>RDRW01000600.1:0-51894 GCA_007896445.1 Puccinia hordei
GTTCTTCCTTTTCCCACCAGCTACATGACATAGCCTTGTTGTTTCCTTCCTCTAGCCTGATGGCTCCTCTCTTGTCTCAGATATATAAGGACACCTGTTCCTCCCCCTTGTTCCCTTATGGACCCCCAGCTTACTAAATTACCCCAACATATACCAAAACATACAGATCCATAAATTAGTATACATACTTAGTAGAGTTACCATCACCCTTAGAATATATAATATACATACCAGCTTAAACCTCAATATAAGAAGACTGCCCTCTCTTGCTTGCCCACTTTGACTCCATAGCTACCAAACCCTGCCCCACATTATACTTTTATATATACTTTATACAACTCCCCCCCCCTTCATCCATTCCTCTCACCTGGTGTGTGTAGTAAGTAAGTTCATCAGTACTAGCCTTCTAAGAATAGAAGAAATTAGCCACACCTTTATTTTATTCTTAGTGTTACCTCATCCCTATAGCATTAGTCAGGAAGGCAGCTCTTATATCAGCACCTTTGTCCATAACCTACATTAGTACGGTGTAGTTATACATATCCCTTCCAAGCTCTATTCTGTCCTTTGATTAGTTCCACAGCTGTAGGGTCTACACGCCAAAATAAATTGCGTGTGAGACCCGCACGCCAAAAATGGTGTGTGGTTCCCACACGCCCTTTTTTTTTGGCGTGTAGACCCTACACGCCAAAAAAAAGGCATGTAGGCCCCCGCACGCCAAAAAAAATTGGCGTGCGGGTTGGCGTTGGCGTGCGCGCTTGGCGTACGTTTATCAACACCCTTGAGCAAGCACCAATTGCGGCTGAAACCCGAAAAGTGCGAGTTTTCAAGGCCGGAAGTAGAATACCTAGGACTGTTGATATCATGCAACCGGATCAGAATGGACCCTGCAAAGGTACAAGCAGTGACCAACTGGCCCGCACCAGAGAATGTGACTGAACTTCAGCGATTCATTGGATTTGCTAACTTTTACCGCCGATTCATCGACCATTTCTCAGGAAAGACTAGACCGCTTCACAACCTGACAAGAGTAGAAACCCCCTTTGTGTGGGACACCAAGTGCAACTCCGCATTTGAATCTCTCAAAACCGCCTTCACATCCGCCCCAATCCTGAAAATTGTGGACCCGTACAAGCCATTTATCCTTGAATGTGATTGTTCTGACTTTGCACTGGGTGCAGTACTGTCCCAGGTTTGTGTGAAGGACCAAGAACTTCACCCCGTAGCATACATATCCCAATCCCTAGTACAGGCTGAACGCAACTACAAGATCTTTGACAAGGAGTTACTAGCTATTGTGGCTGCCTTCAAAGAGTGGCGACAATACCTAGAGGGGAAACCGCACCGCCTGACAGCAATTGTGTACACCAATCACCGTAACCTGGAAAGCTTCATGACAACCAAGCAACTCACCAGAAGACAAGCAAGATGGGCGGAAACCATGGGGTGTTTTGACTTCAAGATCATATTCCGGCCACGACGCCAATCAACAAAACCAGATGCCCTTTCCCGCAGACCTGACCTTGCCCCAGCACCAGGAGAAAAGCTGACTTTTGGTCAACTTTTGAAACAGGTAACATCACAGAGCGGACGTTTGAGGAGGTTGCGGAATGTGCGGAATTGGACAGCTGGTTTTTGGACAAATCAATTGAAATTGAGAATAGTGAACATTGGTTTGAATTCAACGTGATGGGAACTGATTTGGGGGACGCAGGAAGAGATGACCTAGCCTTATCTGACCTTGAGATCATTGCCAAGATTAGGGAACTTACCCCGCTTGACTCAAAATTGACCAATTGGATTAAGCTGTTGCGGAAGCCATCAGGGAACCACACCAGGTACACAGAGGCAGACGGAGTACTCTACGACAAGGGACGGATAGTAGTACCAGCGGACACTGCATTGCGGGCAACAATCCTCAAAAGTAGACATGACACGAAGTCCGCAGCTCACCCAGGCAGATCCCGCAAGTTGGCATTGGTACGCAGGAGTTTTGTGTGGAATGGGATGAAGAGATTTGTCAACCAGTACGTGGACGGCTGGTATTCCTGTCAAAGAGTCAAATCTAGCACCCAACGGCCACTTGGAACTTTAGAACCCCTCCCAATTCCCGCAGGCCCGTGGACAGACATTAGCTATAATTTAATCACTGATATCCCTGAATCCCGCTCAACTGACAGTATATTGACAGTAGTAGACCGACTGACCAAAATTGCGCACTTCATCCCATGCAGGAAAACCATGAATGCGGAACAACTAGCGGAACTGATGGCGGAACATGTATGGAAACTGCATGGAACCCCCAAAACAATTTTCTCAGACCGGGGAAGTATTTTTATCTCCCAAATCACACGCCAATTGAGCTCCCGCCTGGGAATTAGACTGCAACCCTCCACAGTGTACCACCCAAGAACAGATGGACAATCCGAAATAGCCAACAAGGCAGTTGAGCAATACCTGCGGCACTTTGTTTGCTACCAACAAAACAATTGGGCCCCGCTCCTTCCCATGGCTGAATTTGCTTACAACAATAATGACCAGACATCGACAGGAGCTTCCCCATTCAAAGCCAACTACGGATTCAGCCCGGCATACAGCGGAACACCCTCTACAGAACAATGCATTCCCGCAGTGGAAGACCAACTGCGCCACCTTGCGGAGGTTCAAGATGAACTCAAGTATTTCTTGGAAGAGGCGCAAGAGACAATGAAGGACCAATTCAACAAGAAAACAAGGGAGACACCGGAATGGGACGTAGGGGACAAAGAATGGCTGGATGGACGCAACATTTCAACAACCCACCCCAGCCCAAAATTGGAACATAGATGGCTGGGACCTTTTTCTATCTGTGACAGAATCTCAAAAACCGCGTATAAGCTGACACTCCCTATATCCATGAAGGGGGTACATCCTGTATTTCATGTGTCAATACTCCGCAAACACAGACCCGACGAAATCACGGAACGGCGGAAGGAGGACCCAGAACCAATTACAGTAGACGGCGGGGACAAGTGGGAGGTCAAAGAGGTACTGGACTGTAGAAGGCAAGGCGGGAAAACCCAATATCTGGTTAGCTGGAAGGGAGTTGGAGCGGAAGAGAACTCATGGGAACCAACGAAGAACTGGAAGAATTGCAAGGAACTGGTAGCGGGATTTAATTCAAGATTTCCAAATGTGGCAACTACTCAACGGCGGAAGCGGAGGGAAAGTGAGGGACAGAATTGATAAAAGGTGGAATTTTTTTTAATGGCGTTGGACAACGAGTGGAGGATTAAGCATTAAAAGGGGGATAATGTCATGAGCCGTATCGCGGGCCCGCCCGCACCAAAGCCCGCACCACATGTAGATAGTCTATCACGTACATGTCACAGACAGGCTTCTATATAGTCTGTCAGGACGAGGATCCACATCCCTTCCTCATCCTGCAATCTACATTATAGGATCCCAAAACCCCAGAAACCCCAGAACCCCAGTGCCTTCCTCTCCCAAGATCAGACCATAACAGCCCCTCATTTTCATTAAAACACTTTACCTGAATTGTTCCATTAGGTTGGCAGAAAATGATGTTCTAAGTTCTCATAATTTTCATGCTTGGTACGCCCTGATAAATCAAAATAAATCAAAATAAACCAAAGCTACAAAGATCATTTTTTTTCCTCAACTTCTTTTTTTCAGATCCAAAAACGCAAAATCCAATCCAAAAAAAAAAAACCAAAACTTAGAAATGCAATCCAAAGAAAACAAAACAATACAACAAAAAAAGTATCATACTAAATCTTGATCATTTCTTTACACCCAAAATCACAAAATAAAAACAATTGGTATATTATGGGGTATCAAATATGACCAAATCCAAGGGGGATGATAAACTCACTCCCCCCGGCACACACCCTTAAAAAAAGGTGTGCAGCCCGCACAACTTTTTTTTTATTGGCGTGCTGGCTGCACACCCACTTTTGGGTGTCAGCAAATCTACAGGCGTGGCGACACCCACCCACTTTTGGGTGTCAGCAAATCTACAGGTGTGCCAACCCCCCAAAACAGGTGTGCAACCTGCACACCATTTTATGTATATAGGTAGGGGTGTGCGTGCCCCTACCCATATACATAGAAAGGGGGTGCAGGCCGCAACAGCCTTTCCATGTATATAGGTAGGGGTGTGCGTGCCCCTACCCATAAAATAGAAAGGGTGTGCAGGCCGCACGCCCTTTCTATGTATATAGGTAGGGGCATGCACGCCCCTACCTATGTAAATGCATAGGGCGTGCTGACGGCGGCATAGTCCCCATTTTTGGGACTGTGCTGTCAGCAGCCGCATGGCTCAACCGGGGGGGATCCCTCCGGCCAAGGAGGTCATGCAACCCCCTTGGCCGGAGGGATCCCCCCCGGTAAAGGAGATTGTATAACCTCCTTGACTGGAGGGATTCCCTCCGGTCGAAGGGTTTATACAACCTCTTTGACCGGAGGGGAATCCCTCCAGCCGAAAAGGTTGTATAACATCTTTGACCGGAGGGATTCCCTCCGGTCAAGGAGGTCATACAACCTCCTCATCCAGGGGGGATCCCTCTGGCCAAGAGGGTTATATACCTCCCTGGCAGGGCGTGCAAACCGCACACCCTGGTTTGACCAGTGCGTGCAAACCGCACACCCTGGTTTGAACAGGACATGTGGCTGCACGCCCATCCTTGGGGTGTTGCTCACCTGTAGATGGGTGTGCAAACTGCACACCTATCTATAGGCGTGCCCACGCCCAAAACAGGGCATGCAGCACGCACACCCGTCAAAAAAGGGTGTGCAGGCTGCACGCCCTTTTTTTGATGGGCGTGGGTGTGTGATTATCAATCCCCCAAATCCACAATTAAGACCAGTGAATTAGGTTTTTTTCACAAACTTTCACTTTTGAGAATTCTGAACCATTTTTTATTTATATCCATGGTTGTTAAAAATTTGGATTCTCAAAACCAGTTGATTAGATAATGGTGGATTGATCATATTTGATACCCCCATCTTCTAAATGGAATCATCAAAAAATTTCTTTTCCAAAAACAAAACCTAAATTTCTTTAAATATGAGCTTCAGGTTTGATTGTTGGGGAAGAGCTTATGAAACCAAAATACAAGAACAGGGTAGAGCTACTAACATACAGCAAAAATCAAGACTTTATCATAGCCGGAGACTCCTGTTGATGTAAATGTGAATCACTCTAACAACTTTCAGCCTTAATTCACAACAACATCTTCTCACACACCTTCCAGAATGAATCAACAATCCACACCCATGATATTTTCCAATTGCAAACATTTTGGGACCCTTATTACAACCTGAACCCACTCACAATCCAGCAACCAATCCCAAAGGCTGCATTCACAACCATCACACCACTTCCTTCTGCAACCCAACAGTCCTTCACCAATATCACCCTTCCATCATCATGAATCCCAGCACCAACAACCAATGTCTCATTCTTCACACCTCACTATTTCTCACCCCTCTCATAGAACTCTTTATCAATTAAATCAGTCACAATCACCTTGTCACCATCCAATTATTATCAACATCTATTATCACTTTTTCATCCTCATGATTACCCATCATACCCTGATAATAAACCATCACACCAAAATATGACCAACATTCAGAGTCAAAGCTCATGTGGGCTTCCCCCTCCTTCTTCTCAATCTCATTTGATAGGCTACTCACAATCCCACCATTGAAACTTTCAGCACCAAAGACAGCACTCACAATCATGGGGGTTGATAAACCTACGCCCCCCCGGGCATGCCCATGCCCAACGCACGCCGATAAAAAAAGGTGTGCTGCCCGCACACCTTTTGTTTTTTGGTGTGCGGGCTGCACGCCCATCCCTGGGCGTCAGCACGCTGTAGATGGGCGTGCGGGCTGCATGCCCATCTACAGGCGTGCAACACTGCAGGCGTGCGGTTGCACGCCCCGTTCAGAAAAGGGCGTGCGAACCGCACACCCTTCCTATGTATATAGGTAGGGGTACGCCCCTACCTATATACATGCTGATGTCATGCGTACACAGGAATGTACACATGACATCAGCATTGAAGAGGTTGTACAACCTCCTCAGATGGTGGGATTCCCTCCCTGTTGAGGAGATCATACAACCTCCTCGACCAGAGGGATCCCTCCCGGTTGAGGAGGCTGTATAACCTCCTCGACCGGGAGGGATCCCTCCGGTTGAGGAGGTTGTACCCTTGACCGGGAGGGAATCCCACCGGAAAAGGAGGTTGTACAACCTCCTCAACCGGAGGGATCCCTCCCGGTTGAGGAGGCTGTATAACCTCCTCAACCGGAGGGATCCCTCCCGGTTGAGGAGGTTATACAGCCTCCTTGACCGGAGGGATCCCCCCCGGTCAAGGGGCTTGCAGTCCTCCCTGGCAGGGTGTGCGGCTGCACGCCCATCCTTGGGGTGTTGCACACCTGTATATGGGCGTGCAGCCCGCACGCTGTGGAACTACTCAGGGAACAGAATAGAGCTTGGAAGGGATATGTATAACTACACTAGTACTAATGTAGGTTATGACAAAGGTGCTGATATAAGAGCTGCCTTCCTGACTAATGCTTAAGGGGATGAGTGTAACACTAAGAATAAATAAAAGGTGTGGCTAATTTATATCTACTCTTAGAGACTAATACTAATGTGCTTGTTTACTACACACACCAGGTGAGAGGGATGGATAAGGGGGATGAGATGTATAAAGTATATGTAATATAAGTATAATAAGAGGCAAGGGTTTGTAGCTTTGGAGTCAAGGTGGGTCAAGAAAGAGAGAGGGGCAATCTTCTTATATTTAATCTAAACTGATATTTATATTGATATATTTATAGGTTGATGGTGACTTCTACTATGTATGTATACTAGTTTATGGGATCTGTAATGCTGGTATATGTTGGGGGGATATTTAGTAAGTCAGGGGTCCATAAGGGAACAAAAGGGAGGAACATGAGTCCTTATATATGTGGGAAAGAAGATGAGCCATCAGGCTGGAGAAAGGAAACAAACAAGGCTATGACATGTAGCTGGTGGGAAAGGAAAATATGACAGATGAGTAGAAAAGAAAGTGACACATATGAAATGGTTTTGACAGTGACAGATGAGTAGTGGAAAGGTAGAGTTTATGTATATATTAATATGTTATGTAGTATATATTATATGTATTATGTATCTTGGTTGTGAAATATATCTAATTATAATATGTACTGTATTCTATACCTTGCTTTATACTGTAACTTGCTGTATTATTCTGAGTTTGCCTGTAACTCTTGAACCATGAGGAAATTGAGGGTAGTTGTAGTGAGTGACTAGGGTTAAAATGGGGTGTAGAATCTGATAATGTAATAATAATGATGAATATATATAAGGTTTGGGATTTATATGTGTATATATGTAAGTATTTGAGTTTTATAAGTAAATAATAGTTATTAAAATATGGTAATGAAGTGGAATGGATCACCACATCCTCCCTTAACTTATTGTCTGACCCCAGACAATGCAGCCAGAGAAAAAGGCTGGAAAGAAAAAAAGTGATCCATGGAAGTCCAGAGTATTCCTGTCCAAGGTCCAAGTAATCCAATCCAGTATAAGTCCAAGCCAGTGTCCAGTATGAGCCAATCCAGTATAATTTGATCCAAAGTCCAGTGTCCATAGTATCCAGTATCCATGTATCCATTATCCATAGTATTAATCTTCATGTAAAATATATATTATAGTCTTTAAAGTGGTTGAAAATCCTACTAGTATGCCATCTTGCTGAAATATGTTCTTCATGTATTAGTTTCTTTGATATTGATATTAATTTAATTATAATCTAGTTTCATTATTTATTAGAACCAAATACTAAGCCATCATCTGGGCTTGTACCTCTAATAAATTTTCATTCTAGCAATCTTACTTTGTTTATTTATTCTTGAAATCCTTGGAAACTAATAGATGTTTACTGATAACTCTTGAGATGCACTGCCAGCATAATTGTCTAGGTTGATTTCATCCCAGTTAAACTAGGATGCAAAGAACCAATTTAAAGTAGGTTGGCCTCAGCCAATGAAATATGAAACCAAGGGAGGTCCCTTGGATTTATATCTCATCAGTTGATTTTAACCAAGTTTAAATTGGTTGAGTGCATCCCAGTTTAACTGGGATGACTTCATCCTAGGCAATTATGCTGGCAGTGATGGTGATGTAGTGGGAGAAGCAATTCTTCTTAGTCTGGTTTTATATATCTTATAATCTGAGTTAATCCTTAGGCCTTTGGGTATTGGTGCTGATTTGACTATGTCCTTTGGGGTATGGTAAAGTATCCTGAAGTTGGTTTTTTAGTGGCCATTGGTTTCTGATTTAGTTGGATGCAATTTTAAGTGGGTGAATGGTGGAAACTGAGAGACTGCTTGATGGTTGTTGATGGGTTGGAATGAATAGAAGATATGTAGACTGTGTGATTTGATGATGAGTGTGGAATGTGTAGAAAATATGTAGAGTTTGTGTGATTTGATGATGAGTGTGGAATGTGTAAAAAATATGTAGAGTTTGTTGGGATGATGAAATGAGGTGGAGTGTGTATGATGATGATGAGGTGGAGTGTGTAGGAAATATGTGATGATGAGATGGAATGTGTAGAAAATATGTGATGATGAGATGGAATGTGTAGAAACTATGTGATGATGAGATGGAATGTGTAGAAATTATGTGAAAGGGTGATTTTTTTTATGATGAATTTTATTTGATGTCTGGTGGTTTAAGAATCAGGTCAGGAGGGACAGAAAAAAAATAAAAAATTCCTGGTGATTTTTCCTTTGGTAGTGCAGTGCTCCTCCCCCAACTTATTGTCTGTCCCCAGACAATGGAGGGAAAATAATCTTGAGAAACTGACAGGATGGATGATGAAATGATGATGATCAGCAGTAATGAGTAGAAGAGATCCTGGGAAAGAGGTGATAAAAATAGAAGGTTTTGTGGGATAAATGTAGTGTTGATGTATTTGTATTATGTTTTATTGGTTTTATTACTAAATTAATTTTAAAGTATTATATGATTTGATTTTTATTATTTTATTTTATGATGTATCTAAATTTTGTTTTTATTTTTTTTTATTATTATTTATTATTATTTTGTTATTAATTTTATTATGTATCTAAATTTTTGTTTTTATTTTTATATTTTTATTATTATTTATTATTATTTTGGTATTAATTTTATTATGTTTGAAGAAAAAAAGAAAAAAAAAAGTGATGTCGGGTTTGATGTCTGAGCGGGGAATGATATGTATGCGGCGTTCCGGTTCGTGCACCGGCGTCGATAGTGTATGCGGAGGGATTTGGCGGAGTCCAAACGAGACCGCTACTCTAGTTATCTTAGTACGAAGCAAAAAGGAAATAAAAAAGCCAGAAAAAAAAGAAAAATAACTAAAAAAAAACGAGAAGGTGGGTCGGTCACCAGAGTCGAAAGGCTTGAGGAGTTCGCTTCCAGACTGTAGTCTGTGAAACGAAATCCTCATAAGAAAATTATGCCCGGGTCGAGCACCGGCGTCGAAAATGTATGCGGAATTCCTTGTCGGTCTGGTTCGTCCACCAGAGTCGATACGGCTTGGGGAGATGACCGCTCGTTTTTATTTTTTTTGTGGTAGTAATGAAGGGAAAAAAAAAAACTCCTCGTTTCCGGATCGTACACCGGCGTCATAGTTAAAGAAAATCTTCAGCTTGCTGGTTCGTACACCAGAGCCGACGAAAAAAAAAGAAAACACAGATATCCTTGTTGGCTGTAGTAGTAGTAAGGGAAAATTAATCGTTTCCGGATCGTACACCGGCATCGAATGGTTGATAGTTGTTTGTTTTGTTATTATTTAAGCAGCTCCATTCGGCTGCTGCTTCCTTTCTTCCCCTTCTTTTCCTATATTATTCCTATATAGACATTTGTTTTTTTTTTTATATCCATGTCTTCCCCTACTCGTCCGATCTCTGTAGCGTCGTCCGTCCCATCTTCTACAAACAGCGACGACTCCCAATTCTCCGCTAGCTCTACTACCCCTCGGTCCGATGCTTTTCAAAACGTAGCAAACGTTGGTTCGTTTGGTCCGTTCGTTCGGGACACGTTCTCCTTAGAGGAGCTCCAGGCGTTACGTGCCACCGTGTTCAATCACCTCCTCGAATTCGCCCGCGTTGACCACTTGGATCCACCCGCCTCGGCCGCTAGTTGGCACTGTTTATTTAGTCGACTATTTGACTCTTTTGACTCAGTAAGTTTTTTTTGAGAAAATTTTTGCAATTTTTGTTAACGTATTAATATGTATTTGTTGATTTTTTTTTTTTTTTTTTTTTTTTTTTTTTTTTTTTTTTTACCATTTATAGATTTTGATGCACACTATTATCCAGGAAAGAGAAGAGCAGGGTATTGGAAAAGTGTCAATAGTAGAGGGTATGTTTTTTTTTTTTTTTTTTTTTTTTTTTTTTTTTTAGTTAGTTTAGTTTTATTAGTTTATTTATTGATTTTTTTTATATTTGTGTGGGAATTTCTCTGATAAAATACTTTTTTACTTGGTTTGCAGCAAATCTTCTGGACAATTCAGTTCCATCTAATTCCTCCAATGTATAGGATCCACCAGGGTTTTTGTGTTTTATTTTGTAAGGACCATTCCACTTATTTTCAAAAAGCTTTCCCCATTGGGAATCCAAGGGTTTATTGTACACTAATACCAATTCTCCATTGTTTAGTGGTCCTCTGTCCTTCTTCCTTGTATTCCAGTAGTCCACAGACTGTCCCCTGGTTGTCATTAATTGTTGGTGTGCCTTTTGAAGAATAGAATCCCTGTTTTCCAATTGATGAGTCCTTGCCAAAAGAAGGTCCTGGGTTGTTTTTACCTGGGTCCAATTTATTCCTGAGAAGGTCTCCAATTCCAGGTCAATGGGTAAGATTGGTGGTTGTCCAAATACTAATTCATAAGGGGAGAATCCTGTGGTCCTTTTTGTAGAAATTCTGTCTGAAAATAAAACCAATGGTAAATAGGTTCTCCACTTCTTTCCTTCCTGTCCACAGAGCTTGACCAGGGTATCCTTGATTGCTTGATGGCCTCTTTCAATCATTCCATTAGCCTCAGGATAATAAGGTGTAGTTACTTTTATTTTTATTCCAGACTCCAAAAGAACTTGTTTGAAGTCTTGACCAAATTCTGATCCACCATCCACAGTGACTGACCAAGGGGCCCCATACCTGTGTATCCAATTTTCCAAAAACCACTGGGAGATTTTCCTTGCTTGTATCCTTTCTAGGCCAACTGCTTCTATCCAACCAGACAGGTCATCTCTTGCTATTACCAGGTATTTCCACTTTCCAGCTTTAATATGAACTGTATCCAAGCTGACTCTTCCAAAAAGTGTTGATGCTCCTGTAGGTTTCTTGGGTTCCATTGGTAGTACTGAATTCCTTTTCTGGCAAGCTTCACAAGACTGGACCCACTTGGTTACACCTTTCTTGAGTCCTGGCCACCAAAATCTGAGCCTGGTTCTTCTATAAGTTTCTGATACTCCTCTGTGGCCCAAGGATTCATGGAGGGAATGGAGGATGGAGATTTGAGCTGTAGGGTGAGTGACTACTATCTGGGAAAAGGGTTTGTTATTTCTATGAAGTATATTATTGGAGAGGAAGAAGGAGGTTGATTTGTGTAAAATTTGTTTGAATTCCAGTTTGCTGCATCCAGGTGGTTTGTTCATGGTTGAAAGATATTCCTGCAGATGTTTCCAAATTCCTTGTTGAAGATTACCTACCTCCTCCCCCAACTTAGCTGATGTCCCCAGAAGCAGTCCAACAGAAGAATGTTTTAGTCCAAATCCAGGATGGGGTTTGATCCATTCTTCATCTTCATCAAAGCTCTGGCATTCTTCTTCTTCTGGGTCCAAAGGTCTTCTTGAGAGTGAATCAGGTAATGTAAAAGTCTTTCCAGGGGTGTGTACTAGATCAAAGGAAAATAACTGAATAAAAGCAATCCATCTGTTCATAGGGGCATTGGGAAGTGAAGGGTTGTTGATCATCCCAATAAGACATTGTGCATCCACTCTAAGCTGGAAATGTTGGCCCCATAGTCTGGTCTGGAGTTTCTTGAGGATTTTGGTGACACCACATAGCTCTAACTTGGATTGTGAATATTCTGACTCTCTTTTTGAAAATACCACTGATTCATAGATCACAGGCCTGTCTAGTCCACTGGAATCTTCTTGGGTGAGTACAGCTCCTGCTGCAATATAACTGGAGTCCACTGATAATTTGATGAGTCCTGCCCCAGGTCCATAGTCCAATTTGCTGAGGGTGATGTCCTGTCCAATGATTCTTTTAAGTTCTTCAAAGGATTCCTGGCAATCTTCAGTCCAGTCCCAAGTGGAGTCCTTCCTGGTGAGTTTTCTGAGAGGAGCAGTAATGGTGGAATAATTTCTGATAAACATTCTGACATAGACACAAATACCCAAGAATCCTCTGACTTCTGTTGGTGTGGTAGGGACTGGCCAGGTTTCAATCTTGTTGAGTTTCTTTGTTGATATTTTCCTTCCTTCTTTGCAGACAACATGTCCAACCAGATCCAGGGCAGGGACACAACAGGCAAATTTCTTTCCAGATATGGTGAGTCCAGCTTCTTCAATCCTATACAGAATCCTTTCCAGAGTAATGGCATATTCATAGATAAACCTTCTGATTTGGGGATTTTCCTTGAGTTTTTCTCCATTGTAGTCTGAAATAGGTCCTTTGATTCCTCCATCATCAATAAATATACCCATGTGCTGAGGCAATTCCTCCTGGAGGATCCACATCATCTGGGCTTGATATACTGCAACTGAATTGGTGGCTCCTTGGGGCAATCTGGTGAGTTGAAATCTTCCTAGTGGGGTTTCAAAGGTGGTTAATGGTCTTGATTCCTTGGCTAACTCCCTTTCATCATATCCCCCCATAATATCTCCTAGTCCATAGCATGCCCTTCCAGTAAAGGATTCAATGAGTTCTTCTGGGGATGGTGGTAAGCCTGCATCTTTGATAGTGATTTTGTTGAGTTTCTGAAGATCATGGACTGTTCTGAGTTTTCCATCTTGTTTTTTTACACAGAATATAGGGCTGGAATAGCTGGAAAAAGATTGTTCATAAAGGCCAGTCCTGAGTCTTTCCCTTATTAATTCTATGACTTGAGGTTTGATTGGTGCAGGGATTGGGATAGGTTTTTGCTGCCAAGGTTCATGAGGAATGACTCGGATGATGTAGGGCTTCCCATAGGTATGTCTGAGTAGTCCTCTTTCCTCCTCCACAAAGGCCAAGGAATTTTGTCTGAGAGTAATTACCCATACTAATAAAAGATGTTCTTGTTCTGATAGCCATCCAGGAGGTCCAAAGTTGATGAGGTCCAGTCTTTCTTGAGTGATTTTCTGGCTTGGTTTGAAAGGTGGTGGAAAAGGGGTGAGTGGTGTAGAATAAGGGTTCCTGGAGAGTTGTGGTCTGGAAAGAGGTGGATTAAGAGAAAGGGGCATAGGTTGATTTACAGGTTTGATTTTTTTTAGAGTTGATTTGTATTTTGCTAAATGAGTGACTGGTGTTTTATATTTTTTTTGTTGGTTTGCCAGGTCCCCATCTGCTATGGAGAAGAGTTGGATTCCTGGCCCTGGTCTAAAAAATCCCTGGTAGCTGAGTTGACTGGAAGAGTAGTTTCCCACTTTTGGTTGCTAGGCAGAATGATGGGTACCAAATAAGTTTGTCCAGAAGAGTCCATAATAGAAAGTGATTCCCCTTGAGCTCCATTGTACTTGATTGTAGCTGATACATCCATTAAGAAAGGCTTCCCAATAATTAGTTGAACAGGTCCTTCAGCCACCCAGAAATGTACTATCCTGGATACCTTTCCAATGGTTACCTCCACTTCCTCAGCAATTCCTGGTATATTGGTATGGTGGCCTCCAATTCCCTTAAGTCTCATAGATTTAGCAGTGAGTACTAGTCCTAGTTGGTGGGCCAGTCCTGCAGGTATGATATTGACCATTGATCCAGTATCCAAAAGGGCTTGATGAGTCTGACCATTTATGTTGAGATTAACATATCCAAGGGGGCATGAATAGTGAGTTGTCTGATCCTGTTGTACCTCCTCTTCTTCTTTCCTTATGGTATTGGTTGATTTAATGGGGTCCAATGGGATCCTTCTGTTTGAAATCCTCTTTTTGAATGCATCAGTGACACCACTAGAGATAGCAAATATCTCTCCATAAGCCAACTCCATCTTTCCTTCAATAAGCATCCTTTTGGCAATATCCTCTTCTGCTCCTGGGTAGTCCTTGGCCAATGTTTTCTCTAGGTAAGTTTTCTTTGCTGGTTTCTCCTTGGGTGGAGTGCTGGGTCCTTGTGTTTCTAGGTCCTGGAATCTGACATGGGGTTCTGTCTTTGGGTTTTGATTCTGTGTTTTGACTGGGGGCCTGGCCATATGTAGTAAGTCCTCTGTATCCATGTCCATAATGTTGTCCTTTTCTTTCCTGATCCTTTTGTCTGCCAATTTGGGTTCCTCTGGGTCCTTGGTTCCTCTGGTTCTCTTTCCCAAGTCTGCTTCATAGATTGTGGATTGTTCAGGGGTGATTACTTCTTCCAGTTGTCCAAAGGAAGATGATAAATTGGGTTGGTTCTTAGGGAAATTTTCTACCACTGATTTAATTGGTCTCCTGGGGTCCCATGGAATCATAGATTTGTCTGGAAGCCTGAAGTCTCTGCCATCTCTGATTACTGATCCTTGGGTAACATCTTCTTCTAAGGTCCTACATCTGGTCATTCCATGGGTATTTTCAAAGCAGTAGTAACATTTTAGAGTGTAAGTCCTTGGGGCTGAATTGAATCCTGGGGTAGGTCCAACTAGGTGAGGTGGGGCTGATCTTCCAGCAGTGAGGGCTGCAAGCTGCTTGGTGATGACTTCCAATTGTTTTTCTGTAGAGGTTGGGCCAGAAGGAGGGTTAGGTCTGATATAGGGAGCTGGTCTACTGGATGTTGAAGGTGAGTTGTCCAAGTTTACAGGGGGATCTTGTCTCCAAAGTTTTCTTCTGTCCATGACTGATGTTGATTGAACTTCCCTGTGTATGTAGGTGACCAGAGTGTTGGTATCTGGAAGTATATCACCTCCATCCTTAGAAGCTAGCATCTTGTTGTCCCTGATGAGTTCCCTGGTTACTGATGACTCCAATTCTGGGCTGAGGGCTTCTAAGAAAAGTTCTCTAAATTCTTCAAGGTTAGTACTGTACCCCATTCTTACCAAGTAGTGAGTGATTGCTTCAAATTTGGTCCTAAAGGTCTTGAAGGCTTCCAAAGTCTTGAGTCCTCCAGTCTGTATGGCAGTGTTAACCAGCTTCTTCAGGTCCTGTCTAGTGTATTTGACCAAGGGTAGGGAGGATCCAAATCTGTTGAGCAGCTGTGTCTTCAGGGTTTCCCAATCTGAGTCTTCATGTCCAGACATCTCTTCCACTTCATCTTTAAGGTCCATTCCTCTGATAAAAGATATAATCTGTCTAGCCAAGTCTTGAGCAGAAGCACCATCAGCTGATCCTGCATTCTCATACCTCTTAATAAACTTTTCCACAGGCATGTTGATTCCATCAAAGAAGAGATCTCTATCCAGGGGCTTGATCTTGACTGTCTTGTTTGATGGTCCTGTGTACTTGGGCATGACTGGTTCTCTTTCCAAGAAGTGAGTGACTGGTTTTTCTAGATTGAGATGGAAGGTTACTGGAGACTGAGGGAGTGGTTCCAGTTGATCTTCTGAGGTTTCTGATGAATGGTTGTCCCTGTAGTTTCCAGTATTGGGGATCTTGCCAACATTGATCCTGGAAGGCCTGGCTGGGGAAGTCTGTCCTCCATTGTTGGTGATTGGAGGGTAGATGCTAGGGGCTGTGTAGAAACCAGGGAAACCTTGGTGAGCCATGATGGGTAAGAGGTAGGTTTATAGGTGGAAGGTTTGTGGGTATGTAGATGCTGGGGTTATGTGAAGTAGAGTTTACTTTAAGGTATAGATAATATGTATGTATATAAGATTTGAAGAGTGTATGAAGATAAAAGATTGACTGATGTATATGTATTTATGTTTTAGATGTTTGAAATATTATGGAGAAAAGAGAAGGGAGGATGAAGTAGTGATGAAGCTGATAGTAATAGGGTTACTAGGACTAAAGATATCTGAAGAAGTTAGGCCACTGTTGGGACACCACTTGTGGAACTACTCAGGGAACAGAATAGAGCTTGGAAGGGATATGTATAACTACACTAGTACTAATGTAGGTTATGACAAAGGTGCTGATATAAGAGCTGCCTTCCTGACTAATGCTTAAGGGGATGAGTGTAAAACTAAGAATAAAATAAAAGGTGTGGCTAATTTATATCTACTCTTAGAAGACTAATACTAATGTGCTTGTTTACCACACACACCAGGTGAGAGGGATGGATAAGGGGGGATGAGATGTATAAAGTATATGTAATATAAGTATAATAAGAGGCAAGGGTTTGTAGCTTTGGAGTCAAGGTGGGTCAAGAAAGAGAGAGGGGCAATCTTCTTATATTGAATCTAAACTGATATTTATATTGATATATTTATAGGTTGATGGTGACTTCTACTATGTATGTATACTAGTTTATGGGATCTGTAATGCTGGTATATGTTGGGGGGATATTTAGTAAGTCAGGGGTCCATAAGGGAACAAAAGGGAGGAACATGAGTCCTTATATATGTGGGAAAGAAGATGAGCCATCAGGCTGGAGAAAGGAAACAAACAAGGCTATGACATGTAGCTGGTGGGAAAGGAAAATATGACAGATGAGTAGAAAAGAAAGTGACACATATGAAATGGTTTTGACAGTGACAGATGAGTAGTGGAAAGGTAGAGTTTATGTATATATGTAATATGTTATGTAGTATATATTATATGTATTATGTATCTTGGTTGTGAAATATATCTAATGATAATATGTACTGTATTCTATACCTTGCTTTATACTGTAACTTGCTGTATTATTCTGAGTTTGCCTGTAACTCTTGAACCATGAGGAAATTGAGGGTAGTTGTAGTGAGTGACTAGGGTTAAAATGGGGTGTAGAATCTGATAATGTAATAATAATGATGAATATATATAAGGTTTGGGATTTATATGTGTATATATGTAAGTATTTGAGTTTTATAAGTAAATAATAGTTATTAAAATATGGTAATGAAGTGGAATGGATCACCACAACGCTGATAAAAAAAAGGCGTGCAGGCAGCACACCTTTTTTTTATTGGCGTGCATTGGGCGCGGGCGTCCGCCCATTGGTGTGCATTTATCAATGCCCCACAATCACTTGAACCCTCTGTTTCTTGTGAGTCTCATCAGCGAAGCCATCAGAGAAGCCATCAGAGAAGCCATCAGAGAACCCAACCACAAACTCACTACAACATTCACCACCAAACACATCACCCAAATTCACTTGGGTGTGCTCCTGTTTCTCCTCAAAAACTCACAATTCCCCCACCACAACCTTCAGCACTCACAATCACTTGGAAATCCCCGTGTATCCTCTCAATCTCATCATAGACAACACTCACAATCCACCCATGGAGATAAACTTTATTCTCACCTCACCATAGAATACCACATAGTCAACTTTTGCATATGCATGTGAAAACTTTGAACAAAAGAAATACTGAAAAAAGTCTCATTGAAAATAACAGTAGTTCTCCAAGCATCTCACCTGTTGATGTACCAAGAAACTGGGGTGATGAGCTTCCAGAAATTGATCTACAAAAATTGTGGACCACATCAACAACCAAATGTGTCATGCTGGGGTTGAAAGTTCTCATCCTGCCAATATAGACAATGAGGATGGGCTTGATTGAATCAGATTAGGATATGACACTGAAGAGCCCAAAATTTTATTCAATCCATACAATGATTTTCTCATTTTGGAAAACTTCAGTCCTTCAGTAATTTTGGCAAAAGTTGCTTCAGGAAACAGAATTGGTGAGTTGGTTTCCATACCTCACATCCCATTCATATCTGACCCTGAAAATAATGGACTAACCTTCAATATAATATACACCCAGTTTCCTGTTACTCTTGCTTTTTGTCTCACAATCAACAAGTCTCAGGGTTGACCATTGGAAATTTTGGTATTGTGCTTCTTGAACCTGTTTTTAGTCATGGGAAACTGTATGTTGCACTGTATCAAATCAAGTCCAGTCACGCAACAAAGGTTCTAATCCCTCAGCCAGAATCTTGCCCTCCTTCATACCAAACTTAAAATATTGTTTACAAAGAGGTCATTTCACGTGTCTAATCACAGTGATTTATTTCATTTTTTCATTTTTTGCAATTTGTGTCAATTTAATTTGGCCTGTTGGAATTGATGGTTGAGGGGGAGGGGAAGGGACAGGGGGGGGGGGGGGGGGGAGGGGGGGGGAGGGGGGGGGGGGGAGGGGGAGGGGGGGGGGAGGGGGAGGGGAGGTGGGAGGGGGTGGGGGGGGGGGGGGGGGGGGGAGGGGGAGGGGGCGGGGGGGGTGGGGAGGTGGGGGGGGGTGGTTTTGGGGGGGCTGGGCGTTTTTGGGGGGTGGAGGTTGTTCTTTTTTCTTTTTTGTTTCTTTTTCTTTTTCTTCTTTTTTTTTCTTTTTTTTTTCTTTTTCTTTTCTTTTTCTTTTTCTTTTTCTTTTCTTTTTCTTTTTTTCTTTTTCTTTTTCTTTTTCTTTTTCTTTTTCTTTTTCTTTTTCTTTTTCTTTTTTTTTTTTTCTTTTTCTTTTTCTTTTCTTTTTCTTTTTCTTTTTCTTTTTCTTTTTCTTTTTCTTTTTCTTTTTCTTTTTCTTTTTCTTTTTCTTTTTCTTTTTCTTTTTCTTTTTCTTTTTCTTTTTCTTTTTCTTTTTCTTTTTCTTTTTCTTTTATTCTTCATTCAATTTTTTTGTGTAAAAAGGTAGACTAGGGTGGTCACTGTCGACCTACATCTGATTGTTAGTTTCAGCCTCTCACCTTCAGGGGACTGTATCACATGAAGGAAGTCGCGCCCCGTGCGAGGCCCTTCGCATCCCTGCGGCTCCCGGCAGGGGAGTGGTTGTTGCCAAGTTCGAACTCTGTGGCGATGATGGACAGAGGGATGGCCCACCGCCAACGGCAAACTGACTCTGGCACCGCCATGATCATCCCACCCCGAGGGCGGTAAGCGCGCCACCGCTGCCCAGTCAACTGTGGTTGCGTTGTGGAACTACTCAAGGGACAGAATAGAGCTTGGAAGGGATATGTATAACTACACTAGTACTAATGTAGGTTATGACAAAGGTGCTGATATAAGAGCTGCCTTCCTGACTAATGCTAAGGGGATGAGTGTAACACTAAGAATAAAATAAAAGGTGTGGCTAATTTATATCTACTCTTAGAAGACTAATACTAATGTGCTTGTTTACCACACACACCAGGTGAGAGGGATGGATAAGGGGGATGAGATGTATAAAGTATATGTAATATAAGTATAATAAGAGGCAAGGGTTTGTAGCTTTGGAGTCAAGGTGGGTCAAGAAAGAGAGAGGGGCAATCTTCTTATATTGAATCTAAACTGATATTTATATTGATATATTTATAGGTTGATGGTGACTTCTACTATGTATGTATAGTTTATGGGATCTGTAATGCTGGTATATGTTGGGGGGATATTTAGTAAGTCAGGGGTCCATAAGGGAACAAGAGGGAGGAACAGGTGTCCTTATATATCTGAGAGAGAAGATGAGCCATCAGGCTTGAGAAAAGAAACAACAAAGCTATGACAACTAATTGGTGGGAAAGGAAAATCATGACAGTTGAGTAATGAGAAAGTGAGAGTTATTTAGAGTAGTTTATGATGTAGTGTTTGTTATGTAGTAAGTATAGAGGTTATGTATTCTTTATTATGTATGATGTACCTTGGATATGAAATATATAACTACTTTATGTACTTATACTATAACTTGCTTTTATACTGTATCTTGCTGGATATTCTAAGCTTGCCTGTAGCTCTTGAACTAGAAGGAATTTGAGAGTGGTTGGAGTGAGAGACTAGGGTTAAAATGGGGTGTAGAATTTGATTATGAAATAATAATGAAGGATATGTGTAAGGATTGGCTTTATGAGTATATATTTGTAAGCAAATTTGGTTTATTTATGGTAATTAGTCTTGGAAATTATAGTAATGATGTGGAATGGATCACCACATCCTCCCCCAACTTATTGTCTGACCCCAGACAATCCAGCCAAAGAAAAAAAGGCTGGAAAAAGTGATCCATGGAAAGTCCAGAGTATTCCTGTCCAAAGTCCAAATGATCCAAATCCAGTGAAAGCCCAAGCCAATATAGTCCAGTATAATTTGATCCAGATCCAGTGTCCATAGTATCCAGTATTCATTAGTCCAGTGTCCATGTGTCCAGTGAAAAGTATTTTAATCTTCTTTTAGTATATATATTATAGTCTTTAAAGTGGTTGAAAATCCTACTAGTATGCCATCTTGATGAATATTTTCTACATGTAAAAGTATCCTTGAAAATCTTGAGTTTATTTTAATTATAATCTAGGTTCATTATTTATTAGACTCAAATACTAAGCCATCAGTGTACTTGTATACATGTATTTCTAATAAATGTTCATTCTAGCCTTCTTATTCTTATTTATATCTTCTTGAAATTCTTGGACACTAATAAATGCTTACTGATAATTCTTCAGGTGGTGGTATAGTAGGAGCAACAATTCTTCTTAGTCTGGTTTTATATATCTTCTAATCTGAGTAATCCTTTGGCCTCTGGGTATTGGTGCTGATATGACTATGTCCTCTGGGGTATGGTAAAGTATCCTGGTATTGGTTTAGGTGGTTTCTGATTTGGTTGGATGCAATTTTAAATGGGTGAATGGTGGAAACTGAGAGACTGGCTCATGGTTCTTGATGGGTTGGAATGAGTGGAAGACTTTATGTAGAATGAAAAAAAAGGGAACCTCTGTGTGATGTGATGTTGATGGGTGGAATGAGAAGAATATATATAGAGTTGGTGGTGAGATGATGATAATGTGTAATGAGTAGAAGATATGTAGAATTTGTGATTGGATGATGATGTGTAATGAGTAGAAGATATGTAGAGTATGTGATTGATGATGAGGAGTTGGAATGTGTAGAAAAATGTGTAGAAATTGTGATGATGAGGTGTGTAGAAAATGTCTAGAATTGGTGATGAGATGATGAAGATGTGTAATGAGTAGAAGATATGTGGAGTTTTGTGATGATGAAGATGAGGTGGGATGCAAAAAATATGTAGAGTGTGATGGAAGATTGTTGAGTTTGAATGAGTAGCAACTCAGTAGATAATCTGGTGATGATGAGATGTAATGAGTAGGAAATATGTAGAATATGTGATTTGGGGATGATGAAGTGGAATGGATATATAGAAACTGTGTAGAATGTGTGATGGGATGATGATTTATTTGATGTCTGGTGGGATAAGAATCAGGTGAGGAGGGAAAGAAAAAAACAAAAAATTCCTGGTGATTTTCCCTTTGGTAGTGCAGTGCTCCTCCCCCAACTTATTGTCTGTCCCCAGACAATGGAGGGAAAATAATCTTGAGAGAATGACAGGTTGGATGGATGATGAAATGATGAGTTGGGATGAGCAGTAATGAGTAGAAGAGATCCTGGGGAAAGAGGTGATGAGAATAGAAGGTTTTGTGGGATTATTATATAAAATTTGATGTATTTGTATTATGTTTTATTGGTTTAATTCAAAATTATTATTTGATTTGATTTTTTTATTTTTATTTTATTATGTATCTGATTTAATTTGACTAGTTTTATTATTTTTTTATTATTTTCTGATTTAATTTTACTAGTTTTATTTTTTTTATTATTTTCTGATTTAATGTTACTAGTTTTATTTTTATTATTTTTCTGATTTAATTTTACTAGTTTTATTTCTTTATTATTTTTTTTTTACTGAATAATTATTATGTATTTGAATTCTTGTTTTATTTTGTTTTTTTATTTATTTATTTTATTTATTTTTTATTATTTTTTTTTTATTATTATTTTATTATTAATTTTAATATGTTTGAAAGAAAAGAAAAAAAGTGATGTCGGGTTCAATGTCTGAGCGGGGAATGATATGTATGCGGCGTTCCGGTTCGCACACCGGCGTTGGTAGTGTATGCGGAGGGATTTGGCGGAGCCGCGGAGTCCAAACGAGAGCACTGGTTATCTGAGCACGAAGTAAAAAGAAAAGAAACAAACCGAGAGAAAAAGAAAAAAGGAAAAAAAAACATACAAAAAGTGAACTGGGTCGGCCACCAGAGTCGAAAAGGCTCAAAAAAACCTCCTCCCCAGACTGTAGTCTGAGAAGCGAGATTCTCTTAAGAAAAAAACTATGCCCGGGTCGAGCACCGGCGTCGAAAGTGCTGGATAACCGTGTCGTCCTGGTTCGTCCACCAGAGTCGATACGGTTTGGGGAGATGACCGCACATTTCTTGTGGTAGTAGTAAAGGAAAAAGTACTCGTTTCCGGATCGTACACCGGCGTCGTATTCTGATAAGGATGATCTTCCTTTACTTATCTTTTTTTTATTCATACTCGTTATTTATATGTTTAATCGGTCTTGTTTTTTTTGGTCCGTTGTTTCCTTTTCTTCCCCTTCTTTGTCCTATTTTCGGCACTGTTTATAAATCTCCATTTTATTGATACTTTTAATATGTATTTGTTGATTTTTTTTTTTTTTTTTTTTTTTTTTTTTTTTACCACTCTCCAGTCCTCCTCAACCTGGACAATTCAGTTCCATCCAATTCCTCCAATGTATAGGATCCACCAGGGTTTTTGTGTTTTATTTTGTAAGGACCATCCACTTATTTTCAAAAAGTTTCCCCATTTATTTATTGTACCACCAACCAGGTCGTTCTTCGAAAACCCGGACACGTAGCTGGATCCAAAACATGATGCCATATGGGTAAGATTGGTGGTTGTCCAACGCCGCGCTGAAAATAAAACGCCACAGATCTGGCTTGATGGCCTCTTTCAATCATTCCATTAGCCTCAGGATAATAAGGTGTAGTTACTTTTATTTTTATTCCAGACTCCAAAAGAACTTGTTTGAAGTCTTGACCAAATTCTGCCACCATCCACAGTGACTCAAGGGGCCCCATACCTGTGTATCAATTTTCCAAAAGTAGGCCAACTGCTTCTATCCAACCAGACAGGTCATCTCTTGCTATTACGCCACTTTCCAGCTTTAATATGAACTGTATCCAAGCTCTTTCCAAAAAGTGTTGATCTCCTGTATTTTGATTGGTAGTACTGAATTCCTTTTCTGGCAAGCTTCACAAGACTGGACCCACTTTTACACCTTTTTGAGTACCAAAATCTGAGCCTGGTTCTTCTAAAGTTTCTGAACTCCTCTGTGGCCCAAGATTCATGGAGGGATAATGGATTTGAGCTGTAGGGTGAGTGACTAACTGGGAAGGGTTTGTTAAAAAGGAAAGAAGGAGGTTGATTTGTGTAAAATTTGTTTGAATTCCAGTGCTGCATCCAGTTTTTTCATAAAGATTTCTATTTTCCAAATTTTGTTGAAGATTACCTACCTCCTCCCCCATTAGCTTTCCCCAGAAGCAGTCCAACAGAAGAATGTTTTAGTCCAAATCCAGGATGGGGTGTCTTTTTCTTCATCAAAGCTTGGCATTTAAAGGTTTATTGAGAGTATCAGGTTTTTTTTTGTACTAGATCAAAGGAAAATAACTGAATTTTTTTAGGGGCATTGGGAAGTGAAGGGTTTTGCTCCCAATAAGACATTTGCATATTAAGCTGGAAATGTTGGCCCCAGTCTGGCTGAGTTTCTAGGATTTTGGTGACAAATGCTCTAACTTGTTGTGAATATTCTGACTCTCTTTTTGAAAATACCACTGATTCAAAGGCCTGTCTAGTTGGATTTCTTGGGTGAGAGCTCCTGCTGCATATAACTGGAGTCCATGAATTTGAAAATTTGCTGAGGGTTGTCCTGTCCATGATTCTTTTAAGTTCTTCAAAGACTGATTATCCAGTCCCATGGAGTCCTTCCTGGTGATTTTCTGAAGGAGCAGTAATGGTGGAATAATTATAAACATTTATAGACACAAATTCCTCTGATTTTTGGTGTGGTAGGGACTGGCCAGTTTCAATTTGTTGAGTTTCTTTGTTGATATTTTCTTCCTTCTTTGCAGACAACATCAACCAGATCCAGGGCAGGGAAAAAGGCAAATTTCTTTCCAGATATGGTGAGTCCAGCTTCTTCAATCCTATACAGAATCCTTTCCAGAGTAATGGCATATTCATAGATAAACTTCTGGGGGATTTTCTAGTTTTTCTCCATTGAGTCTGATAGGTCCTTGGTGGCTTCATCCTGAATCCACATTGCTGATATACTGAAGTGTGGCTCCTTGGGGCAATCTGTGAGTTGAAATCCCATTTCTGGTTGCTGTCCATAGCATGCCCTTCCAGTAAAGGATTCAATGAGTTCTTCTGGGGAGGTGGTAAGCCTGATCTTTGATAGGTTTTGTTGAGTTTCCAAGTAAGTCCATGTCCAGATGAGTCCATAATAGACTTGAGGTTTGATTGTGAGGGATTCCAAGGTTCATGAGGGATGACAGGGATGATGAGGGCTCCATTATGTATAGTCCTGATAGAGTGATGTTCTGATACATCCATTTGATGAGAAAGGCTTCCAATAATTAGTTGAACAGGTCCTGGTCAGGTCCATCTGCCAGGTAAACTGGAACCCAGTTGCTAGGCATACTTTTCCAATGGTGATACTTCTTGACTGATCATCCATCAGCAATGTCCAGGCACTATTAGTATGGTGGCCTCCAACTCCTTTAAGCCTCATTGATTTGGCAGTGAGTACCAGTCCTAGTTGGTGAGCCAGTCCTGCAGGTATGATATTGACCATTGATCCAGTATCTAACAGAGCTTGATGGGTTTGTCCATTAATATTGATTTTAACATATCCAAGGGGGCATGAATAGAGGGTGGTCTGTTCCTGTTTTACTTCTTCTTCTTCTCTGCCTATGACATTAGTTGACCTAGTGGGTTCCAAAGGCAGCCTTCTGTTTGAGATCCTCTTCTTGAAAGCATCAGTGACACCACTAGAGATAGCAAATATTTCTCCATAAGCCAGTTCCATCTTTCCTTCACCAAGCATTCTTTTGGCAACATCCTCTTCAGCTCCTGGGTATTCCTTGGCCAAAGTCTTCTCCAAGTAGGTCTTATTTTCTGGCTTCTCCTTGGGTGGGTTGTTGGATCCTTGTATGTCTGAGTCCTTGAATCTTACATGGGGGTCTGATTTGGGGTCTTGATTCTGTATCCTGCCTGATGGAACTGGGGTCCTGGCCATATGTAGTAAGTCTTCTGTATCCATGTCCATGATGTTGTCCTTTTCTTTCCTGATCCTTTTGTCTGCCATTTTGGGTTCTTCTGGGTCCTTGGTTCCTCTGGTTCTCTTTCCAAGGTCTGCTTCATAGATGGTGGATTCTTCAGGGGTGATTGCTTCTTCTAGTTGTCCAAAGGAGGATGATACAATGGGTTTGTCCTTGGGGAAAGCTGATACCACAGATTGAATTGGTCTTCTGGGGTCCCATGGAATCATAGTTTTGTCTGGAAGTCTGAAATCTCTGCCATCTCTGATTACTGATCCTTTGGTAACATCTTCTTCTAGAGCCCTACATCTGGTGGTACTGTGGGTGTTTTCAAAACAGTAGTAGCATTTTAAGGTATAGTTCCTGGGTGCTGAATTGAATCCTGGGGCTGGTCCAACTAGGTGAGGAGGGGCTGATCTTCCAGCAGTAAGGGCTGCAAGTTGTTTGGTGATTTCTTCTAATTTCTGGTCTGTAGTCCTGGATTCCAGAGGCTTAGTGGTCCATGGATTGGTAGTTGAGACAGGTTTATAGGTATTAGCTGGAGGGTTTGATTTGGGAATGGTACTGATTGGGTTCTGGGTAGGGTTTTCTGGTTCCATTAGGCTCTTTTCCAAGACTGTAGCTGACTGAACCTCTCTGTGTATGTAGGTGAACAAAACCTGCGTGCTGGGAAGAATATGGCATCCATCCTTGAGTGATACCATCTTGTTGTCCCTGAGAAGTTCCTTGGTGATGGATATGGCTAGAGTTGGTTTGAGGGCTTTGAGCAGCAATTTTCTGAAATCCTCCAAGCTGGTGTAGTATCCTAGTCTGACCAAGTAGTGGGTAATAGTTTCAAATTTGGTCCTAAAGCATTTGAATTCCTGCAAAGTGCTGATTCCTCCAGTTTGTGTAGCCAGATTTACAAAGTTCCTCAAGTCTTCTTCAGTGTACTCGACCAAGGGGAGAGAGGATCCAAACCTAGTAAGTAGTTGCTCCTTCAAGGTCTCCCAGTCTGAGTCCTCATAGCCAGTCATCTCTTCTACCTCATCCTGGAGGTCTGATCCTCTTATAAAGAAAATAATCTGTTTGCATAGTTCATGGGGAGAGGCACCATCAGCTGACCCAGCAATCTCATACCTTTTTATAAATTTATCCACAGGTATGTTTGATCCATCAAAGAAGAGGTTCCTGTCCATTGGTTTGATCTTGACTGCTCTATTGGAAGGCATAGAGTATCTGGGCATCCTGGGCTCCTTATCCAAAAAGTGAGTGAATGGAGTTTCTGAATGTTGATGAGAAGCTACTGGAGAATGAGGGTGTGGTGCAAGTGGATCCTCTGAATTGTCTGATGAGTTGTTGTTTTCCCTGTATCTTCCAGTATTGGGGATGTTGCCAACATTGGTCCTGGAAGGCCTGGCTGGGTTGGGGTGGGAAGTATGTCCTACATTGGTATTAATTGGTTGGCTGACTGGAGGGTAGATACTGGGGGATGAGTAGAATCCTGGAAATCCTTGTTGAGACATGACTGGTAAGAGGTAGGTTGACAGATGGAAGTGTTATAGGTATGTAGATGTTGAGTGTATGTATAAAGAGTGTAGGTATAAAGAGTGTATTAAGGTATGGGTAGTGAATGTGGATATGTATAAGTCCTTTAAAAAGTTTATGAAGATATAAGCTGACTAATGTATGTGTATTTTTATGTTGTGTAGATGTTGAAGTTGTGGAGAATAGAGAAGGGGAAGGTGAGGTAGTAATGAGACTGGGAAGTATAGCTGTTACTAAAACTGAAGATATCTGAAGGAAAATCAGGCCACTGTTGGGACACCACTTGTGGAACTACTCAAGGGACAGAATAGAGCTTGGAAGGGATATGTATAACTACACTAGTACTAATGTAGGTTATGACAAAGGTGCTGATATAAGAGCTGCCTTCCTGACTAATGCTAAGGGGATGAGTGTAACACTAAGAATAAAATAAAAGGTGTGGCTAATTTATATCTACTCTTAGAAGACTAATACTAATGTGCTTGTTTACCACACACACCAGGTGAGAGGGATGGATAAGGGGGATGAGATGTATAAAGTATATGTAATATAAGTATAATAAGAGGCAAGGGTTTATAGCTTTGGAGTCAAGGTGGGTCAAGAAAGAGAGAGGGGCAATCTTCATATATGGAATCTAAACTGATATTTATATTGATATATTTATAGGTTGATGGTGACTTCTACTATGTATGTATAGTTTATGGGATCTGTAATGCTGGTATATGTTGGGGGGATATTTAGTAAGTCAGGGGTCCATAAGGGAACAAGAGGGAGGAACAGGTGTCCTTATATATCTGAGAGAGAAGATGAGCCATCAGGCTTGAGAAAAGAAACAACAAAGCTATGACAACTAATTGGTGGGAAAGGAAAATCATGACAGTTGAGTAATGAGAAAGTGAGAGTTATTTAGAGTAGTTTATGATGTAGTGTTTGTTATGTAGTAAGTATAGAGGTTATGTATTCTTTATTATGTATGATGTACCTTGGATATGAAATATATAACTACTTTATGTACTTATACTATAACTTGCTTTTATACTGTATCTTGCTGGATATTCTAAGCTTGCCTGTAGCTCTTGAACTAGAAGGAATTTGAGAGTGGTTGGAGTGAGAGACTAGGGTTAAAATGGGGTGTAGAATTTGATTATGAAATAATAATGAAGGATATGTGTAAGGATTGGCTTTATGAGTATATATTTGTAAGCAAATGTGGTTTATTTATGGTAATTAGTCTTGGAAATTATAGTAATGATGTGGAATGGATCACCACAGCGTTCAACGAGATTGTACCAACATGGACTTGCGGCCCTCGTGTAACGATACTTGTCTGCAGTTTTTGTATAAAGCCTCACCATACATCGATCATCCAGACAAACCAACACTAAACAGTCGATTATCCCCAGCTCTACCAAGGACACTTTCCAACTTTCTCCTTCCTGTACATCATGTTGATGAGAAGTTTAGCCCAGATCACAGTATTGTTACTCGCATCAATCGTGAACAATAGTAGTGCTTGCCACTCTGGCTGGACAGTTGTCTGTTTTACGCCGAAAGACTATAACAACGCGAAAGCCACAAAGATCCCAGGTATGTGTTCCCTGAGCCCTTGTGGAAAAACACTGTTGCCCCTACTAGGCGAGCTAATCCTTCTAATACATGTGATGGTTTTTGCATGTCAAAGTACAATTCCCAGAACAGGATAGAGAGTGTCGTCACTACATTCCCGATACGAGTAACACTCCTACTAACGTTAAGATTGATCTTGACACGCTACCTTGGCGCGCACGATGCTGTGACATTAAAAGGGCATTGGATACCGTCAAAGTGAGAACGGCCAGCCGAACCAGAAATCACATCAAACTGACAACGATGGTACTAACTAAAAGCTTAAAATTACTCCATCCCCAAAAAAGATTGTTCCCGGAGATAAGTTCACACTCGAAAGGGACGTGTTGGTCAGTGGCTCTCTGGAGCACTGTAAGACGCCGCTTTCGACTCCTCACTGTCGGTAATTTATGGGACTAGAAAACAAGACCGTTCGTCTTGGGAGACCAATTTCTAGAACCTAAAGTTGTATTGCTAGCTCAGTAGGAATTGAAGTTAGAAGTCTCTCCGTATATACAATATATAATGAAGGAAAAGATAACATAAGATAGAATGATAGAGAAAGTGAGAATGATAAGAGAAATGAGTTTTACTCACCTAGCTCAGTAGGAATTGAAGTTAGAAGTCTCTACTGAGCTAGGAGGGTGCGGGGAAGATGAGTTTAAGTATCTTGAGTGATTATGTAATCTTGATGGTTCCTTTTGGTGAAGTCCGCGCAAGGGGGGTTTACAGTCTCCCCCCTTTAATTAATTTTTTGAGAAGTTCGAGAATTCGAAAAAAATGAAAGAGGAAGAGAAAATAAATAAAAAGGAAAAGTGAGAAAAAGAGAAATTCGGGGAACAAGAAGGGACGAAGAAGGAGAAAGAAAAAAGGGAAGAGGTGATGGACTGATGATGAAGTCGGAGTCGTAGTCGAGAGAATCGGAAGGGTTCCGCGGCCGTATAACACCTGAAAATAAAACAGGCCCAAGGGGTGCTCACAAAGTGGCCGAGGTGATGTTGCGACTTGGAAGGGTAGAAAGAAGCCCGGAGGTGCACTATTGGGTGGAACTTACTTTTGTAGTTCCCCCAAACGCAGTCAGCCCTTCTGGCTCGTAGAAAACCTTCACTTTGGACACGTGGAATGTCGGATGTTGTTTGTCTCCATCAGGGAGAGCTAGGGTGATACTTTGGCCGTTGTTGAAAACGTTTTCAACGCGGAACGGTCCTTCAAAACGCTCTTTCAATTTGTCAACGCCGCCTTGATGGCGACCCCGCCAATCCGCAGAGTTGAGGAGCGCCCAGCTGCCTTTTTCCAATGGAGGGGAATCGCGTTGTCGTTTGTTGTGGTGTACTGCTTGGGATACCCGGCTGGTCCAAAGATTATCCCTGGCCTCCGACCATGCACCTTCACGATGCTTGAGCCATACGTCGAGTGCTGGAGGACCGGGTGTCATCTCAGTAGTGCTCGGGAAAAGATTAGGCCGCCTGCCATAAATTAGTTCGAAAGGGGAGTACCCCGTTGCTATATTGATCGCTGAGTTGATTGCGAACTCGACCGCGGGGAGCGCTTCCAGCCAACAATGCTGTCTCTTCGATGTGAACGTACGTAGGACTTTCCCGACTGTCTTGTTGGTCCGTTCGCTGCGGCCATCCGCTTGTGGGTAAAATGCTGAGCTCATGTGGAAGTTAATATGCAGGCGGTCCATAAGCGCTTTCCAAAACTTGGACGTCCAAGTCTTGTCTCGATCACTGAGAATTGAGCGAGGGGCGCCGAAAATGCCAATCCAGCCATTGAAAAATCGGCTAGCGGTCTTTTCGGCTGTGTCTTTCTGTACCACCGGAATGATTCGGACGAAACCTGACAGAAGACATGTACAGGTTAGTATCATGTCATAGTTCCCAGATGATTTCAGTGGTCCGACGAAGTCGATGGCTAGATCCTGTAGTGGCGACCGTGGCATCGGCGGGGTGAGCATCTTACCTGTAGGAGCTGTCGTCGAAGCTTTTGTCTTTTGGCAGGTTAGGCACGACTGAATGAACCGCGCGGTGTCCTTTGCCATCTTTGGCCAGAAGAAATCCCGACGTAATTCTGCAATCGTCTTGAGGTACCCCAGATGTCCTATACGGTGGTGGGCCTCCTCAATAAGCTTGACATGAACGTCGTGGTCTGCGGGAACGACTAATCGATTATTGACCCGCAGTAGACCTTCGACCTCGAGGCAGCCCTCTTGAAGAGGCAATACCTTCCTCAGAGACTTGCAGAATTCATCTTTCGAGTATCCCGATTGGATTCGGGATTTCAAGCCGTCAGAGAGGGACAAACCGAATTCTGCCAATGCGGACACGCAAGCCACGTCGGCTGGCACGATCTCAGATTCGTCCTCATTGGAGGCCTTGCGGGACAAGGCGTCGGCGACCGTGTTATCTTCGCCTCGGATGTACTCAAAGCATAGATTGAAGTCAGCCAGAAGTTCCAGCCAGCGCGCTTGTCGTCGGCTGAGGGTGCGTTGCTTCAGGAGATAAGTGAGCCATCTTCTCAGGGAAGGAATTTGGTGAAAAACAGCCCTCGGACTCTGCTTCCTCAGAAACAGGTGGGATATCCACCGGGAAAAGATCCTCATACTCCTGTAATACCTTCCTCTCTACCATAGACGACAGATCGTCGCTTGTCTCAGGGGTCGGGTTTGGCGTGGGAGTTGGAATGTCAGACTTGGGGGTGTCATTGCATGAAGAAGTAGAAGACAAGGGATTCGCGATTCTGTCGCATTGAATAGATCGAGTGGGAATGGAGATGTTTAAAGAAAATTGGGAAAGGAAAGGCATCCCCAAAATCATATCATGATGACCGGAGATGGCCCCTACCTTCAAGGTGACATCAGGGAGAATCATGTCACAGTCGGTACTGTGTAATGTCGCCGTGCATCTTTCTGTGACAATAATCGGTGAGCTCGCGAGTGCCAAATTGATCCTCGTGGGTTGGGCAAGTGTTCTCTTTGATAATCCCGCCCGGTCAACTGCTCCCTCAGCTATCAGATTTAATTCTGATCCCGTATCAATGAGACCACGTAAGCGGACCCCGTTACACAAGAATTCCAGAATCAGTCGACGTAGGTTGGAGGTGGGAACGTACCTTTCCTCGCAGCTCAACTTCAGCTCTTCATCGAGGGCCGCGAGAGCGGCAACTGAAGCCTGGTCTAGTTCAGGGAACAGTTGGTCCTTGCTGACCGCCGCTACCGTGGCCGAACGGAGTGATGAGCGGCCAGCTGGTGGGTGTGTTGGCTTTCCGGCTGTGAACGAAGGAGCCGGAGCCCGTGGTCTGGGAGCCTTGTAGTCTTCTGGCTTGGGTGGCGTCTTGTACGAGCTGGGAATATCGATAAACCCACGGTCGCACGGGTTCGGACAAGCACCAGGGGTATTTCCACACGCTTTCTTGCAGTGATGGCACAACCCCTTCGAGTCGAGGTAGGAATGTAGGCGCCAGAGGTTTTCTTCGCGGCTTAACTTCGGAGCTGACGTCTGTTGGATCGAGGTCGATTGACCGGATTGTACCACCTTGCGGCGAGGAGTATGTTCGTCGAACCCAGCCAAACGTCGCTCGAAGAACGAATAGTCGAAGGGGGAGTGGAGTAGTACTTGAAAATCATGTGCTTTCATTTTCAGCTCCGGGATTAATCCAAATGTGACGGCTTCAGCGAGCTCGAATTCGCCGACCGTGGCCTGTTCGAAATTGATCAGGTTGCGCAACGTACGGGCTTGGGTGCTGTACGTCAGAAACGATTCCGAGTCAGACATCTTGAGGAGGCGCAGGTGCTCGCGCAATTTCGTGCACCATAAGGGAGGCAAGGCGAAGTTGATCAAGTCCGACTTGAAATCAGCCCACGATCTCGTAACGTGTCTCGGGGCGTCGTTGACGTAGAAAGAGAGCGTGTTCGTCTCGCGGATGAGCCCGCCTGCGATACATATCTTATCGCTGTCCATCGTCACACCCTTAGTGTCAAGGAAAATATCGAGGGATCGAAACCAGTTTAAGAGAGGTTCCACCGCATGGAACGGCCCGTTGTAAACAGGACCATCGGCGATTCGAAAACGTTGAAGATCGATTCCGTTACTCGGTTTTACAGGTTCTGGGGAGCCAAGATTGGGTTTGATGGACATTTGTAGCATGGCTTGCTCGAACTGGGCGAACCGTTCAGCCGTCGCCTGGCGTTGCACAGCAGCCGCCTCGCGGTCCATTTGGGCTTGTACCGTGCTGGTGTGTTGGGCCGCCAGAAGTAGTCAAACGAGCTCTCAAGTAGAGGATGTATCTCGCTTGGGATCCGTGGGGAGCTCGGATGAGGCATTCAATTCTGCCGGAGTCCGAAGGTCTTCCGCAGGGGAGTGTGTCGCCGATTGCTGCATTTCGGTAGGACGAAGGAAAGGGGATGGAAGGTCGGTAGGTTCCAGTGAAGGGATAGCAGGAGGTGTCGATGTTAGTTGGGTCAAACACGCTTGCGTTATCGTAGCTGCGTTCTTCGCTGCAGCCGCTAGACGACGACATTCGGCGTTACCCGCGCGTAAGATTGCTTTGGGGTCGGTGAGTGCAGTGAGATCGTTGGCCGAGGTGTTTCTCCTAGTTGACATGAAAAGGCCCGTCGGCGTTGAAGGTGATGGAGGTTCGAGAAAAAAAAAGTGTAAGACGCCGCTTTCGACTCCTCACTGTCGGTAATTTATGGGACTAGAAAACAAGACCGTTTGTCTTGGGAGACCAATTTCTAGAACCTAAAGTTGTATTGCTAGCTCAGTAGGAATTGAAGTTAGAAGTCTCTCCGTATATACAATATATAATGAAGGAAAAGATAACATAAGATAGAATGATAGAGAAAGTGAGAATGATAAGAGAAATGAGTTTTACTCACCTAGCTCAGTAGGAATTGAAGTTAGAAGTCTCTACTGAGCTAGGAGGGTGCGGGGAAGATGAGTTTAAGTATCTTGAGTGATTATGTAATCTTGATGGTTCCTTTTGGTGAAGTCCGCGCGAGGGGGGTTTACAAGCACCCTAAACCCAAAGATGATCGCTCGCACCCAAAATGTTATTGATGTGGAGCACACTGTCAGGTTGCATTTGGAGAGGTAAACTGATCAATTGTTGCTGTGAACATCCTCAACACCCTGCTTGTGATCTCACTTGTTGTACATAGCCTATACCACCCTTGATGAACTTTTTTTTTAAGTGCAATTTTGCCATTGGCATTGCACACTATGAATATCATTTTTTTTTGAGCTACAACTTTTTAAGTTGTAAAAATTGTTTGAGTACTTAGGGTTATGGGGACCCAAGTTTCTGTGTGTACACGGTAATCTAGACAATTTGATCTACTGGGTTGTGGTGGGGGTGTGATGTTTTTAACCTTCTCAGGTTGGTTTTTAAACTGGTAAAGGGTTTTGAAAATTGAAACAGAGGGTTTGTATGAAGGGGAAAACTAATAAATGGTTTGCAATTGAAGTGGGAGGTGTAGTTGTCCTGGCTTGGAAGGGGTAGCAGCCAGGGTTAACAGCCAGGGGTTGGGCTTGCCGGGATTCACACACCGGACTTGTCACTCTCTCAGGAGTGAGATAATTTGTTGCAAAGGGGAAAAAAAAAGCTTCTGTGGGTGATGCTTACGGCTAGACCATCCAGGCCCTTTGATGAACCCTTGTGTTGAACTTGCAGTCCAGGGATGGTCTTTTTCACCCCGCTGAGGCATATCAGAAGAAGCAGAGTAGTGATATTTATGAAACCTAAACCTAGAATAGTGGATGTATATAGTAAAACATATTTTTCTTTTTTGATGTTTTCCTTTTTCTTCATCCAACATTCTTGGTTTCATTTTCTCAAGTCTCACTCATGCAATTTCTCTTCTTTGTGTCAACTTCAGATTTGCATTTATTGCTCTCAGGTTGTTAGTCCTTGCTGTAGTCTAACACCTTTGGTTGGAAACCATCAGGTTTGCATTCATTTCTCTCAGGTTTTTAGTCCTTGCTTTAGTCTAACACCTGTGGTTGGAAACCATCAGATCTTTCTTTTAATACCTTGAATACAGATATTTGAGATGGATCAAGAAAACTCCCCCAAAAAAGTTTTACTTGGGTTGATGAACCAATCATTCCATACTACACTATAAATTAACAAAGGATGTGAAAAAACAATGCAATGAGAAAAAGCAACTATGTATATGTATGTAAATCCATACAATAGAATAAAAACCCTCACCTGTTGTATCTCTGCTTGCCTGTCATCACCATAATGAGCAAAACCATAACAGCTGTATGGTGTGCTTGGCAATAGAAATTGGCCCAGTTCAGTGTCCTAGTCTTGGTTCCTCAACTCAGTGAAGAAGAGAAGAGAAACTGGTACCAGCACCTGCAAACAATGGATGGAATACAAGTGGCTGCGGCACAGTAAGTACATAAGTGACTATCACAATGGACTTTGTTGACTATCATTTAATTACCACAACCAAGCATCCTAACAATCACATTTGGGCAATCATGCTAGCAAAATTTTGTATTACATTGGTAAACAGTGGCATCCAATCTGAGTAAAAGTCATACCAATTTTAAAAATCTGCATTCAACAATGGTTCTGACTATCATCAACTAGAGACAGTATATAGCACAACAACAAAATGGCTAACCCCAGCTTGGACACACCACATCACATAATTTCTGAAAAAAATCTGTTGTTTCAACAGTAACCAAACTCCATTGTGGATTCTGTTTCAGAACAACAGATTCAATGTATTTTTGATTGAATAATCCTTGGACGGAGTGGCAGGATATTCACAGGAAAATTGGGAAATTTCACATTTTAGGGTTTGGGATTTTGCCCAAGTCTTTAAGTCACAAAGCCATGATGCTTCCAGTGAAACAATGATTTCATCAATGGTCACAGCTCACCTCAAATTGTGGTGCCTGTATGAACAATAGCCAACTGGCCCAAGCCTTATCCCACCAAAACCACAAAGAATTGGAATTAAGATTCCAATGTTGCAATTTGGAATATAAAATCTGTTTGGAAGGGATGACCCACCACCAGGATATAATACTGCTAATAAAAATTGGGGGATTCACAGCCCAGGCCCACCACCAGCTGAATTACCAGTAAGTTTGATTTTGCTTGCTTTTCAGAGAGAAAATAGCATGTCAATTTCTATTATCAATTATGTATTTCTTTTGCATGCAGAGACTGTTGGAATTTCACGGCTCATTTCTCTCCTTTCTCTTTTTCCCCATCTGTCACTCATTCATTTCCTTCCAGATGAATATGCATGTCACCTTCTGTCCCACATTCTGATCCCAAATATGTAGTACATAAAAACCCTTAAAATACATAGCAATATAATCATCAGTTCTTCAGTGCACTTTTCCCTGAGACCTTCTGAGTATCTTGTAGTGAGGAGCTTTTTTCCTCCTCACAAGCTAGCTGTCTCAGCCCTCTTTGATCAGGGCTCCCTTGTCTTTTTCTCAGCCTCAGAGCTTTTTTCCTCTAGGCCTTTTCTCCAAATTTTCTTCCCTGAGCTTTGTAGCTTCAACAGAGACAGATGATTTGCTGCCACACACCTTGAAGCTTTTTTCACCAAGTAGGGGAAAAATAAGCCTGTAATATCAACTTGTGCATTTGAGGTTCTGTTTGAGGCTGGTGCTGTTAAGCTTACTGAGTTCCAAGAGCTTGTGGCTGCTGCATGCAACCAACATTTCAAGGGTTCTGGCGGTCAAATTTGTAACACTGTCACTACTGGATCTCCACCAATTGAATGGAACATTAGTCTTAGACTTTGGATTACCCCCAAATTCACACAGTTAACGGCAAGATAGGTTTTGAAAACTGGATGAAGTGTGTAATGACCCTTGGAAAAGACTTCACTGTATCTGCCTTGCATGTTGCCATGGAAAATCCAGAAATCTTTGTTCAAAAAATCCAAAGCTTCACTCAAAATCAAAACACATGTTCTGACTCAGAAGGCAACATTAAATAAAAAACCCTCAAAGAAGCCATCCCTGATCCCCATCCAACCAGGTGAAACTATCAGTGCAAAAAAATTCAATGGACTTAGGGGCATGATAAGCACACACCATTTGTTTTTGGTGCTCATGGCCTACATTCCATTTTCTTTTGGCATGTATGCCTCACATTCCAATTCCTGTCTGGAATTGGCATGTGGGAAAATGCCCCCCCGGTCAAAAAATCACCAAATACCAACTGGTATTTGGTGATGTCACCCCACTTTGACAGCCAGGAAAATCCCGGCTGTCAAGGTTTTATTGGACCTCATGGCTGGTTTTCTCCAGGAATGATATAAAATCCAACCTCAATGGTGGACAAGGCTGTATAGAACCTCATGGCTGGTGTGGTGTGCTCAATGTGTTCAAGTATCAAACGTAAATAAAGGCATATTTTTATATCAAGAAGGAGTGATGTTATTAGTTGTTTCATGGAAAAATGGGATTCTAAAGGTTATTTAGGCACTCTCTGAAACCACAAGGATAGCTGAACTCAGACAAAATCTATTCAGAATAAACCAATTTGTTAAGAATAAGTACATAGTAGAGGCTTAGTGTATAGTCACATGTATATTTACATGTATAGTAACATGTGTAGTCACATGCAGAGTCACATGCAGAGTCACATGTATAGTTACATGTATAGTCACATGGTTCATACATTCTTTTTCATAGGAATCACCAGCTAAAATGCCTCATATTTTTCTCTATAAAGGAGAGGTTTTTCCCTCTCAGAAAGAAAATCATGCCAGTTTTGGAAAAGTAATTCTATTCATAAGAAAGCCAAAACACCCATAGCATCCAGTAGTGATATCAATCAATTTTGCCCTTTGAAATATCTTTCATTCCTCAGAGAAGAAAATCAAGTAAAATAAGTAGTGTTGCCCCTTGTTGTGCTCTTAACAAAGCAAAGTGATATTATCACATTTTTTCTCTTAGCTGAAGGTTAAGAAAGAAGGGAAGAAAATTTGAATATTTCACATTGATTAATCATCCATCCCAGAACAAAAATTTCTTTTTTTTGCTGCAAGAAATTTGATCTAATTCTGATAAGGGGTTGCTACATCTAGTTTTCTCTATCATAAATTTACGCCACAAAAATAAAAAAAAGTTGTTGTCCGAATTCTGTGTAGTATAATAGAGGGGAAGGTCTTTCAAACCACCTGTAACAGTAGTATTGATGAGCTGGAATATCATATTTTTATTTCCCCCTCACAGAACTGAAACCTTTCCCAAAGGAGTTCTCACAACAGTGGGCCCGCTACGCTAACAATAGCTGTAGCATAGCGGAATTTTAGCTTTTGTTGCTACGCTAACACAAATTTACTGTTAGCTGAAGATTTTTTCAGCTGACGCTAAAACAAATTTGTTAAAAAAGAAAATAGCGGGTAGCGTAGGATTAGCGACATCAAAAAAAAAAGTTAACGCTACAGAAATTTCCTGTTAGCTTATTTTTAGCAGTGTTAGCTGGAACAAACGCTACGCTAACTGTAAGCGTAGTGTTCTTTTCAGCTACGCTAACTGTTAGCGTAGCGCTCTTTTTGGCTACGCTAACTGTTAGCATAGCGATCTTTTTGGCTACGCTAACTGTTAGCATAGCGCTCTTTTCAGCTACGCTTACTGTTAGCGTAGCACTTTTTTCAGCTACGCTAACTGTTAGCGTAGCGCTCTTTTCAGCTACGCTAACTGTTAGCATAGTGCTCTTTTTCAGCTATGCTAACTGTTAGCGTAGCACTCTTTTCAGCTACAGTAACTGTTAGCGTAGAATTCTTTTCAGCTACACTAACTGTTAGCGTAGTGCCCTTTTGCAGTGCACTAACTGTTAGTTTAGCGCTACAGTAACTGTTAGTTTAGTGCTATACTTGTGGGAGTATAGCAATCATTTCTTTTCTTGAGGCATTGATTCTTTCAAATTAATATTTTCATGAATCCTATTGAAGAATTTATTTTCCAGCTTTACTTGCCTCCTTTGAGTTAAATAAGCATTTCTTCTCATTCTCTGATGGGCATTCTGATTACTGTTCTGGGCAATTTCCATATGATTAAAATGTGTTATTCAATTGGAATTTGTCCAGGCAGTAACCATATTTCCCAAAGCAATGAAAGAGATGCATATCCAAACATTGGAAAGAGAAAAAATGGAAAAGAAACGAACAATACTTTTTTGAAAAAAAAAAAAAAAAAATTAACAATAGAAATTAAAAAAAAAAACACAAATAAGCTGTTTTGATTGATGTAGTTGCACAAGTACAGGAGTTAACACAGCATTTTGATTGATTTACTTGTGAAAGTTGAGATTTTTGATCGCTTGACTTGCACAAGTACAGGATCTATAATTGGGCAGAGTGGACCAGCTTTGACCTCAGATAGTGGAATTTATCACTCCTGCTATATTATAAGTAACTGCAACATACCTAATCAATGTCACCCTCATTACAAATCCTACTCACCAATGAGGGTGACACTGATTAGGCATGTTGCAGTTACTTATAGTATAGCAGGAGTGATAAATTCCACTGTCTGAGGTCAAAGCTGGTCCATTCTGCCCAATTATAGATCCTGTACTTGTGCAAGTCAAGCAATCAAAAATCTCAACCTTCACAAGTAAATCAATCAAAATTCTGTTTTAACTCCTGTACTTGTGCAACTACATCAATCAAAACAGATTTTTTTTTTTTTTTTTTTTTTTAATTTCCATTGCTATTTTTTTTTTTCTTCCAAAAAAACAATTGTTTGTTTCTTTTCCATTTTTTCTCTTTCCAATGTTTGGATATGCATTTCTTTCATTGCTTTGGGAAATATGGTTACTGCCTGGACAAATTTCAATTGAATAACACATTTTAATCATATGGAAATTGCCAAGAACAGTAATCAGAATGCCCATCAGAGAATGAGAAGAAATGCTTATTTAACTCAAAGGAAGCAAGTAAAGCTGGAAAAGAAGTTCTTCAACAGGATTCATGAACAGATTAATTTAAAATAATCACAGCCTCAATGCAAGGCAATTTGTGCAAGGGAAAAACTTTCAACGTTCCCACATCATTTTCTTTGCCCAAGCACATCACCACAACTATTGGTAAAAAAAGCAGGGATGTAATCCACCCAAAAAATTATGTTCAGACTGTTCGCTCAGCTGGCTGTAAATTTTAGCTTTTAGCTGAATTTTTTCCCGCTAAATGTTAGCTGTTAGCTGATTTTTTCCCACTAAATTTTAGCTGTTAGCTGAATTTTTTCCTGCTAAATTTTAGCTGTTAGCTTAATTTTTTCCCACTACACTATGCTCAAATAGTGCAAAGTGTTGGCCCAGTGTAGTGTAGCGTAGATCTGATGGCGCTACGCTAATGGGAACTCCAAAATGTGTTAGTGGTGTGAGAACTTCTTTTGGGACGGGGGTAGTTCTGTGAGGGGGAAATAGCAGTTATAGTATTTCAGGTATGTATGAATTTATTACAACTGTTAAGGGTGGTTTGAAAGACCTGCCCCTCTATTTACTAAAAGAGTTAACACAACAATTTTATTTATTGTTGTGGCTGATAACTTTCTTTTTGTTTTCTTTAAGAGAACTATTTATGTAGTAATCCCTTATCAGACAAAGATCTAATTTCAACTTACAAATAATCAGCAATGAGCTTGATGAAGGGGTCAGGGACGTAGATAGTGGATGGATTGTTACAGAAATTTCTGGTAAAATGTAATACAAGGTTTTTTGCAATTGATGAGGAACAAGTATTTATATTTTTATGATTTAATATTTATTTATTTCTTTTTAGATGTATTCTGAGGAAATGAGTAAAAAGATGTTTGTGGTATATTGTGAAATATTCAAAGTGTTGTACCCTCTTCCTTAACCTTTAGTTAAAAGAGCACAATTTTCCTTTTGTTTCTTTTGTGTATTTTAACCTGATATGAAAGATTTTGTTGTGGGTCACCTGATTAAGATCACACTATTTATATGGATGAGTAATTTCATTTAGTTTGCTAACTAGATGGTGGGGTATGGGATCCAACTGGGATGATTTTCTTTCTGAGAGGGAACAACCTCCCCTTTATATAGTAAAATATGAGGGATTTTTGCTGGTGGGATGTCTCATTGAGGTATTTATGCTGGTGGGGTCTCTTCTTCTACGCTGCCTTCATGCATGGAGTGCATAAAGTGAGCTATTTCTGCTGGTGATGTTTTCTAATCCTGCACTGCTTCATGCGGGGAGTGCATAAAGTGAGCTATTTCTGCTGGTGATTTTTCTTGTTCTACACTGCCTTTATGCATGGAGTGCATAAAGTGAGCTATTTCTGCTGGTGAGGTTATGTACTTAGGCTGTGCCACAGAGCATGTGCTGTGTCTTGTGACCAGACACTAAACTATATACTACTTCTATATATATACTATGTACTTATTATTCACTATAATTATTTTTAACTGTATATCTTTTGATTTAGCCATGCAAACCCTAACATAAATGGGTGACTTATAGATTAAATTTACCCTAGATTTCAATTATGCACTTATATTGCTACTATTTTAGCTTCTGAAAGATAATGAAAGAATATAATCCTGCATGATACTTGAAACAGGGTTTGGAATACCACAGCGGAAAAGAAATTACGCTGCTTGTTAGTGTAGCGATTATTTTCCAAAGCTAACACTACAAAAAAATTGGCTGAAAAATTTCTTGCTAAGCTAACTGTTAGTTTAGCAGAGTGTAGCGTCAGCTAACACTACAAATTTTATGGCAAAAAAAAAAACCGCTACGCTAACAGGTAGAGGTCAAATAGCCTAGCAGCCCACTGTTGGTTCTCACACCGGGAGAAACACAGCCATGAGGTTTGATGCAAACTCATGGCCGGGAGGAACCCAGCCAAGATGCCAAATAAAACCTCAATGGTGGGCCTGGCCACCACTTTTGAGGTTGTATTTGACCTCATAGCTGGGGAACACCCAGCCACAAAGCCAAATACAACCTAATGGCCTGGCTTCCCCCAGTCATGACACTGTATACAGCCTTGATGGTGGACCCGGCCACCTTTGAGGTTTTTTTTTGACCTCATGGCTGGGGTTACCCTGGCCATGAGTTCAAATACACCCTTATGGCTGGTTGTTTCTTGGCCATGATGTTTTATACAACCTTTAAGGTAACTGGGCCCACCGTAAAGGTTTTATTTGGCCTTGTGGCTGCATATCCCCCAGCCATGAGGTCAAACACAGCCTTATGGCCAGGTTTCTCCTGGAAATGAGGTTGCATACAACCTTGAAGGTGGCTGGGTCCACCATCAAGGTTGGATGACATCACTAAATCCCAGTTGAGATCCTGTGATGTCATCAACTGGGGGGGGGGGGCATTGGCCCACACACCAAAAAGAATATTGGTATGAGATCCCACACAAATTCTGGCCAGGAATTGGTGTGTGAGGCACAAAAAATGGTGTGTAGGCCATGCACGCCAAAAGAAAATGGTGTGCACTTTGGTGTTGATGTGTTCCATTTGTGTGCACTTATCATGCCCCATGGACTTAAAATAATGATTAAAAAGATAAAGGATGGGCAGAAGGTGGTTGAAAGTTCTTTGAAGAGCCAAAAATAGGTGATAATGTGAATGGATCACTAATGACAGTGATGAAACTATGAGCACACCTGAAATGGTTGGAATGATAATGAGGAAATGAGTTGATGAATGATGACTCAAAGATATGAGAGTGATAACTTTTAATGAAGAAAAGAAATAAAATTGAGTGAAAACAAAGCAGTATTTATAATCTTCATTCAGGTTAAGAATGCACAGCTTGTGTTTCTCATCAATTCACCACATCTGATCTGTGTGTGAGTGAAGCCCATTTATAATTAATACAAGAATCTCTTTATTCACTGTTAAAACTTTAAGTATGATCATAAACTCCCAGTTTTTATTGGTTCAACAGACCCAAATCAATATGTACTTTTGACCAAAGAAGTGGTCCAAAAATGGGCCCATGAACTTGTGAGTTGATTGAATCTTTGTGTATCATGGCAGCTAAAGTTATGCTAACCCTATTTGGAATAGATTAAACAAAAGAAAGGAGTTTAATTCTACTTCCCTTCATCCACAATCAAATTTGAGGTAGTTTTTTCACCTAAAATATGCAAACGCAATGATTCCAAATATTTCAGTAGCCACAGTCCCTTGACTGAATAAAACAGTGCCTACATTTATTAACCCAACCCAAGTCTTCTACGCCAATGTGTAGATTTTGTGAAAATAAGGCCAGAAAACAAGAAAATGACATCAAGATTTTTGATGAAAATGATTTAGCACATCCAAAGATGTTCAAATAAAAGAGAATCACCCCTGAGAAAATGAGTAAATGGGGGTTAAGTGATGGTATCATTGCTCAGTTATGTGACAATGTGTCCAAGTTTGACATATTTTGGACTTCTTAATATCCCTTTCTCTTTAAGTGTTTATCTTTCTTGTAGATTATCATGTAGCCATAGTCACCCGTTGGTCATCTGACCACTAGTTATAATTTAGACCCTTACCCTACCCAATAATGCTGCCTAAATTTTCTTACCCAATTCCTTGCATTGGCTATATTACCCAAAACATGCATTCAAATCATAAGAATAGTTTGATGATCACTTGAATCAAGACTAAATATTTCTCTGGCCATAAATTTCAAACTAAGGATTCATTTCAAGTCCTTCATTGGAATTTTTAACCAAAAGATTATATTAATAAGATACCTTTTTTATGATAAATGACTAAGGCTTTAATTGGTTGAAGAATCTGTGACAATGGTAAATTGAATTTATTTATAGCTTGACTGGTAAATACAGGATCAGATTTAATAAATAAAAATTTCAAAGACCAGAAGATAATAAACTATATATATTTATTAGACAGCTCATATTTGTGGAACAAAATATACACAATGTTTTTACACCTTATAGAAAAATGGCTATCATTACCTCTGCAGTCAATTTCCCAAATTCCCATTCAGAGTCATTGGTTTGACCACTATTTTTGAAGATTGGAACTCATTTTTGACTGCCACAAATTTCAGATCAATTTGGTGTAACTCTGGAAAATAGGGTGGATGGAAAATGGGCTTAGCCCCAGCTGCCTCATTTTGAGGGTAACAGAGGTGACCCAATAGCTAAGAGAGATGACAAGATGTCAAGGCCACAGTCCAGCACATTGAGTCAAGGTGTAATAATCATTCAGTGAGGAGGGAGAATCAGAAGGAACAACTAAGCCATGTACATTGACAGTATTCGCTCAGTTTTGGGTTTATAGAGTAGAAGAATACAATCATAGATAGATGCTAATACAATATCTCAACACCTCAAACCATTCCACCACACAATTGCCTCAATGGTAAGTAGTGTTATCAGAAACAAGGAATGAATTAGGTCCTGGTGATCTATTCATGCAAGGAAGATACAGTCCAGAAGAAATCCAGGAACCTTGTTAAGCAAAACATAATGAAACAACTTACCAAGTTGTATTCTAAAATTTTCAAATTTCTGTCCATTTTAAGTTTTGATTGTATTTGTGAGGGTCACCATTACATCAATTTATATTTCTGGAAGAAGTCTCAGACAAGTTTCATTCTTTTTGAATAAGATACACTTGGCTGGGGTGCCTTGGAGAGATTGGGCAAACAATCAAAGAAAAACCTTATCCACAAATGCGCTTTTCTCTTAAATACAAATATCAGTAGATTTAAATCTCAAATGGAGAGGGTAAAAGTAAGAAAAAACTTTGAATACCAAGAACTCAGCTGGAAAAAAAATCCATACCTTTGATGAACTCATATTTAGCAACCAGGCATTTGTGAATGTGGGATGTTTTGGGTTTTTGAAAAGTAATTGAAAAGAATTCTAGAAGGTTCATGTGCATGGCCAATTTTCTGAGAAGCACAAGGTGGATTTTCAAAACATTTATTGTTTGTGTTTTTGAGTGCCAATTTTGGTTTGGATGTATTGTTGAGGAGGTGTTGTTTGGGACAGATTTTTGGGCGTTGATAAACGCACGCCAAGCGCGCACGCCAACGCCAACCCGCACGCCAATTTTTTTGGCGTGCGGGGCCTACACGCCATTTTTTTTTTGGCGTGTAGGGTCTACACGCCAATTTTATTTGGCGTGTGAGACCTGCACGCCAAAAATGGCGTGTGGTTCCCACACGCCATTTTTTTTTGGCGTGTGGGCCCCGCACGCCAAATAAAATTGGCGTGTGGGCCCCGCACGCCAATTGTTTGGCGTGCGCTCTCACACGCCAAACAATTGGCGTGTGGGAGCGCACGCCAAATAATCGGCGTGCGGGGCCCACACGCCAATTGTTGGCGTGCGGGTCCCCCCTCGCTCACATAATCGAGTGGTAGGGACCACTCGATTACGTGAGCGAGGCCGGCTGACGAGGTTATACAACCTCGTCAGCCGGGAGGACTTCCTCCCGGCCGGCGAGGCTATACAACCTCGTCGGCCAGGAGGAAGTCCTCCTGGCTGACGAGGTTGTATAACCTCGTCAGCCGGGAGGACTTCCTCCCGGCCGGCGAGGCTATACAACCTCGTCGGCCAGGAGGAAGTCCTCCTGGCCGACGAGGTTGTATAGCCTCGTCGGCCGGGAGGACTTCCTCCTGGCCGACGAGGTTATACAACCTCGTCAGCCAGGAGGAAGTCCTCCTGGCCGACGAGGCTGTATAACCTCGTCGGCCGGGAGGACTTCCTCCCGGCCGACGAGGTTATACAACCTCGTCGGCCAGGAGGAAGTCCTCCTGGCTGACGAGGTTGTATAACCTCGTCAGCCGGGAGGAAGTCCTCCCGGCCGACGAGGCTATACAACCTCGTCGGCCAGGAGGACTTCCTCCTGGCTGACGAGGTTGTATAACCTCGCCGGCCGGAGGAAGTCCTCCCGGCTGACGAGGTTATACAACCTCGTCAGCCAGGAGGACTTCCTCCTGGCCGACGAGGTTGTATAGCCTCGCCGGCCGGGAGGAAGTCCTCCCGGCTGACGAGGTTGTATAACCTCGTCAGCCGGCCTCGCTCACGTAATCGAGTGGTCCCTACCACTCGATTATGTGAGCGAGGGGGGACCCGCACGGCCGGCCTCGCTCACGTAATCGAGTGGTCCCTCCCACTCGATATGTGAGCGAGGGGGGACCCGCACGCCAAACAATTGGCGTGCGGGGCCCACACGCCAATTTTATTTGGCGTGCGGGGCCCACACGCCAAAAAAAAATGGCGTGTGGAACCACACGCCATTTTGGCGTGTGGGTCTCACACGCCCTTTTTTTTGGCGTGTAAACCCTACACGCCAAAAAAAATGGCGTGTAGCCCCGCACGCCAAAAAATTGGCGTGCGGGTTGGCGTTGGCGTGCGCCGTTGGCGTGCGTTTATCAACGCCCCAGATTTTGAGGAGGTGTTTTTTGGGAGGCCAATACTGTTTGGAGCCTGCTGCTTTGCAATCACAGTGGGCGCCATGACATAAGATAGGGTATAAACCATGGTATTACACAGCTGCACAGCTGCACAGCAGCCTAAACACATAAATTTACAATTATTGAATATTATTGAGGCACAGTGCGCTACAGACCTGTATTGCTTAGGTTAAGATTGATTATAGATATTGTTAAACCTAAATGTAGATGTATTGGATCACTCCTTTTCACTTTGTTGTACATTCATTCATCTTCATTCTCATCTATCAATATCAAACTCATCATCAACTCTTCAACAGCTTCATCCAGGTATGCCTCACATACATTTCTCCCATAGTCTCTAATCTTGTCTCTAATCATTTTTTCTCTGTTGGCTCTCAGGTGTTCCTTCACCATCATTGTGTTTGTTTGGTTTTGTGTTACTCACAAGCCCTCTGCTGTCTTAAGTTTAGTATCACCACTGTTGCTCTATTCATCTTCATTCTCACCTATCAATATCAAAATCATTATCAATTCTTCAACAATTCAATCCAGGTGTGCCTCCACCATCATTGTGTTGGTTTGTTTTTGTGTTACTCACAAACCCTCTGCTGTCTTAAGGTGTGCATCCACAATAATTGTTTTTGTGTGTTTTTGTGTTACTCAAAAACCATCTGCTGTCTTAAGGTGTGATCCCCTGGTGTGGAACTACTCTAAGGTCAGAATAGAGCTTGGAAGGGATATGTATAACTACAATATTACTAATGTAGGTTATGAAAAAGGTGTTGATATAAGAGCTGCCTTCCTGACTATTTCTGATGGGAAGAGTGTGAAAATAAGAATAAAGTGAAATTTGTGGCTGATTTCTATTTATTAGGGGGTTTCAAATATGACCAAATCCACCATTAAAACCCGTTGATTAGAAATTGCCAAATCCACAATTTCTAATCAACGGGTTGTCAAAACGGGGTAGCTAAAAAGAAAACGGATTTTGAACATGAAAAACCCTAGTTTTCCATCCAAATCCTTCATTTCCAAAATAACCCAATAAAATCACATCTCACATCAGTTCACGCTTCACCGTTCAATCCATTGCCTCTTGTCAAACCAAGAAAACATCACACCTCACCTCAACCAATCATGTGACAAGCACCCTCTCAACACAAGCAACTATGTCAAGCAGCCAACTCTGCTGCAACCGTATTAATTTTTGACTCAGATAACAATGACTCAGGAATTGAAGATTTCTATTTTTATTGTTGATCAAAAATCCAGAAACAATACCTCAATGCCAGAGGCACCACTACACAATTCCATCCTCAATATGAACTTTCAATCATTCAAGAACTTCCTCAATCATGCTTCCTCCAGCTTTTTCAAATGTTGTTCCCATATTTGATCAATCTTCTTCAGCTGATTTAGTCAAATCCAATATTTCACAACTGCTCTCAGAATCCTCAACGATACCCATCAGTCCAACTTGCTATTGCTATGTGCCGTCTTGGATCAAACGGAAACGGTGCTGCAGTGTTCAGACTCAAGAATCTCTTCCAAGTTGGCTATGGAACAATCAACCTTTACACATGTTGGGTGATCAAGATTCTTTATCAAATGTGATCAAACTTGGTATCTTGGCCGACTCAAGAAGAACATATGGAATCATCTCAGGTCATGCAAGATGAAGGCTTCCCTGGATGTGTTGGCTTTGTTGATGGAACAACCATTCCACTGAGTCAAAAGCCTCTGGTGGACGGTAACCACTACTGGGATTGAAAAAAACGGTTGGATTGTTTGCATTGGTTCCACTATTTTACAGATTCTTAGCTGATGTGTTGTTTGCTTTCCAAAAAGTTACTACATTTCAGTCACTCTTGTTTGTGACATAAACAAAAAGTGCATATCATACCTTGAAGGCTACCCAGGATCCTGTCACAATTTTCATGTCTTCTCTAATATGAAGCTTGCTCAAAATCCAGAAAAATTCTTTGACCAACACCAATTCCTCCTGGCTGACTCTGCTTATTCAAGAGATCAACATACCGTTCCAGCCTACACAGGTTCTGATTTACTTATACCTGAGAATGTGGATTTCAATCACCACCTAGCCCAATCAAGAGTACGGATTGAACATGCCATTGGTATTCTAAAGGGTTGATTTGCCAGTTTGCGAGAAATTTGATCACAAATCAGGAACCCTTGTGAGATGAAAGCAACAGTCAAGTGGATCATCACCTGCATTGTTCTGCATAATCTTCTAGCCGACCTCAAGGATCAGTGGCATGAACTTTACGATGAGGAGGAACCAGAAGCAGCTCTGCCCTTGTTGGAAAACGTTGAATCTAGTAACAATGGATTACGTGGACTGTTACGCCCCATAACACTTGCACTCTTCAACTAAGGTGAATAATGCAACATTGAATTGCAGAACAATACGCTTCCAGCTTTCTGACTCTTGCATTTGATTTTGGTGCCTTGCAGTGCCAATGTTTCTTGATTGCTCTGCTTCATTACAGATATTTTTGACCAGCATATCCTACCCCACCATTGGGTCTTTGGAATCGGGTCAGTCACTGCTAGAATCCACCCACCCACGCAAAAATTTTAGATCATCTATAGATGGTTGATTCCCACTGGTTTCCAATCAAAAGAATTGATTGTCAAGGCGGGTTTGAATCTAGGAGACGTATACGAGTTCCCACGTCTAGATATAACATTGGATGGAGCGGATGAGGTGGATGCGGATTTGAATGCAATCAAGCGAGGGGGGGCGTGTCATCTGCAAAAGAAGGTCTTAGCAGAGGCTGCCGATAAGTTCATTATTGTCGCCAACGCCCGCAAGGATTCCAAGCTGCTTGGCACTAACTGGAAGTCTGGTGTGCCCATTGAAGTCGTCCCCTTCACTTGGGCTAAAGTCATGTCCAACATACAACTCATGGGCTTTCCTCATCCCGTAAGCCCCCCTGCCTGCTCATCTTCTTTCCTTCTCTACTCAGCTTGCCCCACTCCCTCTTTTTTTCTGATATACAGACTCTCAGAATGGGAAAATCCAAAGCCAGGCCAGTTGTCACTGGTAACGGGTAAGGCAGAGCTATCCTTCTACCCCAAGAGCATTGGACCCTGTCTCATCCTAACTAATCATTTTTTTTTCTTTTGCATTTTTTTTGGCTCCTGTTTAGGTGCCTCAAATCTACTCAACCTTTTCCATAACTCAGCAAGAAACCACGCCTCACAACCATTGATTGGATCAAACACCAGGAATCTTTGGCCGCTGAACCCAACCAACCACAAGAACCCTTGCCCAGCCCCTCCCCAATCCAAGCTGATGTGCCGCTGACTGTTCAAAGATCAAGTACAAACTGTAACATCCATTTGCAATGTGCTATTCCTCTTGATCTAAAACAGTCATAGCACATTAGTGAGGAGCAAGGAGGGGATGATTCTCGCCACCATGAGCCGCCATCACCTTCCTTTTCAACGTACAATTTGGATTCAGATAGCACCTTCTCAGACGCTGGCTCTACCAACAATGAAAGTAGTGACAATGATTCAGAATCATCCAATTTCTCCTTGAAGAAATTCAAACTCAGCCTTCCACCTCTCCCACCTACATGCAAGCAACACTCCAATCCCAATCCCCACGTGCCTCCTAACATGTCTCAGATGGAATCAAAGTCTTGCGTAATTTGTCAAATCTATTGCCGATGTGATCACTATTGAGTACAAGATATACGTGGCAGCAAAGGGGTCAATGAAGCAGAAGGTTCTTGTCTGGCTCCACAATCACACCTCAGTAAACAGAAAATGAAGCGGAAAAAGTACAAAGCCGCAACTCAAATTCTTCGCCATCAAAGGGCCAATGTACATTTTTCTGGCCAGTTCCATATTCCAGTCCACATCTAAATTCCCAATCCAAATGCCAACATCCGATTCTTCAACAAGTCCTTTATCTGCTGGGCCGATGGAGCTTGTAAGAAGGTTATTGCTTTGGTAAAGTTCCGACCATTCTCAACCATGGATGCAAAACTCAAAGAACAATACCAACATCTCAGCCAACATCTCATTCAGCAGGCCAAGTTCCAAAATTCCAATAAATCCAAAGGACCAGCATACTCGGGCGTTGATAAACGCACGCCAACGCCAACCCGCACGCCAATTTTTTTGGCGTGCGGGGCCCACACGCCATTTTTTTGGCGTGTAGGGTCGGCCAGGAGGAAGTCCCCCCGGCCGGCGAGGCTATACAACCTCGTCAGCCAGGAGGAAGTCCTCCTGGCCAACGAGGTTGTATAAACTCGTCGGCCGGGAGGACTTCCTCCTGGCCGACGAGGTTACACAACCTCGTCGGCCAGGAGGAAGTCCTCCCGGCCGGCAAGGCTATACATCCTCGTCGGCCAGGAGGACTTCCTCCTGGCTGACGAGGTTGTATAGCCTCGCCGGCCGGGGGACTTCCTCCTGGCCGACGAGGTTGTATAACCTCGTCGCCAGGAGGAAGTCCTCCCGGCCGACGAGGTTATACAGCCTTGTCGGCCAGGAGGACTTCCTCCTGGCTGACTAGGTTGTATAACCTGTCAGCCGGGAGGACTTCCTCCTGGCCGACAAGGTTGTATAACCTCGTTGGCCAGGAGGAAGTCCTCCTGGCCGACGAGGTTATACAACCTCGTCGGCCAGGAGGACTTCCTCCTGGCTGACGAGGTTGTATAGCCTTGCCGGCGGGGGGACTTCCTCCTGGCCGACGAGGTTGTATAACCTCGTCGGCCAGGAGGAAGTCCTCCCGGCCGACGAGGTTATACAACCTTGTTGGCCAGGAGGACTTCCTCCTGGCTGACGAGGTTGTATAACCTCGTCAGCGGGAGGAAGTCCTCCCGGCTGACGAGGTTGTATAACCTCATCAGCCGGGAGGGCCCTGCTCACGTAATCGAATGGTCCCTCCCATTTGATTATGTGAGCGAGGGACCCGCACGCCAAACAATTGGCGTGCGGGGCCCACACGCCAATTTTATTTGGCGTGCGGGGCCCAACGCCAAAAAGAAATGGCGTGTGGGAACCACACGCCATTTTTGGCGTGCGGGGCCCACACGCCAAAAAGAAAATGGCGTGTGGGAACCACACGCCATTTTTGGCGTGCGGGGGCCCGCACACGCCAAAAGAAATGGCGTGTGGGAACCACACGCCAAAAAGAAACTGGCGTGTGGGTTTTTGGCGTGTGGGTCTCACACGCCCTTTTTTTTGGCGTGTAGACCCTACACGCCAAAACGCACGCCAAAAAAAATTGGCGTCCGTGCGGGTTGGCGTGGGCGTGCGTTTATCAACGCCCAGCATACTCGGGTGAAATGTACAGTCTGGGATGGCGAAAAGGTTACAAGGCACAATCCCAAATTGGTATAACAGGCATTTCTTCCAAAGTTGCTACAGATCGACACAGTTATGAAGCGCTTCAAAAGGATGTTCCAAAATCAATAAGTCTCTTGGCCGGTGCTTCCAATCTGTATCCAAACCCCTATTCTGTGAGGTCCAGAAACAACACATTTGACTCAAAGCCCCTGGACTAGCTCCCCAATATTCAGCCCACCTGTGAGCCTGGGTCTCTTGAGTGACAACAGGACACAAGGGAAAGGGGGAATAAGCAATAAAATTACTTAGTAGAAAAAAAGTAGAATAGTATAATAATAATAAAAAGATCTTAATGATCTGGGAGCTGCCAACTGAGGGGTCAGCCTCTTCTTCCACAACTGAAACTGGGTGAAGGGACCTGGTCAAGGAAACTGAAGCCTGTTGAGCTGAGCAAGCAGCGAATGATGAGATGTTGGAAGGATTGAGATTCATTTCAACATATGTAAGACAGAAAAGAAAAGAGAGAAAAGAAATGAAAAGAGAAAAGAGAAAGAGAAAGTCCATACCTGAGCAAGCAGCGAATGATGAGATGTTGGAAGGATGAGAAAAGATAAAGGTCTCAGGGGGAGGGGG
>RDRW01000601.1:0-40000 GCA_007896445.1 Puccinia hordei
AAAAAAACAAAAAAACAAAAAAAACATACAAAAAAACATACAAAAAAACATACAAAAACAACAAACAAAAAAAAAAACAAAAAAACAAAACAAAACAAAAAAAACAAACAAAAAAAAAACAAAAAACAAAAACAAAAACAAAAAAACACAAACAAAAACAAAAACAAAAAAACAAACACAAAAACAAAACAAAAAACACAAACAAAAACAAAAACAAAAATCAAAAACAGAAAAACAAAAACAAAAACAAAAACTCATTTGTACCGTAGATATACTAACACGTGCTGACATACTCTCCCATTTGAATGCAAACAGAATCCGCCCAGTTCACCAAATCATCAGCAAAAGATGTCTCACACCGGTGATTTCAACTCCGCAAACAATCAGCCTCCATGCCCATATGGATTCCATGAGGTTGACCCCAACCATCACCCTGGCGCCCACTTGGCAACTTGTATCAAAATCAAATCTCTGCGTATGGAAATTCACATGTGCTCTGCCAACCTGCAGCTCAACTCAATCAAAAAGGCCACCTCCCAACTGACTATGGCTACCCAAGCAACCAATATGGCCAAGCCCCCCAGCCCACCCAGCCAGCTACAGCTTCACAGACACCAACTACAGACTGGCAATGTCAGCCACCAAGATATTACATACATTATGTAACACTTGAAACTGCAAGCTGAATAATTAATAATATTTAATTATATTATTATTTATTTTATTTTATTTTTACTCTATTTATTTAACTAGATTTTCTGATTATAACAGAAATTATACTTGACTGTTTCAACAATTGGTATATAGTCCAACAGTCAAGAACAAGCCTAGAAATATCTGGTTGATACATAATGCTCTGTGTTCAAGCCACACTCATGACCACGTGTAAAATAGAATAATAAAATTATTTATGCTAATATCTAATTTTTTATCAAAAATCCAAGGAAATTTAATTTAAGAAAATCCTTGGCAAATTAATTTTTAAACACGCAATAAATGGATAAAGCACCATTTATTGGTATAGTTTTTTCCTTGAAAATCCTGGAAAATCCCAGCATAACCCATAGTAATATATACTATAAGATTACATATGTATCTAATTACATAACTTATGTAGTATGTATTAAGTACATAAGTACATGTGATTTTACATTACTGATCACTCAGGGCTAGCTCTTTTTGAAGCCTTGGTCCCTAGAAAATTTATTCACAAGTACTCCTTAGTGAATAATTATTTAATGCTGAAATAATTATTTCCCACTAAGCAATTCATTGTGAAATAATTATGGGGTCATTCTACATAGGAATGACACCATTTTTAACATCAGATCACAAAAAGGGTGCTCAGTTCCCCCTGGTGATTTTGCCCTGATACTGCTTCCAGGAAGCTTGTGAAATAAATAATTATTTTATTATTTAAGAAGGAGTTTCCTTCACTAAAATGAAGATTACTCCCCATCAATTTTAAAATACATAGATAAATTATTATAATCTACAAAGGCGCTCACCTTCTCCTGTAATTAAGGAGGACTGGCCTTTATTTATATACTATCTTCATTAGTTAAAATTCCTCAACAAAATCCCCCCCCAATCAATTAAACACTTTTAATTGGATTGGAAGAACCATGTATCAAACTGGTTAGCCCTTCTAGGATTTAAATCCCATAATAGAAGTCTAGCAAGCAGGGTTATAACCTGTTTTTTTTGATACTTAGTGTTTTATAAACACTTAAGTAATTGTTTCTATTGGAAATTGTTTATTTACACAGTCTTTAGTCCTTACTGTACATGCCACAATAAGTGGAGTAGAGTACAGAAAGCTGACAGGCAATCCAGCCAAACCCTGTCCCCCCAGCCCACCCAGTCTTGCAGCCTGTGTTCCGCCCATATGAGGTACAATTTCCTCAATTTGCCCACTATCACCACCCACCTCCAGCCTCTACCTATCAGCTGGAACCAGCCCAACCATCCTATCTGGCTCAGCCATCCCTCCACACAGCACCTCATATAACTCAAGCGCCACCATCCTATCCATTTCTGAAACCCCATCACGCACCACAAATCTCCAACTACTGGCAGCCGGTACCCCAACCATCCTCCCACCCGGCCAACCCATTCAATCTTGGTCCCACTCAATTCCACAGCCCATCAATCTCTCACAATTTCCCTGTTGGCCAACCATCAGTTCCTGCTCCGCGGCAGCCAAATCAAGTGCCTTCCATACCTGACATGCAAGATATGCAGCCATCTCTGGGGGAAATCACCTCCTCTGCACCATTAAGCCGTCAAATTTAGCCGCCTGCACAACCAAGCCCTCAACTGTTTCTCCCAGAAACTTTCAGCCCTCAATTCCCTCAACCTGTGGCTGAAGGTGAGTCTTGAAATAACTCTCCACTTTGTTTCCATCTTACCAAGCACTAATGTTTACCTACACAATCTCCCAGTAAAATACCCAAGGGCCACGACTAAATCTCCTGGCGGGTATCAACCTGCACCACCCAGCCCTCAACTGTTTCCCCCAGAAACTTTCAGCCCTCAAGTCCCTCAACCTGTGGCTGAAGGTGAGTTGTCAAATAAGTCTCCACTTTGTTTCCATCTTACCAGGCACTAATGTTTACCTACACAATCTCCCAGTAAAATATCCAAGGGCCACGGCTTATAAATCTCCCGGCAGGTATCAACCTGCACCACCCAGCCCTCAATTGTTTCCCCCAGCAACTTTCAGCCCTCAAGTCCCTCAAACTGTGGCTGAAGGTGAGTCTTCAAATAATTCTCCACTTTGTTTTCATCTTACCAAGCACTGTGGTGCAAGCAACAATGTTTACCTGCACAATCTTCCAGGTAAATACCCAAGGGCCACAGCTACATCTCCTGGCGGGAATCAACTTGAGGGATGCTCTTACAACAAAGTCTTGATGAGTCCAACAGAAGATGTTCAAACATACAAGTATTCAATTGAGAGTGGGTAGTTTCATATCTATGTGGTTATGAAATGGGCTGCTACTTAGTTTTCATATCTGATTTCTCATTAACTTATTGTTTCCTTTCCCTGATAAATCCTTTAGGACACTCACCGCTGGCCACCACAATGTTACCTGCCACCAATCAACCGCATAAAGTGTTGATGAAATCTGAAGATGTAAAATCTTATGGTTATTCCATTGGCAGTAAGTTCTTCTAGTTTCTTAATTTTCCCACTTTAGGCAGACTGGCTGAACTCCTTGTGTTTCTAGATGCAATGGATGCACCACCCAAATTCTTCTTCACATGTGTCACTGATCTCAAACACTTTGTGACCACATGGGCCCACAAACATGGTTATGCCCTGAAAGTTTGTGCATCCAAGCTGGAAAAGAATGTCTACTTTGCATGCACACTTGGCAGGGAAGACAAAACCTCAGTTGATGCTGTCCGGTTTTGAGAATCTAGGAATAAGCGACTTGGGTGCTGCTTCAAAATATCCGGCCACAAACCAACTTCAGTAAAAGGCAAGGATGCACCGTGGGAACTCCGCTGCCAAAAAACCATTGAGCACAACCATGGTCCAATTGATCTGCAACATGTGGCTATCCACAAGAAGCTCTCTGTTGAAGGCCAAACCGAGGTTGCTTGCTTATTGTCTCTTGGAATGCAACCCCAGGCAATTGCTAGACTCCTTACTAGCAGTGAAGGAAGGTTTGTAACCAACCAAAAAATTTACAATGTAAAGCAGGCGCTGAGGGCAGAGAAGAGGGCTGGCAACACCCTGATTGAGTACCTCCTATGTTGCCTGAAGGAATTGAATTGGACACACAAGGAAATTTATAACACCGATGGCAAGCTCCTTTACTTGTGGTTTGCGCACCCAGGATTGTTGCTTCTGGCTTGCAGGTTCCACCATGTGGTCAACATTGACTGCACTTATAAGATGAACCTGAACAACTACCCCCTCCTGCATGTGGTTAGCCAAACAGCAACCAATCACAGTTTTTCCATTGGTTTTTGTTTGATGAGAAACAAGAAGAATGAGGCCTACTCATGTGCTCTTGATAAGTTGAAGTGGGTCGTATATTTGACTCATCACCTATTTTTATCAGAAACTGACTGTACTCCTGTGTGATACCCACAGATCTATATGGGACGCTAACCAGGCACCAAAGGTCTTTGTGACAGACAGGGAATTGGCACTGCGTAATTGTCAGCTTGCTACTATGACAGAGCAACCTGTCACAAGTTTCCCACAAAATTATTATAAAAAACTATATATATCAAATAATAGTCAGAATATTATTTGATATTCTAAATCTACACTAAAAATAACCTAGGGTACCTCACTCACAGGTACCCCTAATTCTCACTCCTTCACTATGTAAACTAGCATACAAGAATTAGCAAGTACCTTTAATAAAAGGCACTTGCATCAATTAAAATGCTTATATATGTAAATACATATGCTTAAGCCCCATTTCCAGTCACGGAAATGAGGTGTTATGTAAATTAGGGGAGATCGTGTAAATACACCGTGTTTTACTCAAACCCCGCGTACCGCAGTCCGCAGAACTTCAAGTTCAACCCGCGTGACTGAAAGCCCGCGTCAAAGTTGGGATATAAGCCCCCGCGCAAGTATCAAGCCCCTCACAGGCTCCCAAACTTGGCACGCGGACTCCACAGTCACTCAGGTACACCCAAATCAACAAAAACACGCTCCAGTGACCTCATTACATATGTTACATATGTAATGAAGAGTACTGGGGACTAAACAATTAAATATATTAAATTTTATTGTTTATTTATACAAAACATTGATTGAACAAACAGTACAAACAATACTGTGGCTTATTATAAATACAAATAAGCCACTAGTATTAAATCAATAACAAACAGTACTAATGTACTACAGACTGTAAGTCAATGTAAATAAACAAATAATAATAAAATAAATTAATCAATTGGTGACGTGTATTCAAAGCAGGGGCTGCTGAAGCGTCACCAAGAAAGCAAAATGGCCAAAATGTGGTCCAAAGATCCCACAAGTTGGCCAATAATACCTACAGGGTCCCCAGGGGGAACTCAAGACTATTTAAGGAGCTCTTCAAACGCCCAAAGAAGGTTCCTCATGCTTCCCAATACCCACTAACAACCTTACCCACTTCTTATTAGATATATACATCTTTATAACACAGTCTGGTAAGCTTCTTAGTAGTTATTCTTTAGCCCTGTCTTCCCCAACAACTTCACAGTGCCCATCAAGCTCCACCATCCATCCATCCAAGTGCTTCAAACTGTCCAGTTTCACCCAGAATATCCCCAAGATCCCTCAAGGTTTATTACTAGTAAGTAATAACCCTTCTCTTGAAGATATTCCCCCATTTCCATTCCTGGGATTAAACCACCCCTGTTCCAACAGGCCCCAGTGTTCCAGGTACCTAAATCCTCTGCATTTATTTGTAAGATACCTTAGAGGGATCTAAACCACCCCTGATTTATCAGGCCCCTCTGTTTTTTAATTATATATAATTTATTTAATATAATTATTAACCTATTTTTCTCTCAATTTTTACGTCACAATTCCCCCATATCTTTTGGGAATTGTAACATTGTACCTTACCCAGAGTTTATATACTCTTTCCATATATCTTTGCACCACCTGTAGCTAGAAGGACTTGTCCTTGGCATCAGGGAGGCTGACAGTAATGCTATCTCAAAGCACTTTGCCAATGCTACTGCCAACTTGTGCATGTGGCACATCAATTGGAATATTGTTACAAACTGCAAGCAAGCGTTTGCTGGCGATGGCAAAGAATGTACCAAATTCATGAGACTCTGGCATGAGGTAGCACATGCCCCCAATGAGGACACCTGCAACTCAAAGTGGGCACAACTGAAAAGGTACCTAGTCAGTCAAACTAATTTCTACAAATACCTATACAAGCACGTCTGGAGCAAGTGACAGAAGTTCATGAATGCGTGGGCCAGAATGACACCCCATCTGGGAAATCTGACTTTGTCAAGATGTGAATCTGCCCACAGCTGGCTGAAAACATATGTGACATCCGCTAGGTGCAACTTTGCAACACTGTTCATGACAATTGCTGCTGCGGTGGACTGACAGCTTGACACGGCCCACACAAACCTGGCACACGAGTTACTGAAGGGGTTAACTGGTCTACCAAACGCCTTCAAGTCCCTCAACTGCAAAATATCCTGTCATGCACTCATGTTGGCCGTGTCTCAGTACAACAAGTTCATCAAGATGAAGAAATGCAAGCCTGGGGATCCCAGCCTTCAATGCAAGGGGAATTTCCAGGCCGGTGTGGAACTACTCAAAGGGCAGAATAGAGCTTGGAAGGGATATGTATAACTACACTAGTACTAATGTAGGTTATGACAAAGGTGCTGATATAAGAGCTGCCTTCCTGACTAAAGCTATGGGGAATGAGAGTAACACTAAGAATAAAATAAAAGGTGTGGCTATTTTATATCTACTCTTAGAAGACTGATACTAATGTGCTTGTTTACTACACACACCAGGTGAGAGGAATGGATGAAGGGGGATTGAGTTGTATAAAGTATATGTAATATAAGTATAATAAGGGGCAAGGGTTTGTAGCTTTGGAGTCAAGGTGGGTCAAGAAAGAGAGAGGGGCAATCTTCTTATATTGAATCTAAACTGATATTTATATTGATATATTTATAGGTTGATGGTAACTCTACTAAGTTATGTATACTAATTTATAGGGGATCTGTAATGTTTGTATATGTAGGGGGTAATTTAGTAAGTCTGGGGGTCCATAAGGGAACAAGAGGGAGGAACAGGTGTCCTTATATATCTGAGAAAGAGGAGGAGCCATAAGGCTGGAGGGAGGAACAACTAGACTATGACATGTAGCTGGTGGGAAAAAGGAAGAACATGACAGATGAGTAGTGAGAAAGTGACTTATATGAAATAATCATGACAGTGACAGATGAGTAGTGGGAAGGTAGAATTTATGTACAGTAGATATGATGTAAGATGTTACTGAATAAAGCCTAGTCATGTGCAGTGTATGTTATGTAGTGTCTATGTAGTGTCTATGTAGTTTATATAATGTGTATTTATGTATCTTGGTTGTGTAGTATATCTACTTATAATATGTACTTATTGTATTCTATAACTTGCTTTACACTGTAACTTGCTGGATTATTCTTGGTTTGCCTGTAACTCTTGAACCATGAGGAATTTGAAGGTGGTTGTAGTGAGTGACTAGGGTTAAAATGGGGTGTAGAATCTGATTATGCAATAATAATGGTGAATATGTGTAAGGTTTGGGATTTTTATGTATATATATGTAAGTATTTGGGGTTTATAAGTGATAAATAATTTATTAAAAGTATGGTAATGAAGTGGAATGGATCACCACATCCTCCCTCAACTTATTGTCTGACCCCAGACAATGCAGCCAGAGAAAAAGGCTGGAAAGAAAAAAAGTGATCCATGGAAGTCCAGAGTATTCCTGTCCAAGGTCCAAGTAATCCAATCCAGTATTAGTCCAATCCAGTGTCCAGTATGAGCCAATCCAGTATAATTTGATCCAAAGTCCAGTGTCCATAGTATTCAGTATCCATGTATCCATTATCCATTGTATTAATCTTCTTGTTAAATATATATTATAGTCTTTAAAGTGGTTGAAATTCCTTCTAGTATGCCATCTTGCTGAATATGTTCTTCATGTAAAAGTATCCTTGAAATTCTTGATTTTATTTTAATTATAAGCTAGGTTCATTATTTATTAGACTCAAATACTAAGCCATCATTGTACTTGTATACATGTATTTCTAATAAATGTTCATTCTAGCCTTCTTATTCTTATTCATATCTTCTTGAAATTCTTGGACACTAATAAATGCTTACTGATAATTCTTGAGGTGGTGGTATGGTAGGAGCAACAATTCTTCTTAGTCTGGTTGTATATATCTTCTAATCTGAGTAATCCTTTGGCCTCTGGGTATTGGTGCTGATATGACTATGTCCTTTGGGGTATGGTAAAATATCTTGATGTTGGGTTAAGTGGTTTCTGATTTGGTTTGATTGGATGGAATTTTCATTGGGTGAAGGGTGGAAACTGAGAGGATGCTTCATTGATCTTCATGGGTTGAAATAAGTATATAAGATATATGTAGAATGAAAGGGAGCCTCTTTGTGATGTGATGTTGATGGGTGGAATGAGTAGAAAATATGTTGAGTTTGTGATGAGCTGATGCTGGGTGGAGTGAGTAGAAAATCTGTTGAGTTTGTGATGAGCTGATGATGAGGTGGAGTGAGTAGAAAAATGTAGAATATGTGTTTTGATGATGAGGTGGAGTGAGTAGAAAAAAATGTAGAATATGTGTTTTGATGATGACTTCTTTTGATGTATGGTAGTTGAGGATCAGTGTTCTGTTGAGAGGAGGGAAGAAGAAAAAAATCAAAAAAATCCTGGTAATTTTCCATTTGGCAGTGAAGTGCTCCTCCCCCAACTTATTGTCTGTCCCCAGACAATGGAGGGAAAAGGAAGAAATAAAATGTTTTGAGAGATTCTAAATTTTACATATATGTATTCTTGGGAGTTCTTATTGATACTCTATTTTATTTTTGTTTTTATTTTTTTTTTTAATTTATTTCTTTATTTTTATCTGATGATTTTATTTTACTTGTTTTTATAAGTATTGATGTTTTTATTTTTTATTTTTATTTATTTATTTTATTTGATTTTTATTTTATTCTTTATTTTATTTTATTTTTTTATATATTTTTTTTTTTACATGTATTTATTTGCTGTACAAGAAAAGAAAATTTTACGCTGACAGAACGCGTTCCCGGGTCGTACACCGGCGTCGAATGTCGTTCGGAGTTCGAAGTAAGAGACACGGCGTGTAAGTCGGAGTTTGGGGTATGAGAAAAGTCTCCGAGCCGCGGTGAATCCGGCGTCAAAGAAAGGATGTGAAAGAGAAAAGAAACCGTCGCGTTGCGCAAGAAAAGGAAAAAACGGAACGAGACATCAATCGTTCACGACTGCTGTCAGATGTCTTGTAAGTAATAATAAGCATAAAAAGAAAGAAAAAGAGTCGTTCCCGGATCGTACACCGGAGTCGTAATACACGTTTGACGGATTGATGGGTAAAAAAAAACGTCGTCGTCCGGCGTCAAATTGTATGTAATCGATGCTTTGAAGTGAGATCAATAAGAAAAAAATCAGAGGCCGTTCCCGGATCGTACACCGGCATCGAGAATCGTAGGCTGGATGAGAGTTGCCTGTCAATCTGGGTCGTTCACCAGCGTCGGAAACGTCGTTGTAGTTGGGGCCCGTCGTCCTCGTCGTCCTGGTTCGTACACCAGAGTCGATACGCTCTTTGTTTGTTTTTTTTATTATTTAAGCAGCCGTATTCGGCTGCTGTTTTTCTTTCTTCCCCTTATCTTCTTTTTTTTTTTTTTATTCATACTCGGGATTTGTTTTATGTCTTCCCCTACCCGGCCCATTTCTGTAGCGTCGTCCGCTCCTTCGTCTACAAACAGCGAGGACTCCCAAATTTCCGCTAGCTCCCCTGCCCCTCGGTCTGTTGCCCAGGTCGAATTGTTTGGACCCTTTCTTCGCGATTCTTTTTCCCTGGAGGAGCTATCCGCCCTTCGCGGCACCGTATTGGACCATCTCCTCGAGTTTGCCCGCGCCGACCACGCCAATTCCCGGAATGCCGCCGTTAGTCGCCGCCGACTTTTTAGCCGAGTTTATGATTCCTTTGATTCTGTGAGTTTCTGTCCCCCTTTTTTTTATTGTTACAGGTAAAAAAAAATAAAAGATAATTCTAAAGTGATTTTTTTATGTGTATAATAAAAATTTTATTTGTGTTTATTTATTTATTTATCTTTTGCTAATGTTTTTTTTTTTTTTTTTTTTTTTTTTTTTTTTCATATTTAAAAATAGATTTTGATGCATACCATTATCCAGGAAAAAGAAGAACAGGATAGGGAAAATAGGATAATTGCTGAGGGTATGTTTTTTTTTTTTTTTTTTTTTTTTTTTTTTATTTTTTTTAAATGGGAAATTCTCTGATAAAATAATTTTTTACTTGATTTGCAGCAAACCTTCTAGACAATTCAGTGCCATCCAATTCCTCTAGTGTGTAGGATCCTCCTGGGTTCCTGGTTTTGATTTTGTAAGGTCCATTCCACTTATTTTGAAAGAGTTTCCCCCATTGGGAGTCTAAAGCTTTATTGTACACTAATACCAGTTCTCCCTTTTGTAGTGGCCCTCTGTCTTTCTTCTTTTTGTTCCAGTAGTCCACTGATTTTCCCCTGGTTTGTATAAGCTGTTGATGTGCCTGTTGAAGAATAGAATCCCTATTTTCCAGCTGATGAGTCCTTGCCAACAGAAGATCTTGAGTTGTTTTCACCTGGGCCCAATTTATTCCTAAAAAAGTTTCAAGTTCTAAATCTATGGGTAAGATGGGTGGTTGGCCAAATACTAATTCATAAGGTGAAAACCCTGTGGTCCTTTTTGTTGATATCCTGTCTGAAAACAAAACCAATGGTAAATAGTTTCTCCACTTCTTTCCTTCCTGTCCACAGAGCTTGACTAGAGTATCCTTGATTGCTTGGTGGCCTCTTTCAATCATCCCATTAGCCTCAGGATAATAGGGTGTGGTTACTTTTATTTTTACTCCAGCTTCCAGGAGAGTTTGTTTAAAGTCTTGGCCAAATTCTGATCCTCCATCCACTGTGACTGACCAAGGAGCACCATATCTGTGGATCCAATTTTCCAAGAACCATTGAGAGATTTTCTTTGCTTGTATCCTTTCTAGGCCAACTGCTTCTACCCATCCAGACAGGTCATCTCTTGCTATTACCAGGTATTTCCATTTTCCAGCTTTAATATGAACTGTATCCAGGCTGACTCTTCCAAAAAGTGTTGATGCTCCTGTAGGATTCTTGGGTTCCATTGGTAGTACTGAGTTCCTCTTCTGACAAGCTTCACAGGATTGGACCCACTTGGTTACACCTCTTTTTAGTCCTGGCCACCAAAATCTGAGCCTGGTCCTTCTATAAGTTTCTGATACTCCTCTGTGGCCCAAAGATTCATGGAGGGAATGGAGGATGGAGATTTGATCTGTAGGGTGAGTGACTACTATCTGGGAAAAGGGTTTGTTATTTCTATGAAGTATATTATTGGAGAGGAAGAATGAGGTTGATTTGTGTAAAATTTGTTTGAATTCCAGTTTGCTGCATCCAGGTGGTTTGTTCATGGTTGAAAGATATTCCTGCAGATGTTTCCAAATTCCTTGTTGAAGATTACCTGCCTCCTCCCCCAACTTAGCTGATGTCCCCAGAAGCAATCCAGCAGAAGAATGTTTTAGTCCAAATCCAGGATGGGGTTTGATCCAATCTTCATCTTCATCAAAACTCTGGCAATCTTCTTCTCCTGGGTCCAAAGGTCTTCTTGAGAGTGAATCAGGTAATGTAAAAGTCTTTCCAGGTGTGTGTACTAAATCAAAGGAAAATAACTGAATAAAAGCAATCCATCTGTTCATAGGGGCATTGGGAAGTGAAGGGTTGTTGATCATCCCAATAAGACATTGTGCATCCACTCTAAGCTGGAAATGTTGGCCCCATAGTCTGGTCTGAAGTTTCTTGAGGATTTTGGTGACACCACATAGCTCTAAGTATTCTGACTCTCTTTTTGAAAATACCACTGATTCATAGATAACAGGCCTGTCTAGTCCATTGGAATCTTCTTGGGTGAGTATAGCTCCTGCTGCAATATAACTGGAGTCCACTGATAGCTTGATGAGTCCTGCTTTAGGTCCATAGTCCAATTTACTGAGGGTGATGTCTTTTCCAATAATTCTCTTCAGTTCTTCAAATGCTGCCTGGCAATCTTCAGTCCATTCCCATATTGAATCTTTCCTAGTAAGTCTTCTGAGAGGTGCAGTGATAGTGGAGTAATTTTTGATAAACATTCTAACATAAACACAAATACCCAGGAATCCTCTGACTTCTGTTGGTGTGGTAGGGACTGGCCATGTTTCAATTTTGTTGAGCTTCTTTGTTGATATTTTCCTTCCTTCTTTGCAGACAACATGTCCAACCAGATCCAGGGCAGGGACACAACAGGCAAATTTCTTTCCAGATATGGTGAGTCCAGCTTCTTCAATCCTATATAGAATCCTTTCCAGAGTAATGGCATATTCATAGATAAACTTTCTGATTTGGGGGTTTTCCTTGAGTTTTTCTCCATTGTAGTCTGAAATAGGTCCCTTGATTCCTCCATCATCAATAAATATACCCATATGCTGAGGTAATTCATCCTGGAGGATCCACATCATCTGGGCTTGATATACTGCAACTGAATTGGTGGCTCCTTGGGGCAATCTGGTGAGTTGAAATCTTCCTAGTGGGGTTTCAAAGGTGGTTAATGGTCTTGATTCCTTGGCTAACTCCCTTTCATCATATCCCCCCATAATATCTCCTAGTCCATAGCATGCCCTTCCAGTAAAGGATTCAATGAGTTCTTCTGGGGATGGTGGTAAGCCTGCATCTTTGATAGTGATTTTGTTGAGTTTCTGAAGATCATGTACTATCCTGAGTTTTCCATCTTGTTTTTTACACAGAATATAGGGCTGGAATAGCTGGAAAAAAGATTGTTCATAAAGGCCAGTTCTGAGTCTTTCTCTTATTAATTCTATGACTTGAGGTTTGATTGGTGCAGGGATTGGGATAGGTCTTTGCTGCCAAGGTTCATGAGGAATGACTGGGATGATGTAGGGTTGTCCATAGGTATGTCTGAGTAGTCCTCTTTCTTCCTCCACAAAGGCCAAGGAATTTTGTCTGAGAGTAATTACCCATACTAATAAGAGATATTCTTGTTCTGATAGCCATCCAGAGGGTCCAAAGTTGATGAGGTCCAGCCTTTCTTGAGTGATTTTTTGGGTTGGTTTGAAAGGTGGTGGAAAAGGGGTGAGTGGTGTAGAATAGGGATTCCTGGAGAGTTGGGGTCTTGACAGAGGTGGATTAAGAGAAAGGGGCATAGGTTGGTTTACAGGTTTGATTTTTTTTAGAGTTGATTTGTATTTTGCTAAATGAGTGACTGGTGTTTTATATTTTTTTTTGTTGGTTTGCCAGGTCCCCATCTGTCAGGGAGAAGAGTTGGAGTCCAGGCCCTGATCTAAAAAATCCCTGGTAGCTGAGTTGACTGGCAGAGTAGTTTCCCACTTTTGGTTGCTAGGCAGAATGATGGGTACCAAGTAAGTTTGTCCAGAAGAGTCCATAATAGAAAGTGATTCCCCTTGAGCTCCATTGTACTTGATTGTAGCTGATACATCCATTAAGAAAGGCTTCCCAATAATTAGTTGAACAGGTCCTTCAGCCACCCAGAAATGTACTATCCTGGATACCTTTCCAATGGTTACCTCCACTTCCTCAGCAATTCCTGGTATATTGGTATGGTGGCCTCCAATTCCCTTAAGTCTCATAGATTTAGCAGTGAGTACTAGTCCTAGTTGGTGGGCCAGTCCTGCAGGTATGATATTGACCATTGATCCAGTATCCAAAAGGGCTTGATGAGTCTGACCATTTATGTTGAGATTAACATATCCAAGGGGGCATGAATAGTGAGTTGTCTGATCCTGTTGTACCTCCTCTTCTTCTTTCCTTATGGTATTGGTTGATTTAATGGGGTCCAATGGGATCCTTCTGTTTGAAATCCTCTTTTTGAATGCATCAGTGACACCACTAGAGATAGCAAATATCTCTCCATAAGCCAACTCCATCTTTCCTTCAATAAGCATCCTTTTGGCAATATCCTCTTCTGCTCCTGGGTAGTCCTTGGCCAATGTTTTCTCTAGGTAAGTTTTCTTTGCTGGTTTCTCCTTGGGTGGAGTGATGGTTTCTTGTGTTTCTGGGTCCAGGAATCTGACATGGGGGTCTGTTTTTGGGTTCTGATTCTGTATCCTGCCTGGGGGAACTGGGGTCCTGGCCATATGTAGTAAGTCTTCTGTATCCATGTCCATAATGTTGTCTTTTTCTTTCCTGATCCTTTTGTCTGCCATTTTGGGTTCCTCTGGGTCCTTGGTTCCTCTGGTTCTCTTTCCAAGGTCTGCTTCATAGATGGTGGATGGTTCAAGGTTTATTGCTTCTTCCAGTTGTCCAAAGGAGGATGATACATTGGGTTGGTCCTTGGGGAAAGCCTCTACTACATCTTTGATTGGTCTCCTGGGGTCCCATGGAATCATAGATTTGTCTGGAAGTCTGAAATCTCTGCCATCTCTGATTACTGATCCTTTGGTAACATCTTCTTCTAGGGTCTTACATCTGGTGGTACTGTGGGTGTTTTCAAAGCAATAGTAGCACTTTAAAGTATAGGGCCTGGGAGCTGAATTGAATCCTGGGGCTGGTCCAACTAGGTGAGGAGGGGCTGATCTTCCAGCAGTAAGGGATGCAAGTTGTTTGGTGATATCTTCTAATTTCTGATCTGTAGTCCTGGCTTCCAGAGGCTTAGTGGTCCATGGCTTGGTAGTTGACACAGGGTTAAAGGTATTCATTGGGGAACTTGATTTGGAGATGGTACTGATTGGATTCTGGGTAGGGTTTTCTGGTTCCATTAGGCTCTTTTCCAAGACTGTAGCTGACTGAACCTCTCTGTGTATGTAGGTGAACAAAACCTGGGTGCTGGGAAGAATATGGCCTCCATCCTTGAGTGATACCATCTTGTTGTCCCTGAGAAGTTCCTTGGTGATGGATATGGCTAGAGTTGGTTTGAGGGCTTTGAGAAGCAATTTTCTGAAATCCTCCAAGCTGGTGTAGTATCCTAGTCTGACCAAGTAGTGGGTAATGGTTTCAAATTTGGTCCTAAAGCATTTGAATTCCTGCAAGGTGCTGATTCCTCCAGTTTGTGTAGACATATTTACCAAGTTCCTCAAGTCTTCTTCAGTGTACTTGACCAAGGGTAGAGAGGATCCAAACCTAGTAAGTAGTTGCTCCTTCAAGGTCTCCCAGTCTGAGTCCTCATAGCCAGTCATCTCTTCTACCTCATCCTGGAGGTCTGATCCTCTTAGAAAGAAAATAATCTGTTTGCATAGTTCATGGGGAGAGGCACCATCAGCTGACCCAGCAATCTCATACCTTTTTATAAATTTATCCACAGGTATGTTTGATCCATCAAAGAAGAGGTTCCTGTCCATTGGTTTGATCTTGACTGCTCTATTGGAAGGCATAGAGTATCTGGGCATCCTGGGTTCCTTATCCAAAAAGTGAGTGAATGGAGTTTCTGAATGTTGATGAGAAGCTACTGGAGAATGAGGGTGTGGTGCAAGTTGGTCTTCAGAAGTTGCTGATGAGTTGTTGTTGTCTCTGTATTGTCCAGGATTGGGGATGTTGCCAACATTGTTCCTGGAAGGCCTGGCTGGGTTGGGGTGGGAAGTCTGTCCTACATTGGTATTAATTGGTTGGCTGACTGGAGGGTAGATACTGGGGGCTGAGTAGAATCCTGGAAATCCTTGTTGAGACATGACTGGTAAGAGGTTGGTTGATGATTTATGGGTAGTGAATTTGGATATGTATAAGTCCTTTGAAGTGGTTTGTGAGGAGATAAGTTGAATAATGTCTTTATATTTTTATGTTTTTGTAGATGTTGAAGTTGTGGAGAATAGAGAAGGGGAAGGTGAGGTAGTAATGAGACTGGGAAGTATAGCTGTTACTAAAACTGAAGATATCTGAAGGAAAATCAGGCCACTGTTGGGACACCACTTGTGGAACTACTCAAAGGGCAGAATAGAGCTTGGAAGGGATATGTATAACTACACTAGTACTAATGTAGGTTATGACAAAGGTGCTGATATAAGAGCTGCCTTCCTGACTAAAGCTATGGGGAATGAGAGTAACACTAAGAATAAAATAAAAGGTGTGGCTATTTTATATCTACTCTTAGAAGACTGATACTAATGTGCTTGTTTACTACACACACCAGGTGAGAGGAATGGATGAAGGGGGATTGAGTTGTATAAAGTATATGTAATATAAGTATAATAAGGGGCAAGGGTTTGTAGCTTTGGAGTCAAGGTGGGTCAAGAAAGAGAGAGGGGCAATCTTCTTATATTGAATCTAAACTGATATTTATATTGATATATTTATAGGTTGATGGTAACTCTACTAAGTTATGTATACTAATTTATAGGGGATCTGTAATGTTTGTATATGTAGGGGGTAATTTAGTAAGTCTGGGGGTCCATAAGGGAACAAGAGGGAGGAACAGGTGTCCTTATATATCTGAGAAAGAGGAGGAGCCATAAGGCTGGAGGGAGGAACAACTAGACTATGACATGTAGCTGGTGGGAAAAAGGAAGAACATGACAGATGAGTAGTGAGAAAGTGACTTATATGAAATAATCATGACAGTGACAGATGAGTAGTGGGAAGGTAGAATTTATGTACAGTAGATATGATGTAAGATGTTACTGAATAAAGCCTAGTCATGTGCAGTGTATGTTATGTAGTGTCTATGTAGTGTCTATGTAGTTTATATAATGTGTATTTATGTATCTTGGTTGTGTAGTATATCTACTTATAATATGTACTTATTGTATTCTATAACTTGCTTTACACTGTAACTTGCTGGATTATTCTTGGTTTGCCTGTAACTCTTGAACCATGAGGAATTTGAAGGTGGTTGTAGTGAGTGACTAGGGTTAAAATGGGGTGTAGAATCTGATTATGCAATAATAATGGTGAATATGTGTAAGGTTTGGGATTTTTATGTATATATATGTAAGTATTTGGGGTTTATAAGTGATAAATAATTTATTAAAAGTATGGTAATGAAGTGGAATGGATCACCACACCGGCTTGGGCGTTCCGTGTTTGCACACTATCAATTGTTTGGTCCAGGGGAAGGGAGATGTGGAGCCTTCTGATTTCCATTTCCAGTGGCATCTGGCTTATAACCCTGACAGTCCAGTGAGTCTGCCTGATGTATGGCTTGTTCATGTCCCTCCTAACTAATCTTCCTCTATGTTCATTGCAGGCTCTTGATCAACCTGCGTACAACTTTGACAACGATTTTGAGGATTTCAAGCAGGAGATCTTGGAGTCCCATCACCCCTTGGGTTTAGAAGCCACAATGAAAAAATTACAAAGGGTCCATGCAAACACCCACGTGGTTCCGCTTGCAGAGCCTGATCCTATCCGAGTGAAACACAAACTGGAAAGGCCGTGGAAGAAGAGAAAGGGTAGTGGGCGAGTTCAAAAGCGCAATGACACCCATGCTGAAATCGTGGAAGCCCAAATACAAAAGGCACAGGCAAGAAAAGCAAGTTTCCTCCTCATCTATTGATATGCAGGGTGAGGAAATGCAGCAGTCACCTCCAGCAGCCTCAAGCTCTATAGAGATGCAGGGTGAGGCAAGGCCACATTCACCTCCCACAGCCGAGGTAAGTACTATACCTTTGACATGAAATTATCAATGTCTGATTACATTGTATGTTTCATAGGATGTGCATGGAGAAGCTGAGGCTGCACCCAAGGCTAGCCAAGCGAGACAAGGAAGTACAAACTCTGGTGTTGCAGTGAGTGACCCAAGCTTGACATGGACAAGGTGGAATGCACTAACTCAAACTGATAACCAACTTCTCATCATTCTTGTCAGGCTCAGATTCCAGCATGGTTCTTAAAATATGTTTATTCCACTTATAGCCCAGCAGGCGATGGGAACTGTGGTTATGCATGTGTGGCACATGCGTGGGCAGCAGATAGACCAGAGGGTCCCTATTCTAAGGCCAATGGGTGGTACAAAGTGCGTGAGGATGTGTTAGAAGAGATTTAAAATAACAAGGCAAATTAGACAAGAAAAATTGGGGGGCCATTGGAATTCAACCGGGCTTACAAATGTGTTCAGGTGACTGAACCATGTTGTGGGAGAACTTATATACAGGAGGTGCAGCACTGAAGCTGAGCCCGCAGACGCGGGCTCAGCGGCAGACTGTGGCTGAGGTAAGAGGTACTTACCAAATGTCATTGGACATTCCGCGGGGAAAAGCACAAGGGCGCAGCATGTGACATTCTATGTTGGCGCGGTCAATTGGTCGGGCGGACAAGGGCCGCTTCATTATGCGCAACGTAGGGGACCGGGTGGAACCACGGGGTTCGGGGCACCAGGCCCGCAAGCGGAGCGGGGGCAGACGGAGCGGAAGCCGTGCGCAGGGGAGCGACAGACAGCTGCAGGGGTCAACGGGGTATAGTAGTCGGGGACAAGCTGCGGTGCAATGCAGGATTGAGGAGACAAGCAAGTAGGGCTCCAGGGAAGGAACCGGGGATTGCGGGAAAGGACCGGGGGAGTGTTGTATAAATAGAGTGTTGTACCAGGGTTGCGGGATCATATCTTCTCTTATGACTGAAGTAGATAGCTATCAACTACAACACATATAAGAAAGCATTTTACTTTAGAGCTCTCTCAGCAAATTTCAGCGTGTGCGGACAAGCGGAACTGCGAAGGGCAACATCAGGAAGACGAATGCAAGAGAACGGTCCCCTTGCTGAGTAAAGGTGTTGCAGGGAATCCAGTTAACTCTCCGCTAACAGCTGTTTATTCCGCAGAAGAAACCAAAGAACCACCGGAACCAACCAGAAAAAAGGGCAACCTACCGTTTCTGTTACCAAGGTAGCCTTTATTTCCACAACATGGATCAGTCAACATGACCAAATGGATGAGCAAGTTGGATGTGGGACCCATTCTGGCCAATGTGTATAACCCACCATTTGTCTTCCTCAGTAGGACTGGGGGGAGCACAAAATTTATTCCTGCACAGTTCCCCCGGACCCTAAACCTTTGCCAGCCATCTTCTTAGCATTTTTCAATGATAATCATTGGATACGTGTAATAGTCAAGCGGACCCCCAAAATTCCTGTTCCTCTCCCTAAAGTCTCAAGGTTGTTTCACAAGAGTCCAGTAGCTGCTTGGCTAGACTGCATTTCCCCTTCAACTACTCTTCACTCTTTGATCCCTAAATGAATGTACCAATTAACTGAAAGTACCACTATTTATTATGATCCTTATTAATAATTACCATTCTTATTCATTCTTATTATTATTATTCAATATCATTCCTTTCAGAACAATAACTACAAGGAATATTAATTATATTATTCAATATTCTTCCTTTAAGAACAATAACGGGAAGGATGATTAAACTAACCCTAACTCCTACAGACCAATTGCTCTGCTTAGTGGAATTGGTAAAGTGTTTGAACTTATTATTGCGAGACACCTGACATCATGGGCAGAAGAGAAAGGCCTCCTTGCTGATGGCCATTTAGGCGGTCGCAAAGGAACGGGTACCGAAGACGCGCAAGTCCTCCTAGACATGTGGGTCCGCCACAAATGGAATGAGAAGAAATTTGTGGCAGGATTGTTTTTAGACTTGAAATCTGCTTATGCATCTTTTCACCCCAAACAACTGATTCACTACCTTTCCCATTTATGTTGCCCAGCATACCTAGTGGGAATAATTGACTCTTTTTTTTGCTTGACAGACAGACAACCATATGAATGGACCACTACACATCATCCCCTTTTGACATTGCCATTGGAATCCCACAAGGATCCCCGCTCTTGGTTATTCTCTACATCCTTTACAACAATTTGCTACTGATCAAAAAATTTGACTTAGATTCAGATGAAGTCTTGATAGGCTATGTGGACAATGTAGTACATCTGGTAGCTGCCAAATCATCTTCAGAAGTACTAACCCAACTCAAGACTCAGGGAGTTAGATCTCTCCAGTGGGGCGCAAAATTTGAAGCACTATGCGACCAGAAGAAAGCCCAATTCATCTGGCTGACAAGGAGGGCCCAATCCATTTCCTTTTGGTGAACAATTGCTGGCCCCATGCAAGGAGGTGAAATGGCTTGGTATCTTTCTCAATAATAAACTGACTACTCCACAATGTTTAATCACCTGGAGCAACAAATCTCAGCAACCATTAAACAACTGAAGGCCTTAGGCAACTCAAGATGGGGACTTTGAGAGGGGGACCGTGTCTGACTAATGACAGCTGTTCTATTACCTAGAGTATCATATGGTGCCCCTGTCTGGGGGACCTTAGCTAATTCATCTAAAATCTCCCAGCTTGCAGCCAAGACTAACAATGGGTTGGTGCTGTTCACTCTTGGCACTTTCAGATCAACACCAAAAACGTGGCACGGGGAACAATCGGCAGTTCTGGATATGGAGGCCTTCAGCAAGTACACATCTGCTAATTTCTTTTTCAAAAAATATATTTGTAGACGTCATGACAACAAAATTCAGGATATTCTGGCTCAACAGGGCATTCTCAGGCAGGCATGGATGGGTTGACACATCTCAATCTCTGTGAAACAACTTGATCAACTGGTAGGAATGAATGCAGAGGAGATCTGAGTTGAATATAGGCCCAGCTCCTTTGATTATGGTCTACCCCCTTGGGTCTTAAACATGGACACCCCTAAGGAGGCTGCCATCCAGGAAATAAAAAACTTAGTAACGTCACTTCATGGCTCACCTGACACTATTTTCATCTATACTGATGGCTCCTACGACAAGAAAAAGGGAGGTTGTCAGCTTTCTGTACTCTACTCCACTTATTGTGGCGTGTACAGTAAGGACTAAAGAATAATTTTTTACACTTTAAAAGTGTAATAAAGCAATTTCCAATATGACCAATTACTTAAGTGTTATAAAAACACTAAGTATCAAAAAAACAGGTTATAAACCTGCTGCCAAAACTTCTATTAAGGGATTTAAATCCTAGAAGGGCTAACCAGATTGATACAAGGTTCTTCCAATCCAATTAAAGGTATATAATTGATTGGGGGAGATTGGTTGAGGAATTTTGACTAATTAAGATAGTGTATAAATAAAGGCCAGTCCTCCTTACTTACAGGAGAAGGTTAGCGCCTTTGTAGCTTATAATAAGTTATCTAGTGTGTGTTAAAATTGATGGGGGGAGGATGTCTTCAATTTGGTGAAGAAACCTCCTCCTTAAATAATAAAATATTTGTATTAATCCCTCTGCAATTATTTGACAGTGGGGATTGGGGCAATGTTGACAGGTGATTCTGATCAGCCTGTTCGTGGCAAGAAGTGAAGCATGGTTTCATTTTTAATTAAAATGATGCCATGTTTAATTCACATTAATTAATTTAAATTAATGTTTATTTTTCTTAATTAAACTAAATAATTTTTAATCACATGTACATGTAACTTCCTTTGGGGTTAGAGCTTGGAATAGCGCTTTCTCTGGAGAGTTAAACATGTGGAAATTAATTTATAAGTCATTACTGCATAATTAATATACTTTACATAACGATTTACCTTTATTTATGTGTAATTTTATACTATAAATTACTATGGGTTAATCTTGGATCTTCCAGGATTTTCAAGAAGAAAAATATGCCAATAAATGGTTCTTTATCCATTTATTGCATGTTTGAAAATTAATTTTCCAAAGGTTTTCATTAATTAAATTATAACTTAATTTTAGTAAAAAAACAGGTATAATTTAAACAAATGATTTTGTATCCAATTTGGTCATGAGTATGGCTTGAACTCAGGTCCTTATGTCGATAAGAGCTTATTACTGAGCCCATCTCTAACTGTTAGACTATTGTACCATTTGTGTGATGAGGTCCAAATTCCCTTTTGTTCAGACTATAAAAAATAATAATAATAAAAATAAAAATAAAGAATAATAATAGTTATTCAAGATTGCAGTTTCAAGTATTACATGTTACCTAATACATGTAATATCTTGGTGGCTGACAGAGGTGCAGGGGCTGCAGTCTGCCTTGAAAATGATGTAGCTCTTTCAACAGCCCTGGGAATCAACGAGCTCTTCTCCAACCACAAATGTGAAGCAGTCGGAGTTCTGTTGGCGTTCAAACTCATTAAATTGATTTTGAGACACCGAGTTGCCTCTCAGGTGTTCATCCTTACCAACAACAAAGGAGTGCTTCAATGCTTGGCAAACTTTAATACCGCGCAACCTGGGCAGTACCTGTTTGATGAGATACAAGAGACATGGAAAGACCTCCCGACTGACATCCTGATTCATTTGGTGTGGTTCCCTGTGCCCGGGGGTATCAGAGGCAACAAGGCCACCGATTACCTTGCCAAGGCGGCCACTGAGCAAAACATGTCACTGGATTGATGTTTACTGGCCAACGCATCAAAGATCTCATTGTTGCTCAAGTCTCAAATTCACCAACCTTCCTCCAAAGCGCTCAACAAGCGTATATCTCCTCTTCCAATTGTTCAATTGGCTCTCATCAATCAACTATTTTCCGGCCACGCACCCCTCAATAGCTACCTTTACAAAGTAAAATGTTGCCTCGACCCCTCCTGCCCTCATTGCGCGGGTAAAGAAACACCCATGCATTTCTTTGATTTGTGCCCTCAGTACAAACAACAACACAAGTCCCTGATCAAACAGGCCCGCTAATGCAACGCTGTGGCTCCAGAAAATAAACTCCATCTGCTCCTTCGCAATCCCAAAGCTCACTTGGCGATTTTTGATTTTATACAAACGTCCAAAAGATTTGGATACCTGGCCTGAAATTCTTTTTCTGACTATCAGTTTTTTGTCTCCTGGCTCTGATTTATCTTTGTTTCTTTTCCTTTTCCTTTTTCTTTTTTCCTCCTCAAATTTGAAATGATTTTGTTAAGGCGTACTGTCTTGTCATGGCTAAAAATCTTGTTTGGTCTCTACTGCCCTATTTCTACTCTTGTATGTAGTTTGCTATTAAATACTCATATTGTGCAATGCCAACGGCAAAATTACACTTAAAAAAAAACAAAAAAGTAAAAGCGCTCTTGATTTACCAGTAGAAAACCTTTGCACAGTGCCCCCAAGCACCTGTAAACCGTTACAGTTTGTTCATCCTGTTAGAGTTAGGCTATAGACAAGATTACAAACATAGTTTAGTTTCATCATATTCTAGTTGTCAAGTACATAGTAGTGTCTTATTCCATAGCTTAGTCATCATCCGCTGCGGCGCACTACATGTATATAGTTCTCATGCTGTCCCGGTACCCCCGGTACCACCCGGTACCCCCGGTACCGGTTCCTTTTCTTCTCTTCACCGAGTTTAGGACCGATACCGAGGCGTGCATGGGCTGATAGCGACGCACATCTTCTTGTCAGATTGCAACAGTTCACACATCCCATCTACATATTTATCCTGACTATCTCTTCATCAGTGTCTGTTTAACCTCAACCCTCAATCAATACCGCAACTAGTCTCCAGGCTCAACCCTCAACAACCCTTGACATCTACAACTCGCTTACATTGGACGCACTGCTTCTCGCCTTAATCCAGTTGTCTAGCCTTTCAATCGATCGCTTTCCCAATGGTCCCAGTAAGTTTTCCTCTCTGCTGCCCACACCAATATATTTGCAGCTCAAATATAGAAATCTCCATGCCAAACCCCTCAGAAGTTAAGGAAGCAATCGCAAGCTACTCGAGCCAAACCCAACTCGTTAGACCGTGACACTGAACGCGCTCGTTTTGAAACTCTCCACGCCGAGCATGAGGATCCAGCTCAGTTATTCAATCAACTTTGTGATGCTGCTGGATGTGAGTAATTTTCCTGGGTTAATTACAAGCTACACAACTGCAACTGATATCCTTTGATACTACTAAATAATCTGAAGTGGAAAAGGTGCAAGAACATAACAACCAACTAGCCAATGTTTTACGCCTCTCGGAACTGAGTGAGAGAAAGCTAGTAGTCTGTTTTTCCTGGAAGTGTTTTACTGCAGGGACAAATGGTTTCTTGGACACACTCAAGAAGGAACTTCAAATCACCGATGAAGAAGAGGACAAGACGCATATACTAATCCGATGTGCCTACTTTGTCCGATTCCCTGACCGCAACGCTTCCAAATTGACGGAACGTCAGATGCTTGCTGAAATCGAGGGTTCCACCGCTCCCACCGGGAAAAAAGCTGGGCTGGCTGAAGAGATCCAGTGGTCTACCGATATTGTCCAGCAAGGTTTCGATGCAGAATATCAGAAATCCGATATCATTATTGTCCCAACCCTAAACACCCTCAGAGAATTCGCAACCCTATGGGCAAGAGATACATACAAGGCACCCTACACTTCGATTATCGGCTCGACGATGAGCGGTAAAACGCGATTACTCAAGGAGCTGGCTGCTCACGTGTGCGTAGTGTATGTCTGTCTCCGAGACGCCCAATCCACTGGCCAGCCCCCTCGTTCCGAAATTGCTGGACACTTTCTCCCACCGGTGGAAGCGAAACTGGACATGATCAAGCAGTATTGCTACTTACTGGCTGCGATTCTCAACACGGTGTCTCAATTCTTTTCAAGGCCGGATATACGTCAGAAAATATTTAAAGATCAATTAGCTGCGTGGTATGATTACAGTTTTCAAATGAAGGATGATCCGAAGACTGAATATAATACCAACGTCCAACAAGAAATAAATGAACTGCAGGCGAACGACCTGAAGCCAAAGGAAACTCTCGCCGCCGCGGCAAAGCAGATGTGTAAAAGTCTCAAATTTGAAGGAGACGGAAGGCTCAGCGTCCTCTTGGCGATAGACGAGGCCAGCAACTTGATCAATCCCATAGACTCACAGCTCGAGATCCCATACTTTCGTGTATTGCGTCGGGTTTTGTCAGAAGTACCTGCCGCAACGGGGTTCTTTGGCGTCTTCATCGATACAACCTCGCGGGTCGCCAACTTTAACCCGGCCCTCAACCTAGACCCCAGCGCACGGTTTCACGGTATTGGCTTTGAATTATTTCAGCCGATCTATAAAGTCTCATCGTTTGATGTGTTTGTCCCGGAGAAAGCACCGAGCTCATGGGATGAGTTGCTATCGCCGGAACGACTCTTTAGCTACGGCTGCCCATTTTATGGGTTGTATCTCAAGGGCCTAATGAAAATGAAACCAGACACTGCCGTCGCAACCACGGCGTTGATTGCCCGATCCAAACTACTCTTGAAGCGTCCATTACCTTCTCAAGAACTATCCAAGGCACAATGTTTCGCCATACTGGGCGCCTTGATACAGACACGGGTTTCCTTACATTCGCCCATAAATTCGGAACTCGTTTCAAGTCACGCGGCGCATTGCATGTTCATCGACGAAACTCGTGACATGGTTGTCAGCGACTATCCACCGCAGTTCGTCTACGCATCAGCTGCTAACAACTTTCTTGCATCCAGCGAGGCGCGTTGGATCGAGTGCATCGATAATCTTGCCATTGCAGTGCAGCAAGGACTCGTTGCTCTCGGAGACGCCGGAGAAATGGCGACTAGATTGATATTGCTACGCGCTATGCAGAAAACCAAGGCAATTCCTTGCGATAAAACCGATATGATCCCCAATGGATATTCAGTGCGATTGGAAGATTTTCTCCAAACCTTGAGCGGGGAAAACCCACGTACGATGAAATTTGGATGTATCGACGACAATAACAAAAAACGACTCTTGGACGAAGGGCGGGTATTTTTCAACCACTTTACCCGGATCTCATACACGCCCAGCGCCACCGACTTCTTGGAGCTTTTGTATCGAGGTGTTGCGATCCAATGCAAGAGTGGGCAACATGGACTTGACGAGCTTTTTACCATCTATCTCGCACCCACATCTGAATCTAAAAAGCCAGACCCCGGAAATATCCAATCTCCCAAGCTAGACCCTGCAAACATCACCTTTTGCGGTGTTCAAACAAAAAATCAAGCAGGTTCCGTTGACTGGGACGATACTCACAAGTGGTCACAAAGTTATGCCAAAATCCAAGGCATCAAAAATCCCTATCTCATCCTGTTATTCAGCTTGAGAACCACCAGTATTAATGTTAAAGAATGGAAACCGCCAAAAAACTCCGATGACACCGGAAGAGTTTCTTACCAGTTTCTTGGTCTAAACCAAATCGATTGTCTCACCCCTGGCACACACTCCGCGCTACTGCGGCTGATTACCGCGGTACCAGATGACTTACTGAACCTTCACAAAAAACCCCACACAAAACTCGATAAGCCAACCGACCAATGGCTCAAACAATTGAGCCCAGTCTTCTATTGTCGGGCACCTGAGCAACCGACTGCTTTCCCGAAACCACCCAAACGTGAACTGTCGACCAGCCCCCGAAGAGCATCCAAGCGGACCTGTAAGTCCTACTTTTCGTTGAACATACCGCTCAAGTCATAAGGTTCACATTGGCTTTTGTCTTGCAGGACAAACATTTCCGATCGATTCGCAGCTCAGACATTCTCCTCTTGGCTCTGGACGACCCTTTGTATCGAGTCTATCACTGCTCTTCTGCTCATCAGATTCTCTCGCTCTTCTCTCGTCTTCCGCACTATCCTCTTTTCATCAAACCGTCTCGCTCTCTTCTCAACCCCCTTGCTCATTTTGTTCATTGGTATCAAGTAACTGATCTTACTCATTTCATTGCGTTGTTTAAGATGTTGTATTTATTAATAACACAAGCCCCCGCTTTGAGGTCCAAGATGCTTTGGGACCAGGACGGGATGACTTTGTGCAAGATTGCAAACATGAAAAAATGTGCAAGGTTGCGAACATGAAAAAATGTCGAACAACTGAAAGCAAGTTGAATGCTTCTGATGACAGTTACAAAAGGAACTTGGCATCAACAAGAAAGAAGATAGGTTTATTGACAAAAAAAAGGGCCAGTGCCAGTGTTTGCAGCAAAGCAGAAGATAAGATGTCCTGGTCTTGAATGAGAGTCAAAAGATTAGTTGCTATCAGCCAATAGTAAGGTAAATTTAAGGATGAGGGTTCAGATGGAATAAAAGCTAAGATTAATTCTGATCCAAGAGGAAGCAGATGAATCAACCTCAACATAAAATGAGAAGAACTTCATCTTATACCATCCAAGTTTGTGGAAGGAATCTTACCACAGTAGTTATCAGAAGTCTGGTCCAAAGGTTGGGAGACTAGCAATTAAATCTGGGGCACTATCTTTGTTACTAAGCATATCAACTAATTTAATCATTTTGGGATCAGCTATGTCCTAGAAGTTCAAAATATGTTTGATCCAATCCACAGTCATGTATTCCTAGAATAGGAACATCTTCATCTTCTGGGTCATAAGCTGGATCTTCTGGAGAATTTGGAAGAGCCCATCTACTAAGTCCATCATGAACCGTGTCAGCTTCTTCAGGGTGCCCAATCCTGAAAACCCTGAAAAATAAGAGAATTCATAACTAAGGCCCTGTAACATAGTAGGACAAAAAAAAACAGGTTTGTTGCCCAAAATGATTTGTTATTTTGAAGACCTGTTTATTGCAAGAACATAGCATCAGTTTTTTTTTTTTTTGGAAAATAAAGAATTGACATGATGATTTTCAAAAACAGGCCCAAGCCTTTTTTTTTGAAAGCTGATTATCACACATCAATCCCATAATCCTCACAGAATACATTCTGAAACCTGCCCCGCCATCTTCCTCAAACTTGCCTACCCTGCCACCTGGCTCTTTTCTGTTTCCAATCCCCTAAGAAAAGAAGACCCCTGCTAGCCTCTACCCATAGGAAAAGAATCACACCCATTGACAACAAAGGTTCTTCTAGTGCAAAGAATACTCTTCATGAACTGCTTACAGGTGTGATAGGAATGATGGTTCTTGTCAGTGTTTCACTGATTTGTTGCTCTAATCCAGTTTAGCCAATAATTACAAACAGCTTTCTGTCACCAGTTTTGTACACCTAGACATTCTGTACTGTGTTCAGAGCTTTATCTGGAAAATATAAACACATTCACTAGCCTGATAATTCTCTGACTCTTGTTGAATTTAGACAAGTGCTCATTTAACAAAATTTGTTACAATTGTTTCAAAGATCCAAAGGGACTCCATCTTCTTGACTCATAATGAATCAACATTCTGATTGCTTCAGCTTTCTGGCAGAAATTGAAATTAATGTGATTTGTGCTATCACAACTGCTTTTGAGGAATCCAACGCTTTCAGATTTGAGAATGTCTTGCAGTTTGAACTGGTGAGTATTTCCCCTCTCTTTTTGCAACAGATAATTAATAGAATGTATGATACAAATTCCCTGAATGAAGATTTGACCTGATTTACACTCTATTCTGGTTTGTGATAATGCTACATCCCACCACAGACAATGTGTTGGAGAGCCATGTGAATCAGCTGGAGTCCAACTTATTTACCTTCCTACATATTTCCTGGAGTTGAACCCAGTTGAGATCTTCTATTCACCCATAAAGCAGAAATTATGGGCATCACAGGTCTTGAATAAAAACAAGGACCCTGAATGGGAGATCTAACAAGTGGCTGCCAAATTTATGACAGCACAGAAGTTCTGTGAGGTGTATTTTCACTGTGGCTACACCACAGACGCATTTTCAAGGTTTCACTTCAAAACAACTTCAAAGTGCAGATACTTGTTGTTTTCAAACAAGCTTTCAATTTTTCTTCAATTTTTTTTGACAGCTAGTTCAATTTCTTTTGATTTTTTTCCAAAGTGTCTTCAAATTTGCTCACAACCAGGTTTTGCAATGTCCCAACTGAACTATTTTTTTTTTGAAGTCACTTTGAAGAGACTTCAAAATGGCTTCAACAATTTGCATCCATGGTGTACTGCATTCCAGGAAATTAGGCTCTTGTCATTTATTACATACTATCAAGACTCACTCCACTTGGCTGCTCCCTATCTACCTGGCTCCTGTTTATCTATATTCTGAACTATACTGTAGATTTTCATCATTTCTACTCCCTTGTAGCAAGTTATCATTATATCAATCAATTATGATTACCATTCTTTCCACAAGTATGATATCAACAATACATGTGATTTTCCTGAAAGCTACAAGGATGCTACATTGGCTGGTCCAAAGAAAAGAAACAAGACCAGCAGTTGAAAATGATTAAAAAATGAAGGAAATTTGACTGCTAGAAAACTCTTTACAAGATGGAAAGAATCAAACATTTTTTTTTCTTTCCAAAATTGTTGGCTCTTAAGATTTTTTTCATTTCCCAAATTTTTGAGTATTGTCTTTCAATTGGAAAATCATACCTGAGGTTAATCCCCAAGATCCCATTGCTTCTGGAGTGATAGTTGGTCATAAAAAAAACTAGGATGATTAATGTTTTTGCAATCAAGGATGAAGAGGACCTCCTTCTTTTTATTCTCTTTGTTTTTGATAAATTTCAAATAATCCACCACTGGGACAAACATATTGTCACTTCTCTACAAGAAATGTAGCAAGGTACAGAGATGCCTTTTTAATTTCTCACATCACTTGTAGAAAAGTTGGATTAGATTTTTCTGTCACACTATGATGCCAAGGACTAATATCCCTCTAGCTAAACAAGGTTCAAGGCAAAAATAATATGTAATAAATCATTTTTAATGGTTTTAATCTTTGTATCAATATTAAAACATAATAAATCTAATGGGGAGGGGCCTGAAAGCAGGGGTGTTTTTGGTGGCCTCCAAAAGTGTTCTTGACAATTCAGAGAAGCTTTGTAACCTTTTTACACTGGGGCATGCAAGCAGGGGTGTTTAAGTGCCCAGTAAAAATGGTGGCTAAGAAAGGGCCACAACTCCTGATGAAATAAGACTTACTGTAGGTTTTGAGAGGAGGGTTCAAGGCTTTCTCAAGGTAAACTGGACATCTGTAAGCGGTGGGAAAGTTGAGCTTGAAGACTGGACAGAGTTTTAGTTGAGGATAAGAGGCTTTGAGTCTTGAGGACTGATCTACTAAGCAGGGCAGTAGTTATATGCTGGACTTGTTGAATGCTGGTTTTGAATATGATAAAGCTGGGGAATCAAAATACAGGGCAAAGAAGCAATTGTGGGCCCGCTATGCTAACATCAGCTGTAGCGTAGCGTAATGTTAGGTTTTTTAGCTACACTAACACAAAGTTACTGTTAGCTGAAGATTTTTTCAGCTAACGCTAAAAAAATTTCATTGAAAAAAAAATAGTGGGTAGTGTAGCGTTAGCAACATCAAAAAAAAAAGTTAACACTACAAAAATTGCCTGTTAGCTGATTTTTAGCGGTGTTAGCTGGAACAAACGCTATGCTAACTGTTAGTGTAGCGCTCTTTTCAGCTATGCTAACTGTTAGCATAGCGCTCTTTCCAGCTACGCTAACTGTTAGCGTAGTGCTCTTTCCAGCTACGCTAACTTTTAGCGTAGTGCCCTTTTCAGCTATGCCAGCTGTTAGCGTAGTGCCCTTTTCAGCTACAATAACTGTTAGTGTAGCACCCTTTTGCACTACACTAACTGTTTTTTCAGTGCTATATTTGCAGGAGTATAGAAATCATGTCTTTTCTTGAGGCTTTGATGCTTTTGAATTAGTATTTTCATGCCTCTGATAATTCAAATGAGGTCCCCAGAACGGTGAAATCCCAAGATCCATCATTTAACATCAAAGGCATTTCAATAAAAATAAATCCAACATCAAAATAAGGAAATAATCCTCAATTTTGAGGCCAAATGAAGCTCATTTTTATGAGCCCCAAAGCCACATGGAAACAAAAAATTGTTTTAAAAAAAAAGTTGAAAGAAAAAAATTAAAAAAAATGAGAATTAAATAAAAAAACAAAAAAAAAATTAAAAATTAAAAAAAAAATAAATTGTAAAATAAAAATAAAAAATAAAATTAAATTAAAAATTAAAAAATTAAAAATTAAAAAAAAAATTAAAAAAAAAAATTAGGGGGTATCAAATATGACCAAATCCACAATTAAAACCAGTGAATTAGTTTTTTGACAAAACTTCACCTTTGAGAATTCTGAACCATTTTATATAGATATCCATGGTTTTTAAAAATGGTGGATTTTCAAAACCAGTTGATTAGATAATGGTGGATTTGGTCATATTTGATACCCCCTATTGAAAAAAAAAAAAATTAAAAAGAAAAAATTTAAAAATCCTATTTGAGCGGAGTTGTCAGCCACTGAGTACATATCACAGTACCTGACATGTACCACGTAACTGCAAATAGTATTAATTATTATTATCTCTAATAATAATTACTATTCTTATTGATTATTATTACTATTTATTATCATTATTCATTCTAAATAACTCCATGTAATATCAATTATTATTATCTTTAATAATAATTACTATTCTGTAGTTATTATTATTATACATTCATTATTATTATTACATTACTATTATTATTATTGAAGTACATTAATTACAATAATTAATATAAATACTTTAATAATACATTCATTAATAAATCATGAATAATTCTGGTTAAGCTATGTACTCCTGTTATACAAGATACATAACTTGTAGGCCCTTTGCCCTCATGTCATGTGAAATATCCAGAGTAACAGATATCACTCTTTACCCTCTGATTACCCCCACATTCCTTAACATTGGAATATTTCACGTATAAGATATGTACTTTAATATCTTATTAATAAAAGAACTTATTAATATTATAATAATTAATACTTATAAGATGTGCCAATAATAAAATGACATCATTATAAGTTAATATCTTTAATAATATTAATAACAGATCATTAAATACAAATGTCATGATGTGATCCAACCACACTCAGGATTACTGATCAAAGATGTGTCCCATAACACAGCCTTAGTAGAAATCACATCATAAAACATTAACAGATCCTCCCAAAAGGATCTGTCTTGCCCCTGAAGTCCCACAGTACCTCCCAGGTCCTGGAAGCGCTCAGAGTTCCCCCCTGAGGAGCTCTTACAATATATAAACAGACTGTAAACAGTTGTTTATCCCCCAGAGAATATTTAGAACACATTAGCACAGTACATACCTTAGAATTATTTACCTTGCTTAGTTCCCCATTCTCAACCAATACCCCAATTCTGGATAATATATAGTCTATTACTGTTATTACCTCAAGAATTGGCCACAACCTACCTTCAATAAGGTAGAAACCACAAACCCAAGTTGAGTCTCTCCTTGGATGCCTATTAATACTTTGTATTGATTTGTATGCACCTAATTAGAGCAATTAGAGCAAGCTTCTCAGACAAGACTTACTTATTGAGGAAGTTCCTTTTTTACAAGCCTTTAACCTTACCCAAACCACTTCAAACCATCAACCTACTATAGTTACAACCCATAACCAAGGTTAGTTCCACACCCAGGCTGACATGAGTGGACCAGCGTTGACCTCAGACAGGGGAATTTATCACTCCTGCTATACTAAAAGAGTAGTGATGAGGGTAAAACCGAGCAGGAGAATTCAAAGGGCGGTCAGTCAGGTGCCCCTGAGAGGTTTCTAAGTTCCTACAAGGTTGAACCCAACATTGCTTCCATCTCTTCAAACCCATGTTATTTAATCAGTTGCTGAACTCAAAGGGGGGTCAGTCAGGTGCCCCAGCGAGTTTGGAGAGCTCCTATAAATTTCAATCAATCTCTTCTTCTTTTTTCAGTTCAGACTTCATGCCTCATATTTGCGATGAGAGTGACACCAATTAGGTATTTTGCAGTTACTTTGAATATAGCAGGAGTGATAAATTCACCAGTCTGAGATCAAAGCTGGTCCACTCTGCTCAATCAGGATCCTGTACTCGTGCAAGTAAAGCAATCAACAAGCTGTACTTGCACAAGTGAAGCAATCAAATCACTGTTTTAACTCTTGTACTTGCACAAGTACAGCAATCAAAACACTGCCAGCATAATTGCTTAGGTTGAGTTCATCCCAGTTAAACTAGGATGCAAACAACCAATTTAAAGTAGGTTGAACTCAACCAATGAAATATAAAACCAAGGGGGGTCCCTTGGATTTATATTTCATCAGTTTATGTCAACCAAGTTTAAATTGGTTGAGTGCATCCCAGTTTAACTGGGATGACTTCATCCTAGGCAATTATGCTGGCAGTGAAACCACTTATTTATGATTTTTGTTTTGTTTTTTTAATTTGTATCTTTATTTTATTTTTCAAAAACAATTGTTTGTTTCTTTTGCATCTTTTCTCTTTCCAATGTTTTGATATGCATTTCTTTCATTGCTTTGGGAAATATGCTTACTGCCTGGATAAATTCCACTTGAATAACACATCTTGCTTATATGGAAACTGTCAGCCTCCCTGATGCCAAGGACAAGTCCTTCTAGCTACAGGTGGTGCAAGGATAGATGGAAAGAGTATATAAACTCTGGGTAAGGTACAAAGTTGCAATTCCCAAAAGATATGGGGGAATTGTGACGTAAAAATTGAGAGAAAAATAGGGTAATAATTATATTAAATAAATTTAATATAATTCAAACCAGAGGGGCCTGATAAATCAGGGGTGGTTTAGATCCCTATAAGGTATCTTGCAAATAAATTGCAGAGGATTTAGGTACCTGGAACACTGGGGCCTGTTGGAACAGGGGTGGTTTAATCCCAGGAAAGGAAAGTGGGGAATATCTTCAAGAAAAGGGTTATTACTTACTAATAACATACCTTGAGGGATATTGGGGATATTCAGGGTGAAACTGGACAGTTTGGAGTGCTTTGATGGATGGTTGGTGGAGCTGGATGGTCACTGTGAAGTTGTTGGGGAAGACAGGGCTAAAGAATAACTACTAAGAAGCTTACCAGACTGTGTTATAAAGATATATATCTAATAAGAAGTGGGTAAGGTTGTTAGTGGGTATTAGGAAGCATGAGGAGTCTTCTTTGGGCGGTTGGAGAGCTCCTTAAATAGTCTTGAGTTCCCTCTGGGACCCTGTAGGTATTATTGGCCAACTTGTGGGATCTTTGGACCACATTTTGGCCAATTTTGCTTTCTGGGTGACGCTTTAGCAGCCCCTGCTTTGAATACACGTCACCAATTGATTTTATTAGTGTATTTATTTATGTATTTATTTAATTATATTGATTTACAGTCTGTAGTACATTAGTACTGTTTGTTATAGAGTTAATACTAGTGGCTTATTTGTATTTATAACAAGCCACAGTATTTTTTGTACTGTTTGTTTTAATCAATATAATTTTATTTTTATGTGTAAATAATAATAACATCTAGTATAATAAATTATGTAGTCCCCAGTAATCTTTATTACATATGTAACATATGTATAAGGTATCTTGCAAATAAATTGCAGAGGATTTAGGTACCTGGAACACTGGGGCCTGTTGGAACAGGGGTGGTTTAATCCCAGGAAAGGAAAGTGGGGAATATCTTCAAGAAAAGGGTTATTACTTACTAATAACATACCTTGAGGGATCTTGGGGATATTCAGGGTGAAACTGGACAGTTTGGAGTGCTTTGATGGATGGTTGGTGGAGCTGGATGGTCACTGTGAAGTTGTTGGGGAAGACAGGGCTAAAGAATAACTACTAAGAAGCTTACCAGACTGTGGTATAAAGATATATATCTAATAAGAAGTGGGTAAGGTTGTTAGTGGGTATTGGGAAGCATGAGGAGCCTTCTTTGGGCGGTTGGAGAGCTCCTTAAATAGTCTTGAGTTCCCTCTGGGACCCTGTAGGTATTATTGGCCAACTTGTGGGACCTTTGGACCACATTTTGGCCATTTTTGCTTTATTGGTGACACTTCAGCAGCTCCTGCTTTGAATGCATGTCACCAATTGATTTTGTTAATGTATTTTATTATTATTTTTATATTTATATTGACTTACCGTCTGTAGTACATTAGTACTGTTTGTTATAGATTTAATACTAGTGGCTTATTTGTATTTATAATAAGCCACAGTATTGTTTGTACTGTTTGTTCACTCAATATATTTTATTTATATGTATAAATAAACAATATCATTCAATACATTTAATTATTTAGTCCCCAGTAATCTTCATTACATATGTAACATATGTAATGAGGTCACTGGGGCGTGTTTTTGCTGATTTGGGTGTACCTGAGTGACTGTGGAGTCCGCGTGCCAAGCTGAGAGCCTGTAAGGGGCTTTCATGCTTGCGCGGGGGCTTATATCCCAACTTTGGCGCGGGCTTTCAGTCACGCGGGTTGAACTCCAAGTTCTGCGGACTGCAGTACGCGGGTTTTGAGTAAAACACAGTGTATTTACAGTATCTCCCCTAATTTACACAAAACCTCATTTCCGTGACTGAAAATGGGGTTTAAGCACATGTATATATGTATATATAAGCATTAATCAAGGCAAGTACTTTTTTATTAAAAGGTACTTGCTAATTCTTCTTTGCCAATTTACATAGTGAAGGAGTAAGATTTAGGGGTACCTATGAGTGAGGTACCCTAGGTTAATTTTAGTGTAGATTCAGAATATCAAATAATATTCCAACTATTATTTGATATTCTATGGTTTCTTTATAATAAGTTTTTTTGTAAATCCTGTGACAGGTTGCTCTGTCATAGTAGCAAGCTGACAGAAATTGCCCAGAACAGTAATCAGAATGTCCATCAGAGAATGAGAAGAAATGCTGATTTAACTCAAAGGAAGCGAGTAAAGCTGGAAAAAAAATGCTTCAACAGGATTCATGAAAATATTAATTTAAAAGAATCACAGCCTCAATGCAAGACAATTTGTGCAAGGGAAAAACTTTCAACGCTCCCACATCCTTTCCTTTGCCCAAGAACATCACCACAACTATTGGTGAAACAAGCAGGGATGTAATCCACCCAAAAAATTCTTTTCAGACTGTTCACTCAGCTGGCTGCGGGCCAACACAATGCACTATTTGAGCATAGTGTAGTGGGAAAAAATTAAGCTAGCAGCTAGCATTTAGCAGGAAAAAAAATCAGCTAACAGGTAACATTTAGTGGGAAAAAATCAGCTAACAGCTAAAATTTAGTGGGAAAAAATTCAGCTAACAGCTAACATTTATCAGGGAAAAAATCAGCTAACAGCTAACATTTAGTGTAGCGTAGCAAAGATCTTATGCCGCTACGCTAATGGGAACTTCGATATGTGTTAGCGGAAAAAAAATTGCGCTACTTGTTAGCGTAGTGGTTATTTTCCAAAGCTAACACTACAATAAATTTGGCTGAAAAATTTCTTGCTACGCTAACTGTTAGTATAGTGGAGTGTAGCGGCAGCTAACACTACAGATTTTCTGGAAAAAAAACATAACCGCTACGCTAACAGTTAGAGGTCAAATAGCGTAGCGTAGCGTAGAGGCCCACCATTGAAAGAAGGGACCTCTTAAATGCCTTTCTGGATATTTAATTGCAAAAAATCAAGAGTTATTTTGGCTATGGGAACACTCCAAGGAAGGAGTTAAACTAAGTAGAAATAAATGATGTAATTCATCAAATTACTATATGTACATGGTGTCAATAAATAGTACATCTTGTAAATAATCTAATGAAATCATCTGAGGGCGCTTCTTGAGATCTTGTGTTAATTTACAAAATGTATCAATCATGTGATCAATAAATGTCTAAAGTAAATAATCAAATTACAGTACAAATGTATTGTTCAATTTAATTGGGTTATTTCATATGCACAGTTATGTAATGTGTGAATGCTTGTTTTAATTTCATGATGAGTGATTCATTAGCTCTCCATTCAATAATTTTACAAGCAAGTATCCTGGGAACGAATGTCATCATATATTGTTTTCCTGTGATTTTCTGAGCTTGTCAGTTCTTTTCTAATTGGAAAAGGTTTCCATGAGTTTATTGAAGGTATCTAATGTCAATCTCCTCCTTTTATTTTGTGGCTTCCATGTATTATTATATTGTATAACTTATACAGTATGTATTTGTATTAGTTAATGATATTTAAAGATTATGTCAGCCTACATGATGCCAAGGATAAATCCCTCTAGCTACACATGGTGCAAAGTAAGAAGTAATTCAGTATAAAATCTGGGAGATGAATATGGAGTCTAATTACCATATAATGAGGGGAATTTGGATGTAGAAAATAGAAAAAAAGCAGTAATAATTATATTAAATAAATTTAATATAATTAAAACCAGAGGGGCCTGATACATCAGGGGTGGTTTAATCCCTCTAAGGTGTCTTGCACGTAAATGCAGAGGATTTAATAACCTGAAAAACTGGGGCCTGTTTGAACAGGGGTGGTTTAAATCTCAGTGGAAAGGAATGGGGAATATTCTCAAGAAGGAAGGGTTATTACTTACTAGCAATAATCCTGGGGGAACTTGAGGATATTCTGGGTGAGAACAGGACAGTTTTCAGCGCTTGAAAAGGTGGTGGATGGAGCTGGATGGTAACTGTAGTGTTTTTTGGGGAAGACAGGGCTAAAGGAATACTACTAAGGGACTTACCAGGCTATTTATGGAGATTTGTATCTGATAAAAGGTGGGTAAGTGTCTGGGTGGTATTGTAAAGAATGAGGAGCCTTCTTTGGGCGGTTGAAGATCTCCTTAAATATTCTTGAGATCCCTCTGGGGACCCTGTAGGTATTAATGGCCAACTTGTGGGTGCTTGGACCACATTTTGGCCTTCTTGGTGACAATTCAGCAGCTTATGTCTTGAGTATAAGTCACCAAGGTTAATACATATTATTTATTCAAACATATTATTTATTAATATGTTAATTACAGTCAGTAGTTCATTAGTACTGGTTTGTATTTGATAGTATCTATGGCTTATTGATTTTTTATAATAATAAGCCACAGTATTTGTTTTTAGTACTGTTGTGTAGTGTTGCTGCAATTATTTTATTGTATACAATAATATAAAATAATTTTTTTATCTTGGACGTACATAAACCGGTGACCCAATCACGCTTCGGATTCGGACACAACAAAGAAACCAGCGGCATTATTGGTAAGTATTAAAGATTTGACCAATGATCGGCTGTGAGGGGTCATCAGGGTTGAAGATATGGACCCAATTGCCAATCCTAATGTATACCCCTTGTCATGGATCCCTTTGAGTATGATTTTATCCTTTGCTCTCAGTTTCACTGGTTCATCGTTGCGAGGTAAGTACAGTCGGTTACCCGGGCCCATGGTCACGCTTGCTAAGAGAAGTTTCAAAACAAACAAACCAGCCAGGCAATCTGGATTGTTGCTGCTATAGCTTTTTTGGCATTGACAAAAGCTTGATGAAGATCCCGGTTGAAAGCTTCCATCAACGGATACTGTTTTTTTTTGCAGCTGAGCTTTGATTAGATCCAACTTGAGTGCGGGCAAATCTTGTGCAATAGTTGTATTGGACAAAGCGCTTTGATGAGGTGTTGGATGGGAATAGTTACCGGCTGGAAGACTTTTGTTTTGAGTCAAGTGATGATAAAGCTGGCAAGACCTTGTGAATTTAGGTGTGATTTGCTCATCTACTGATGCCGTTGTTGTTGTTGCTGCTGTTGTTGCTGTTGATGATGATGGATGGTAGAGATTCTTGACCAGCTTGATTAACTGAGGATAGCCAAGACTGGGATGATGAGGATCTATACAGATTGGTTGATTGATTGAGGATGAAAAGACATCTCCAAGAGGTGTGATGATTGCTTTGTTCAGGTGAGGTGTGATGAGGTGTAAAAAGGATGGATTAGGAAGTGACGGATTTGGATGAAATACCAGGGTTTTTTTGATATTGGTGTTTTCAAAACCCGTTTGACGGATTTGGATGAAATACCAGGGTTGTTTTGATATTGGTGTTTTCAAAACCCGTTTGCTTGTTAGCTACCCGTTTTGACAACCCGTTGATTAGAAATTGTGGATTTGGCAATTTCTAATCAACAGGTTTTAATTGTGGATTTGGTCATATTTGATACCCCCTGTTATTAATGTTATATGTATTTATTTTATTTATATTTATATTTAAATACATTGTTATTTTGTGGTTTTGTACATGTATTTATGGTTTTCATTCTGTATTTTAATGTATAATAATTAATTCAGTGCTTTAGTGGTAATATTCTTTCAAGTTGTGTTACTACTAGAAGTTGTGAGTTATCTACTTTGGCTGAAGTACCCTAGCTTATTTTACACGCTCTTTAAGATTATGAAATAATATTTCCATTTATCTGATTATTTATTAAAATATTCATTGTTTTATACTTAATATTGTATTTGTTTATTTATTATTAATTTACTATGTAATAATGTATTTATTATTTACATAATACTTTTTTATGTTGATTTATCTTATTATTATTCAATTATTACTCTTTGTTAAATGATTAATGCTATATTTTTTATTTTATGTTTATTTTTTTTCTAGTCAGGTTGTCTCTGAACTAGTAGCAAGCTGACATACACAGAAGCAGACGGAGTACTCTACTACAAGGGACGAATCGTAGTACCAGCGGGCACGGCATTGCGGGCGACAATCCTCAAAAGTAGACACAACACAAAGTCCGCAGGCCACCCAGGCAGAGCTCACACACTTTGGCATTGGTACACAGGAGTTTTGTGTGGAATGGGATGAAGAGATTTGTCAACCAGTACGTGGACCGCTGCGATTCCTGCCAAAGAGTCAAATCTAGCACCCGACAGCCACTTGGAACATTAGAACCCCTCCCGATTCCCGCAGGCCCGTGGACAGACATTAGCTATGATTTAATCACCAATCTCCCTGAATACCGCTCAACTGACAGTATATTGAAAGTAGTAGATCGACTGACCAAAATAGCGCACTTCATCCCATGCAGGAAAACCATGAATGCGGAGCAACTAGCGGAACTGATGGCGGAACATGTATGGAAGCTGCATGGAACCCCCAAAACAATTTTCTCAGACTGGGGAAGTATTTTTATCTCCCAAATCACACGCAAATTGAGCTCCCGCCTGGGAATTAGGCTGCAACCCTCCACAGCGTACCACCCAAGAACAGATGGACAATCCAAAATAGCCAACAAGGCAGTCAAGCAATACCTGCGGCACTTTGTTTGCTACCAACAAAACGATTGGGCCCCGCTCCTCCCCATGGCCAAATTTGCTTACAACAATAATGACCACACATCGACAGGAGTTTCTCCATTCAAAGCCAACTACGGATTCAACCCGGCATACAGCGGAACCCCCTCTACAGAGCAATGCATTCCCGCAGTGGAAGACCAACTCCACCACCTTGCAGAGGTTCAAGATGAACTCAAGTATTGCTTGGAAGAGGCGCAAG
>RDRW01000601.1:42500-107695 GCA_007896445.1 Puccinia hordei
TCATAAAAAAATCTACTGTGGATTTCTGAACTGTCCATTTGGCCATTCCCCCCCCCCTGTTGACTATAAAATGAGCTTCATTTGGGCTCAAAATTTAGGATTATTTCCTTATGTTGATGTTTAATTTACTTTTCTTGGAATGCCTTTGATGTTAAATGATGGATCTTGGGATAATACTTTTCTGGGGACCTCATTTGAATCATCAGAATCATTATAATACTAATTTAAACTCCTCAAAGCCGGAAAACAAGCCATTTTGTGCAAGGGAAAAACTTTCACCATTCCCACATAGCTAACAGCTAACATTTAGCAGGAAAAAATTCAGCTATCAGCTAACAGTTAGCGTAGCGTAGTGTAGTTCTAATGCCGCTACACTAATGTAAACTTAAAAATGTGTTAGCGGCAAAACAATTACGCTACTTGTTAGTGTAGCGGTTATTTTCCAAAGCTAACACTACAAAAAATTTGGCCGAAAAATTTGTCGCTACGCTAAATGTTAGAGTAGCGGAGCATGGCTTCAGCTAACACTACAAATTTTCTGGAAAAAAAAATAACCGCTACGCTAACAATTTGTGGTCAAATAGCGTAGTGTAGCGTAGCGGCCCACTGTTTACACTATATAGTCTGTCAGGACAAGGATTCAAATCCCTTCCTCATCCTGCAATCTACATTATAGGATCCCAAAACCACAGAAACCCCAGAACCCCAGTGCCTTCCTCTCCCAAGATCAGACCATAACAGTCCTAATTCACTGGTCTGATGTGAAGAGGTTGTTCAATATTGAAGTAGATTTGGGGAATTGTGCAAATTCTGTTTGCATTCAAATGAGTGAGTATGTCAGCATGTGTTACTATATCTAAGGTAAAAACATTGATTATTGAGTTGAAAGAGCTGTGGGGGAATGGAAGTGTTTGAGATGGGCACATTGGGCCACTTTTGGGTGGCCTGAAGAGTGAGGGGGGCTTATATTGGGCCTTTGATCCCCCTGAGGTGTTTGAATGGCCCCTTTGAATGTTGGATTGCCCCTTTGGAGCATGAAAGTGGGCCTGTGGGCCCACTGGAGGTGATGGGCAAAGGCAGGGCCCAATAGGCCCCCTCTTATAGCCATTGGGCCCTGTCTTTTGGGCCTGTTGGGTCTTGGAGAGGGCCCTGGGCCTGTGGGCTTTTTTTCTCCCACAATTTTATATTTTCTCAATTTTTTGTTTTTGTTTTTGTTTTTTTATTTTATTTTATTTTTTTATTTTATTGTTATTTTATTTTAATTTTAATTTTATTTTAATTTATTTTTGTTCATTTTTTGTTTTTATTTTTTAATTATTTTTGTTTTATTTTTTGTTTATTTTTTGTTTATTTTTTGTTCATTTTTTGTTTATTTTTTGTTTATTTTTTGTTTATTTTTTGTTTATTTTTTGTTTATTTTTTGTTTATTTTTTGTTTATTTTTTGTTTATTTTTTGTTTATTTTTTGTTTATTTGTTGATTATTTTTTGATTATTTTTTGATTATTGTTTGTTTATTTTTTGTTTGTTTTTGTTTGTTTTCTTACCAATGTTTTCTCATACAGATCCACCTGCATCTGCGCACCACTCCAACGACTTGTACTTGATTGCCCCAAATCACCCAGATGGAAGTGCTTTGCCCAAAGCCCTACTGACGAGTGAGGATGTCAGATTGTTTGACTATTCTGTTGGAGGTCAGTGCCTGAATGATTCATCATACCGTTTCCAATGGATGCTCATGGGAGTTAATTCCCTAGAGCCCATGGACCCACCACCTGAATACCTGTTCACCTGTGTTGACGATCTGAAGAAATTTGTGTGCACATGGGCCACCAAGAATGGTTATTTGCTGGTGGTCTCAAGATCCAAGGCGGGAAATAACATTTAACTTGCCTGCCCACTGGATGGAGAAGACACTACAACCATGGACTCCTGCCGGTCTTGTGAATCACGTAATAAGTGGGTTGGGTGCCCCTTCAAGATTTCAGGCCACTGTTCATGTGCCAAGAACCGTGATAATGACTATTGGGATCTCCGCAGAAAGACTGTCCCTCACAACCACCATGTCATTCAGCACAACTACAAGGCCATTCACAAGACACTTGGGGCAGAGGGCCAAGCAGAGGTGGCTTGACTGGCCTCTCTCGGATTGCAACCACAGGCAATTGCCCGGCAGCTTAGTACAATTGAGGGACAATTTGTGACCAACCGTACTATTTACAACACAAAAGAAGCGCAGAAGATAGAGCGGAGGGCCGGCGACACCCCAATCAACCATCCTCTACAATGCCTCAAGGTCTCCAACTGGGTTCACAAAAACGTTTACGACAATGAAAGAAAGCTTCTCTACCTATGGTTTGCGCACCCTGGTTCAATGTTACTTGCTCGCAAGTTCCATCATGTGGTTAATATTGACTGCACCTACAAAACCAACCTCTGCAAGTAACCCTTACTACATGTTGTTGGCCAGACCTGTACAAACAACTTGTTCTCAATCGGATTTTGTCTCATGAGGAATGAGAAAAATGTGGCATACTCTTGGGCGCTGAATAAGTTGAAGTGTGTGTGGTGTTTGCCTTTTTTGGAATGATATTGATAATCTGATGGGAATTCTACACCTATCAATTCTTGCAGGTCAGTATGGGACCCAGAGAGATCTACAAAGGTCTTTGTGATGGAAAAAGAGGTGGCTCTCCAAAATGCAATTACGGATCACTTCCCAAATGCTACCTCAAACCTATGTGCCTGGCACATCACTTGGAACATTGTAACCAACTGCAAACAGGTTTTTGCGTCCGAGGCAGTCGAATGGACAAATTTCATGAAGCTATGGTATGAGGTTAAATGTGCTCCAGACAAACCCTCTTTTGACACAGCTTGGGGAAAGGTTCAGGTGGACCTCAGGGACCGAGCAAGGGCATTGATAAACGCACGCCAAAGGAGCACGCCAACGCCAACCCGCACGCCAATTTTTTTTGGCGTGCGGGGCCTACACGCCATTTTTTTTTGGCGTGTAGGGTCTACACACCAAAAAAACTGGTGTGTGGGAGCGCAAACCAAACAGTTGGCGTGTGGCTCCCACCAGCCAATTTTTTTTGGCGTGTAGGCCCCGCACACCAAAAAAAATTGACAAGGTTGTATCACCTTGTCAGCCGGGAGGAAGTCCTCCTGGCCGACGAGGTTATACAACCTCGTCGGCCGGGAGGAAGTCCTCCCGGCTGACAAGGTGATACAACCTTGTCAGCCAGGAGGAAGTCCCTCCTGGCTGACAAGGTTGTATCACCTCGTCAGCCGGTGTCAGCCTTAGAGTCATCACAACTGACCTAAAGCTTGCTTTATTTCCTTTTTCTCCCAATAAATAAAGAACAATAGCCTCATATCTTTTTATCCTCAATCTTAATCACCATTTTGACTGCAAATTCTGTTTCCTCATTAAATTTTGACCATCCCCCTGGAGAAAGTATGATTTCTGCGTAGACCTGATCCCAGGGGCTACCCCACAGGCCAGAAGAATCATCCCGCTATCCCTGGCAGAGAACAAGGCACTTGACGTTATGATTGATGAAGGACTGACAAATGGGACCATTCGGCGGACCACATCCCCTTGGGGGGCACTGGTCCTATTCACTGGGAAGAAGGACGGAAACCTACGGCCCTGTTTGGACTACCAGAGACTCAATGCCGTAACGGTGAAGAACAAGTACCCGCTACCACTGAAAATGGACTTAGTTGACAGCCTTTTGGATGCGGACACATTTACAAAGCTGGACCTCCGCAATGCATATGGGAACCTCCAAGTTGCGGAAGGCGACAAAGATAAACTGGCTTTCATCTGCTGGGCAGGACAATTCACACCGCTTACCATGCCATTTGGACCCACTGGAGCGCCGGGATACTTCCAATACTTCATGCAAGAGATCCCCCTTGGACGAATTGGGAAGGACACCGCCGCATACCTAGACGACATCATGATCTACACATGGAAAGGATTGGACCATGCTGAAGCGGTGGGCAGTATACTGGACACATTGAGCAAGCACCAATTGTGGCTGAAACCCAAAAAGTGCCAGTTTTCAAGGCCGGAAGTAGAATACCTAGGACTATTGATATCATGCAACTGGATCACAATGGACCCCGCAAAGGTACAAGCAGTAACCGACTGGCCCGCACCAAAGAGTGTGACTGAACTTCAGTGATTCATTGGATTTGCTAACTTTTACCGCCGATTCATCGACCATTTCTCAGGAAAGACTAGACCGCTTCACAACCTGAAAAGAGTAGAAACCCCATTCGTGTGGGACACCAAGTGCAACTCCGCATTTGAATCCCTCAAAACCGCCTTCACATCCGCCCTGATCCTGAAAATTGCAGACCCGTACAAGCCATTTATCCTTGAATGTGATTGTTCTGACTTTGCACTGGGTGAAGTACTGTCCCAGGTTTGCCCGAAGGACCAAAAAATTCACCCTGTAGGATACCTATCCCAATCCCTAGTACAGGTGGAACGCAACTACAAGATCTTTGACAAGGAGTTACTAGCTATTGTGGCTGCCTTCAAAGAGTGGCGGCAATACCTTGAGGGGAACCTGCACCGCCTGACAGCAATTGTGTACACCCATCACCGTAACCTGGAAATCTTCATGACAACCAAGCAACTCACCAGAAGACAGGCAAGATGGGGGGAAACCATGGGGTGTTTCGACTTCGAGATCATATTCTGTCATATTCTGACCAGGAAGCCAATCAAGGAAACCAGATGCCCTGTCCCGCAGACCGGACCTTGCCCCAGCACCAGGAGAAAAGCTGACTTTTGGCCAACTTTTGAAACCAGGTAACATCACAGAGCGGTGTGGTAATCCATACCTTTTCACATACAATCATCAACAACTTACATTTCCTCTCACATATACTTAATTATTATTACATAATCAGATTCTACATACAAAACTACCCCTAGTCACTCACTCAAAGTACCCCTGATTTCCCTTTGGTTCAGAAGTTATTAGCATTCTTAGAATATTACCACTTATAACCACATAACTTTACCAATACTACAACCCCATAGGATATTATACAAGGTATTGATTTATAAATATACAGTACATAAATAAAACACAGATATTACATACTTTTCTTTAGTTTATATCTTCTTTGGTATAAAGTTGTACAGCACAGTCATTCATATTACATAGTTACATCTTCTGCCTTTATCATCCTCTTTGGTTACTAGTCACATTACATTCCTTATATACATAGTTACTAGCTACATTGGCTCATCTTTCTTACACTATCACTACTCTCTTTTGGTTGTATACCTCTGAACACATTTCCCCTTTCTCTTTACTGCCAGGATCAGCCATCTTGTGCCCTTTTGTATAAGTAGAACTCCCCTTAGTTCTATGGATGAGGCATGCACTCCCCTTTTAGAAAAAGTACAGTTTACATTTACATTCACCTTTAAACCTTTTACATTTACTTTTGCATCAACCTTTACACAAATAACAATCATAACACATACCCCATACCCTTTCTCAGTGCTTTTCTCACTCCTCTTAAGGTCCCTGCCTCAGATTGATTAAACAACCTAAGTTCCCATTAGTAGCAGCAGTCTAAGGATTAGTAGAAATATAGCCACACCTCTTTTCTTTCTTTTTCTTAGTGAAACCCTTTCCCCTCAGCATTAGTCAAGAAGGGCAGCCTCATCAGCACCTGTAGCTTCAACATCATCTATTTACTGGATTTGTTGTCTATTTCCCCTTCAAGCTCTTTCCTGATCCTTTAGGAGTTCCACAGCGGACGTTTGAGGAGGTTGCGGAATGTGCGGAATTGGACAGCTGGTTTTTGGACAAATCAATCAAAATGGAGGATAGTGAACATTGGTTTGAAGTTGAAGTGATGGGGACTGATTTGGGGGACGGAGGAAAAGATGACCTGGCCTTATCTGACCTTGAGATCTTGCCAAGATTAGGGAACTGACCCCACTTGACCCAAAATTGACCAACTGGATTAAGCTGTTGCGGAAGCCATCAGGGAACCACACCAGGTACACAGACGCAGACGGAGTACTCTACGACAAGGGACGGATAGTAGTACCAGGGGACACGGCATTGCGGGCGACAATCCTCCAAAGTAGACACGACACAAAGTCCGCAGGCCACCCAGGCAGATCCCGCACTTTGGCATTAGTACACAGGAGTTTTGTGTGGAATGGGATGAAGAGATTTGTAAACCAGTACGTGGACGGCTGCGATTCCTGTCAAAGAGTCAAATCTAGCACCCGACGGCCATTTGGAACCTTAGAACCCCTCCCGATCCCCGCAGGCCCGTGTACAGACATTAGCTATGATTTAATCACCGATCTCCCAGAATCCCGCTCAACTGACAGTATACTGACAGTAGTAGACCGACTGACCAAGATGGCAAACTTCATCCCATGTAGGAAAACCATGAATGTGGAACAACTAGCGGAACTACCTTGCATGCACACTTGGCGGGGAAGACCAGACCTCAGTTGATGCTGTCCAGTTTTGAGAATCTAGGAATAAGCGACTTGGGTGCTGCTTCAAAATATCCGGCCACAAACCAACTTCAGTAAAAGGCAAGGATGCACCGTGGGAACTCCACTGCCAAAAACCCATTGAGCACAACCATGGTCCAATTGATCTGCAACATGTGGTTATCCACAAGAAGCTCTCTGTTGAAGGCCAAACCGAGGTTGCTTGCTTATTATTGTCTCTTGGAATGCAACCCCAGGCAATTGCTAGACTCCTTACTAGAAGTGAAGGAAGGTTTGAAACCAACCAAACAATATACAATGTAAAGCAGGCGCTGAGGGCAGAGAAGAGGGCTGGCAACACCCTGATTGAGTACCTCCTACGTTGCCTGAAGGAATTGAATTGGACACACAAGGATGTTTCCAAAACGGATGGCAAGCTCCTTTACTTGTGGTTTGCGCACCCAGGATTGTTGCGTCTGGCTTGCAGGTTCCACCATGTGGTCAAAATTGACTGCACTTATAAGACAAACGTGAACAACTACCCCCTCCTGCATGTGGTTGGCCAAACAGCAACCAATCACAGTTTTTCCATTGGTTTTTGTTTGATGAGAAACAAGAAGAATGAGGCCTACTCATGTGCTCTTGATAAGTTGAAGTGGTTTGTATATTTGACTCATCACCTTTTTTCATCAGAAACTGACTGTACTCCTGTGTGATACCCACAGATCTATATGGGACGCTAACCAGGCACCAAAGGTCTTTGTGACAGGGAATTGGCACTGCGTAATGCTATCTCAAAGCACTTCCCCAATGCTACTGCCAACTTGTGCATGTGGCACATCAATTGGAATATTGTTACAAACTGCAAGCAAGCGTTTGCTGGCAATGGCAAAGAATGGACCAAATTCATGAGACTCTGGCATGAGGTAGCACATGCCCCCAATGAGGACACCTGCAACTCAAAGTGGGCACAACTGACAAGGTACCTAGTCAGTCAAACTAATTTCTACAAATACCTATACAAGCACGTCTGGAGCAAGTGACAGAAGTTCATGAATGCGTGGGCCGGAATGACACCCCATTTGGGAAATCTGACTTTTTCAAGATGTGAATCTGCCCACAGCTGGCTGAAAACATATGTGACATCCGCTAGGTGCAACTTTGCAACACTGTTCATGACAATTGCTGCTGCGGTGGACTGACAGCTTGACACGGCCCACACAAACCTGGCACACAAGTTACTGAAGGGGTTCACTGGTCTACCAAACGCCTTCAAGTCCCTCAACTGCAAAATCACCTGTCATGCACTCAAGTTGGCCATGTCTCAGTAAAAAAATTTCATCAAGATGAAGAAATGCAAGCCTGGGGATCCCAGACTTCAATGCAACGGGAATTTCCAGGCCGGCTTGGGCATTCCGCATTTGCACACTATCAAATGTTTGGTCCAGGGGAAGGGAGATGTGGAGCCTTCTGATTTCCATTTCCAGTGGCATCTGGCTTATAACCCTGACGGTCCAGTGAGTCTGCCTGATGTATGGCTTGTTCATGTCCCTCCTAACTAATCTTCCTCTATGTTCATTGCAGTCTCTTCATCAACCTGTGTACAACTTTGACAATGATTTTGAGGATTTCAAGCAGGAGATCTTGGAGTCCCATCACCCCTTGGGCTTAGAAGCCACAATGAAAAAATTACAAAGGGTCCATTCAAACACCCACGTGGTTCGGCTTGCAGAGCCTGATCCTATCCGAGTGAAACACAAACTGGACAGGCCGTGGAAGAAGAGAAAGGGTAGTGGGCAAGTTCAAAAGCGCAATGACACCCATGCTGAAATTGTGGAAGCCCAAATCCAAAAGGCACAGGCAAGAAAAGCAAGGCAGAAGGCCGGTGTATCAAAAGGAAAAGGGTGTAATCAAAAGGCCAAGCGGGTGCAGGGTCAATTGGATCTAGTATCCTCAGGTTCTTCCTCTGGGGACCCTGATGAGCTTCCCAGTGCGGAAACACTCATGTGTAAGAAACATTATTGCATGTCTTATTATGAGGCTGATAACTGATGGAATGATAATGATGGACTTACTAAGCAGTCAAGAGAAATAAACTTCCACCAGTCGGCAGCCTTGGGAAATGAAAACGGGGGTCAGACAACTCGTCACATGGACAATTCTCTAAATTCTCTGATGACTCGGACTTGTATGGTAGTATGGATGGGGTATCAGATGAAGAATCTGATGCCCCAGATGCAGTTTCAGATGAAGATTCTGATGCCCCAGATGGGGAATCAGATGAAGAATCTGATGCCCCAGGTGGGGAATCAGATGAAGAATCTGATGCCCCAGGTGGGGAATCAGATGAAGAATCTGATGCCCGAGGTTGGTGGTGAACACGCCAAGGGAGTCATTTGGGGAGCCGACAAGGGTGATTGCACCTTGGTAGATGAAGAGAGGGTGTCCATCACAGCATTTGTTCCGTTTGTAGTGCAATCAGGAGCAGCGGTAGTAGTAGCTGACCAATTGAAAGGCAACGTAGTCAACGTATTGATGAGAGATGGCTGTTGGCGGGAGTCAAACGGGATGCAGGTGGCTTGTTGCTTGGTGGAGCGCAAGGATGAAGTGGAGGTGGTGTGTTTTTCAGCAGTTGGGTTTTCAACTCTCTGGAGAAGTCCTCCTTGGACGCACACCGCAAGAGATTTTGCCAATGCCTCAGATACTAGGGGCTGAAGGCCGCGATAAATAGAATATTGGAACAAGAGGAAATTTGGTGGGACCCGGAAGGATTTCTTGAGCGTGTACACCGAGCCAGGACGGGTTCCCAAGTTGGAAGTGAGATGAGTAGACAACCTTGGAGTTGATGCAATTGCCGGATAGACGGGGGAGCGGCCCAATTCCGTCCTTGACATCAAGAGGCAAATAACCTCCTCCAGATATTGGATGCGCACTTTGAGACTGTCAGATGCTTGGTCAAAGGGTTGTTGAGACCGGTGGTTCTTCACTGGATGGTAGAAGATGAGGGTGAGGCTTGAGACAGGTCAGTCAGACAAATAATTTGGTAAGCTGGCAAGGTTGCTTGAGTATTGGTGAGATTGTAGATAGGGAAGGAATGGTCAATGTCGTAAAATGATGTTGAAAAGGCGGAAGTCGGATGAGGCACGTTAATGAATTTTGAAAATTCTGCTGGTTGGTTTGTGGAACTAGAAAAAAAAAGTGTGGGGGTTGAGCCCCTTCACTGTTCTTTATCAAAGTAGCTGTCGGAAACGTGGCACGGAGGAACCAGGCTAAGAGCCTCTGGAGGGTTCTAGTACCAAAGTGGGATGAATTGCAGTCTAGACAGGAGAGAAAGATCTCTCAATCAGTATATACACATGAAAGGAAAAGAGGACAGGGGTTGATTAGAGGACCAAGAAGGAAATGGTACTTACCTAGACAGGATAGAAGGATCTCTGCTGTCTAGGTAAAGGGGGAAGATGAGACTAAATACCAAGCAGAACAGCTTATATAATCTCCTGACAGGTTTGTGTAAGCCTATGAGGAGCAGGGCTTACAACCTCATGCGCCACTAGGACCGCTGCACCACCCAATCAGTCCCACCCAAGACCTGAATTTGCAACCAACTCAATGGCATACTTATATGCATGCACACCTGATCTGCTACCTCCAGCAACCAACCTAATCCCCAGCTTCAATCAATTTGCAATCAAAATCAATGAGGATGTTCAATATGACAACAGCCAGCCCAATGCAACAAACCCAGCTGATGGATTCCTACGTGGAAGTGGAGAGATGCAGAAAACTGCTGATGGCCACAGAACAACCCTCACCACCTCTGGCAAGTCTTTCCTTCAAGCAATACAAAGGAGCAATGCAGCCCTTGGCCAGAGGTCCTCCAAAGAACCCAATGCGGACGGCAGACAAGAAAGTAACAATCTGGCCATCCAGGACACCTCTGAAGACCCTGACGCAGACGGTGAAACAGATCACTCCAAAGATGGTTCAAAAGACCAGCAAATCCAAAATGAATTCTGTTATGGACATCCCAAATCTACCTTCTACCAGGAGCCAGTCCATGAACCTGTGCCAAGACAAACCCACTACCGCCATGAGGTACAAATTGAAGATCCTACAGCAGAAGACCCTACAAGCAAAAAGGTGCGGTTGCACAACTCTGCCTCTTCTTCTAAAAATACAGGCCCCAGGTATAATCTCTTCACCCCTCATCCCACCTCTCACAAATTTATCACTGCTCAATCACTGCAAGGCCTCAAAATTCCACATAAACCCCCTGTTGCCAGGCCATCAACAGTCAAGTCACCTACCCAAAGACCACCAGCCAAATCAATTCTTCCTCCCCTTGTCCTGAGGCCTGCTTGTAAGTCACTCCCTATTGCTTATGCACACCCATCTTGAAATTAATATCCCTCCTTTGCACACAGCTATGGGTCTATTTATCCCTGGCCCAATGTTTCCAAAAGCATTGGCAGATGATTTGAATGAAAACTTGGCTGGTGGAATTGCATGGTCACGATAGCCTCTATGCTGTGTTTAAGGGCGTCAATGAGCTGATGATTGCACTGTAATGTTGTATTGTTCAGTGATGTCACGTTGTTGATTGCATGCAGGAGACTGGTTAGGTGTATTTGTGTGCAGGTGTGAGTTTCTTGCTCATGTCGCCGGTTAACGTTAACTACAGTCTCTATCAAACTTTCACCATGCCAGTTGATCAAGGCTTTGGTTGAGCTGCAAAGGTTTTCCTTGTTCTGTCACAAGCATTTTGACACATATTGGTGACTGAAGTTCCATGGCAAGATTGAAGGGAGGCTCTTGAAATGGACACTTACCTGAAACACAAACATGATCATGGGGTTAACACCCCAAACAGCCAATTCTTCCAAAGTATCATTCAATTTCCGCGTCAATTTGCCAGTTTGTTTCAAAGTTCTGATTAAGAAAGTGTCGATGATAGGCAGAAGCTCTGGATGGCTACACACTTGGGCCAGGCAATTGTACCGTGTTAATTGCTGTAGCAAATTGGCTGAAAGTGACAAGGGAATGGTGGATACCCAGGTTTTTTGAACCACTGCGAAGGTAGATTTCAGACATAATTGGTAAGGGCGCAAGCTCATCTAGTTCTTCTTTTTTCATTTGGACTTCTTGCTGAGACTGGCCATCTGATGTAAACTATCCCCAAGATCACAACAACAAATATGCTTGCAAGCAACCAGGGAAGGAGATTGTAAGTGAAATACATCAGAAGCAGGTTCTTGAAGGGTGAGTTGCCAGCCTTTTAGAAAGGTGAATAACTGAGGTCTTGATAGCTGGACTTTGCCAGGTAGCCACAATATGTACAGTCCAGGTGAACAAAGTATTAGAGCTTCTAAATTCTTCTGCATAAATATTTATATTGATGTTCATGACTTGCTATCATCCCACCTCTCCAAACCAGATCAGCGCCTCCGTATGTTAAGGTCTGATCTTGGGAGAGGAAGGCACTGGAGTTCTGGGGTTTCTGGGGTTTCGGGATCCTATAATGTAGATTGCAGGATGAGGAAGGGATGTGGATCCTCGTCCTGACAGACTATATAGTGACCTGTCTGTGACATGTACTTGATAGACTATCTACATGTGGTGCGGGCTCTGGTGCGGGCGGGCCCGCCATATGGCTCATGACATTATCCCCCTTTTAATGCTTAATCCTCCACTTGTTGGCCAATACCAAAAAAAAAAAATTCCACCTCTTATCAATTCCGTCCCTCACTTCCTTCTCCGCGTCCGCCGATGATTAGTTGCCGCATTCGGGAATCTTGAATTAAATCCCGCTACCAGTTCCTCGCAATTCGTCAAGTTTTCCGCCGGTTCCCATGAGTTCTCTTCCGCTCCAAATCCCTTCCAGCTAACTAGATATTGGGTCTTCCCGCCTCGCCGTCTACAGTCCAGTACCTCTTCGACCTCCCACTCGTCCCCGCCGTCTACTTGAATTGGTTCTGGGTCCTCCTTCCGCCGTTCCGTGATTTCGTCAGGTCTGTGTTTGCGGAGTATTGACACATGAAATACGGGATGTACTCCCTTCATGGATATAGGGAGTGTCACACTACATGCAGGGACTTTTAACGCCTTGGGCGGAATTTGGGGGGTTTGATTTTTTTTTTTTTTTTGGCTCATTTTCTTTCACACTCAGTATACTCAGCCACTGTTCTTTTTTGGACAAGACAGGTACACCCATTCATCTTTTACAGATCAGCATACCTGTGAGTGTTTTTATTCAGGCTCAGTATGCGTGGGTGTTTTTATTCAGGCTCAGTATGCTCAGCAATGTTCTTTTTTCAACTCAGCAGGGTTGGTACCAATTGTTTTAACTCAGCATCACAGGTGATTTTTTCTTCAACAATCAGCATACTCAGCACCCTCACCAGCCTCAGCACACTGAGCCATGTTTTTTTGATCACACTGCGGCAGGGTTTTGTTTTCATGCTCAGCATACTCATGGTTTTTCTTTACACTTAGCATTGCTCAGCCATTTTTTTCACCTCAGAATTGTTTTTTTGTTTTAATTTTGTTTTTTTGTTTTTTTGTTTTTTTGTTTTTTTGTTTTTTTGTTTTTTTGTTTTTTTGTTTTTTTGTTTGTTTTTGCTTTTTTTGTTTTTGCTTTTGTTTGTGCTGTTCTTGCTTTTGTTTTTGCTTTTGTTGCATGTTTTTTTTAATAGAAATATGAATTACAATTTCAGCAAAGTGTCAATTAAAAAACATCAATTCAACGATCAAGTGATACTATGGCAATGCATTCTGTCTTAATTGTTGGTAATATCTCAGAAGATCTGTACTTAATCCATGCACAATGAGCACGAATATCTTGCGTGTGGCTTACATAAAGGATTTCACTTTCAATGGTCCTGATCTCTACTTGCATGCTGAATTTGGATAAACCTGCAAACGGACTGGAAAACGTACAAGGTCGCAGCGGTTGAATGAGTAGCCATGTGTCTGCCGCGCTAGTTCTGTCTCCTAAGGTTCGCCGGTGCGTAAAGATTTGGTCGATGATTCCGTACTGAGGCGCGACATCGGGTCGTAGAGCAATCGCACTATTTTTTGGGTTCTCTTTGAATGTCGAATACATAATGCCATCGACAACAAAGCTGGAAAGCCTTTCAATCCGTGAGTTGACCGGGAGGAACTCCTTGGATTCAGCTTGCTTTTTCTTCGCCCAAACGTTGGAAGGGACCCACGTCGCGCCGGTGGAACAAGGGAAGAGGTCATTGAGTCGCTTGGCCAGGATCTTTAGTGTCAACGAATCAAGAAATCCCTCGTGACTTTTGGGAATAGTTGGAGCCTTGGTAGCGATTGGAGGATTGTGAAAGGCCCGCAACTGTTCTATGAATGGTCTGAGCTTGGGCGGGAATTTTTCTGGCCTGGATAGCAGGGCTTCCAAGTTTCCAAACCGGCAAAAGTTAGTCAGGAAGTTTATTTCAAGCTCCCCTGGTAAGGTCAAAGCAAGCCAGGCGCATCAGATAATTAGCCGGGTATGTCCTTAGAGAGTAGAAATGTACGAACCAATGCGATTGTTTTGAGAAGCTTTCAAAATGGTCCCCATCAGTCTCTCCATTGAGAAAGACCACCAAGCTCTCGAAGGTCCAAAGCTCTCCAGGCCATCAGCCACATGGACCGACATGTGGTGGTTGGGAGCTAGGGTGATATGCGGAAAGAGAATCATACAGCTGCGCAGATATTCTAATGTATGCTCTCGATACTTTTGGACTCTGTTGGCGCACATTGATCGTTTGAGGGCCAAGTTGGTCATTGAGACTAGATGGGCAAAATTGCGGAAGAGAGACCGGGCAAGCGGCCCTCCGACCGCCCAGTAAACAGGAAGGACTAATGGCAGCTGAATGGTGAATAAATTTCGCCATTCATCTGCCTTGAGGCTGCCAAAAGAAGCTTTCCCCAAGATGGGTAGTGCTCGCTTAATCCAGGTTGGGATGTGGATCCGGGGTAGAAGCTTGTTCACAAATGCTAATGCTTCACCATCGAGAATGACTTTATCTTCGGCCGGAGGAGTCCAGGGTCCGGTATCCCACCCTTCGGCCTCAAGATTAGGAGAGAAAGAATTATCGCTAGACTCAGTGGACCGGAACTCCATGCGGTTGAACGGTATGCCGGATCCCTCATCTTCACTTTCCGTTGGGCTTGCAGGTCGACCGGCTGGAAACGTTGGCCTTGTTACATCTTGTTCTAGATCACGGATTTCTCGTTGAGCCGTGCCTTTGGGTTCTGGCTCCTGTGCGACATCGGTCATGGCCCAAAATCGCTGACAATGCCACTTCAACAAACCCAACAAGAGGTTGTGCATCGGGTCGACAACATGATACTTGATGATATCCCAGTAGGGTAACTCAAGCATAACTGAGTATCGAACTCCGTGGGCCTGCAAAATTTGCTCTCGAATCTTCAAAGTAGCAGCGTCGCGAGATTCAATCGCCCAAGCCTTGTGATCTGAAAGGGTTTGGAGAGGCCAGGTCTCAGGTTGGAGGTTGGTGATTTCCGACTTCTTCAAAAGACAACGTGAGCACATTCTTGTGGCTGTGGGGGCGGCAAATCCAAGTCCTCGGCGGAGGGCTGGCAAGTCTGCAAAAAAGGGGAGGATGGCAGCATGGACTTGGCGTCCTTGAGGGTAAAGGCAGGTCTGAGATAAGACCAGCCCAGTTGACCACAGAACCTTCAGTTGCTCAACAATTGGTCGGAGTACCCAGTTGATCTGTTTGAGCGACGGTTCTTTTGGGCCTGGGGCGATTCCTACCACGAAGAGATTTTGAGGTTTGTACCGTAGGTCCAAGGGCAATGAGTAGCAGGTCATGATCATAAAGGTTATGCTGGCGTGCTTCCCAGCTTGCTTGTTCCCATAAGGATTGATGGCGTCCATGAAGAGTCCGAATGTAAGATTTCCGGCTTGGTTAGTGTATTGCTTTCCGTCGGGACCAATAAACTGCTTCCAAATTTTTGAATGCTGGATATCGGTGGCTTGATGGTTGGGATCAAACGGAATGTTAGCCAAGCGTGCACTTTGCTCCAAGCCGGCTTCTGTTCCTGGGCGGGAAAAAAGTCGAGCAAGCCAATTGTAGAGGTTCTGATACGCATACTTCTTGATAGGAAGGTCCCCGTTTTTCCCAGGTCGAAATAGTTCTTTGCCACAAGCATTTGCTTCAAGAGACCACGAATTGTCATTGCCAGGTGTTTCTTGATTACCGCCAGGTGTTTCTTGATTACCGCCAGGTGTTTCTTGATCATTGCCAGGTGTTTCTGGATTGGGAAAAGACTGATTAATGCAGCGCCTCAGGCCCTGCGGGCTGTCTGGTCGGCCTTCGCTTGCGCCATCACTCGAAGTTGGTTGGGGTATAGGGTACATCGCAAAGCACGATCGGCAACACATGACTGTCACCAGTTTAGGATCTATCTGCATCCACTTGAGGACAGTTTGGATATCAACCGGCAGAGTGTTAAGAGTTTGTTCTTGGCGAAAACTGAGGTTCTGGGTGCGAGGTTCGCCGAGGCCACCAGAAGCTGCAAGAGTCAGCAGACCCTTGGCAGATTTCAAGAGCCAACCTGAGGTTGCGAATGAGGTATGGTCGAATACTGCTAGCATCGCAGTCAAAAGCGAGACGTGCAAAACGGCGGCCTCACCTTTCTCAAAGGTGAGATTGTGGTAAGCACCTAGGAAGCGATGGAGGTTTAGATGAGCGTAATTGACCAGGCGGAAGAGTAAAGAAAACAGAGGAACCGACGAACTGCAATCGTAAGAGTTGGAGATGCCAATCCCAGAGCTAGCCCGAGATGAATGTTGATCAACATCCATTTCGGAGACAATTTGGGATACACTTGATTCTTTATCGGAGCCCTCATTGTCAGAATCTGAGTTGAAGTGACGAAGCATCAGGATTTAGCAATGAGGGCCTACAATAGTAGGCAGAGGAAAGGCCTACCTTGGGCGCCTCCAAACCGTGCGACTATTAGATTATTGGCCGCCTGGTGATTTCTGTGAGCAGATCGAGAAACTAGTGCACCAGACTGCCAGTTTCCTTCCTTGTCCCTGAAGCGTTGTTGGCCGCATTGAAAGCTGCGGCAGTGGCAAACTGCAGCCCCGAGTCGTGTTTCTGACATGAGGAGAGGATTAAATACTGGGTGGATAATGATTGATGAGGGGGGAGGCTCAGGAGAGATTATGAATGGTAGGGTATGTAGTTGTATTTTGTTGGCGGTGGAAGAGAGGGTTGCGCAACGGATTTATGGAAGAAACCTGAAGAGGATCCAATTGAAAAAGTGGTAATAGGGTGTTGATGTCATTTACATATTTAAATGAATATTTGCACGTACATAATTCGTGTCCAAGCAAGCAGGAATTACAACGGAATTGGAAGGGCAAGCTTCTTGCCCGGCCGCCGCAAAGCAAGTAAGTGCTGCTGTGCCAGCCATGGCACCAGAATTGTGCTGGACTCTGGTCTCCCTTGGAGCGTAGGCAACAACAACACGAGCAACTCAAGTTTCCAGGTCTTATGCGGACATGCAACAGTATAAACACCATGGCCTAGAGGCTAGGGTTTAAGGGTGGAATCATTTTCTGCGGCGGGCTTGTAAGCATGAGGCCCAACAGAGGATCAATGTGAGAGGATCAATGTGAGTCATTGGCCATTGCTATATATATTATTAAGACTATTCACACTATATACATTAAAAAGACAAGTTCAAAAAGACAAGGAGTGAGTAAAAAAGAAAACGAGGTCGGAAAGACGTGAACTATTTACATCAACAAGGAAAAGACGTGAAAGGGAAGAGATAAAGAAGATAAAGAATGATCTGGATTTATATCATCCTCTCCAGAAGCTTTATGGTACCCTTGAACGATGGACCAGGCTGGATATTCAAGGCATTTAGCTGTGAGGGTCTTTGGGACCTTAGCCACTCATTGCAGTAGACGTCGCAAGAGAGTGATTTTGGGCACTCTCTAGTGCTGCTGATCTTCGGATCACGGGGACGGTTTCGTTGTATAGTTGATCTACCATAGTCTTTGCAGCCTGATTGCCGCTTAAGTTCAATCAGCCGATCAATTGTTTCAATTGCCCTGCCGATTCGAGGATGGCGCCAAGGGAGTTGTTCGACTATGACTTGTTTGTTACTACTGCCAACGTCAGAGCCATCATCGTCGTCCATATCTGTTTCGGCATCGCTAGTGCATGCATTGATCACGGGAATTAGAGGGATTAGGGCCGCTTGACTAGTAAGGAATTTGACGCGGGTTTCACGTAACTGTAGATGGGCAATCAGGGACAAGTGAGCAAGGGACAAAAGCATTTCTAAATCATCTTTGCTTACAGTGCGGGTCCGAGCTTGGCGTCGTTTGATCACGGCCCTCTGATCGAGTCGCTTGGGATCCCAGCCTGCTTCGCGATGTCTATCAGGGGCTTAAGGTCAGCTGGTGCTTCTGGCTCATAGGCCTGAAGGCAGAAACTCACATTCGTTGGAGTTGCTTGGCGTGATTAAGAATGGCCTGCCGGATCATATCCTCAGGGCAACTTGCCAGATCTATTTCCGAATACTCGCCTGCTTGGACCAACAAGATGAATAGCCTATGGGCAAGGTCCCATAGAAATAGATTATCGACATGGCGGGGGGGGCGGGTAAAGTCGGGACAAAATGAGACAACACCAGAGCGCTGCATAGCCCGCCACATGATCGATAGCGTGGCAGGCGAAGCTTCTCGATGACCGGGACCATTAGGATAAGGGAATGCGGGGTCGAAATCTCCATCCTGTGAAGATGCCCTGCTGCTCATGCTCTCGTTGTCGTCGTCTGGGTCCCGCCTCCAATTGGCCCTCTCTTGCTCTGTTGCGGGAGGAGGGAACTGATTCAAATCCATACACTTACCAAAAAGAGTCTTGATGTGCCAGCGAACTCGAGCCTGTACGTCAGAATGTTAGTATTGATTCTAGTATTGATTCATGTGCATGATGATCTAATGCTTACTAAGAGAGTCAAATTTCGGAGTGGTGCTGAGGGGCGGCTGGTCTGAGCTTGACTGATTCCCGGCCTAAGCACTGCAATGTTGAGCCCTTCAAGACAATCGGTAAGGCGACCAGTTGCCCGGGCCATCTCTCCTAAAACTCTTTCGCCAACCCATCCACCCCCGGGGCCGGGTCTGGAATGAGAGGGGTCAGCTGTAGGATTGAAGGGGCCGGCTCTAGAAAGGGGGGGGTCGTGATTGTATTCGTGTGGAGGGAGTAACTCAGCAGGTAGAGAGGGGTCGTGATTGTATTCGTGTGGAGGTAGTAAATCAACAGGTAGAGAGTTTCTCCAGGCATCGACACCCCTTGCTGATGGATGATGGTCAAAGTAGACATCTTCATGTAAGGATGGACGAACTAAGAGGCTCTGGTGCCTGACCCTATTCTGCCTTTGTCGGCGGCGGCGCACTTCGGCTGAGGTTGGGATACGGGGGAGACGGCCGGGGCTCTGAGTGACTCGTTGTCTTTTGGTGGCAACTGGTGGACTTGATGGCTCATTTAGTGGGCCCCGCTTTCTTTGGGGAGCTGCTGAGGAATGGACACTTCCACTGGGATAAGGCCAAGGGCTTGCTGATAATGAAGTCAATGTTTGGTGTGACGCCGCGGGTTCACAAGAAGACAAGGGTGCAGTAAATTGCCTACAAGAACGTGGGGTGGGAAGGCCAGAAGCGTGGTGATTTGAGGAGTCGTATTCCTGAGGTTCAAGTTCGCTATGCAACGCCGGATGCGGAGAATAGCTATTCTGTCGGGGAGTTCAAGGTTTACGCTTAGAAACTTGACGATCAGGAGAACAGGGAATCGAACGAGGTCGTTTAGAGTGCACAATGTTTTGACCATGTGGGCTCTTCCTCTTCTTTGAAGGGTCAGGAATATTGGGAACAAAGTTGAAGGTGTCTACGCCTTCTCTACTAGAGTATGGACGAGTGAGCCGACGGCTTCTCTTAGGCTGTGAGCGTGGGAGTCGAGATTCTTTCTTAGAGGTTTGAGGGTCAGCCTCGCTGAGATGCTTGCTTCGCTTTTGTCGTGAATTTTCTGTGGGAAAATTCCTTTCATTTTGGGCTGCGCGGGTTGAAGCACGAATTGAACGGGCACTGACTGATGTGAGTGAGGCGCTGGTTCTCGATGACTGGGCGATTGGCGGTGCATAACTTGATGAGGAGGCCGAGGAAGAAGTAATGGGGGGGCGGAGGGGCTGGGCATGTATACAAACCCATTATCAACCTGACCGGATTGGGTTTGCTTGCGTGAGCGCTTGCCAGTGGGACGCCGCCTGACATGAATCACCGAACTTGACTGGCGTCTTTGGCGGCGTTTGCCAGGCCGTTCACATGAGAGATGCGACGGGTCTAAAAAAATTAAATGCAAAGAATTGTTAGCATAATGAGTGAAAAAAATACTCAGCATACATAACTCACCCAGCAACTCTGAAGGGTCTTGGTACTTGCGCTTGGTCTTCACACATGGTAGTGGGGGGCTATAGGGGGCTAGACGGGTAACGGAGTGAGAGCCTCTGTGGCGTGATGAAATTGGCTGCTGTGGTGTATCTTGTTCTGGTGACAACCTTTCAATCGGAGAAACAGCTGGAGCTGCTCCACTTGCGCCTTGGGAACGCGAGCTGTCCGAGGGAGAGCTTTCCCGATCACCTTGACAGGGACTGGCAGAACGGAAGGCTTCTTCCTGAGTGACTTGCTGGGAAGTTGACGGGACCAATGTAGCTTCCGATGAAGATTGAGAAGAAAGGTTGGATTCGACGGGAGACTCTAGGACAAGGGCCTGCCGCAGATTTGGGGAAGAGGGACCATAAGGCGCCTGAGTGGAGGTCTCAGATGTGTCATCTTCAATCCTTGGTTGAGATCCACGGTCATGGGCTTCTGAACCAGAAGCGCTTGATGCTTGTTCACGCTCATAGGATGCACTCAGCCGTGGAGATCGTCGGAGATGATAGCCATCAGAAGAGATTGACGTTTGCCCAGCAGAGGATCCAGGGATTTGCAAATATTGAGAGGAGAAATCGGAATCGACGGGTGACTTGGCGACTGGGGGCTGTTGCAGACTCGGGGAAGAGGGCACATTGGTGCCCTGAGTCGAGATCTCGGATGCGCCATCTTCAATGTTTGGTGGAGATCCATTGTTTTGGGCTTGTGAATCAGAAGCACTTGAAGCAAGTTTGTGCTCGTGGGATGCCCTGAATTGCGAGGATTGTCGGGGAAAATAGTCAGAAGATCCCGTTGTTTGCCGCGCAGAGGATCCAGGGGTTGGCAAATCTTGAGAGGAAAGGTGGGAATCAATGAGAGATAATAAATGGCCAGGTCCAGCGGGCGTTGCAGCTGATTGGGGCGAGGAGGCTCTGGAGGCCGTGCAACCAGTAGAGGGCCTTGAAATTTCAGATGAGGAGCGGCCGCGCCTGGCGGTGGATCGAGGGTGACTTGAAAAACCGGCGGATGATCTGGGCTGAGAATACGCACGTCCGCGCCCGGCGGAGGACCTAGTGGTCTGAGATGTGGAGTCCGTGCGCCTGGCAGAGGATCTAGTTTGGTAGGACCTGGTGCGCCCGGAGCCAGGTGTCTGCTTGTCTTCTTGAGGGGCCCGGGGATCATATGGAGAAAAGAAGGCCTGACTTCGGGCGGCGGATCTGGTAGGCCTAGTCTTGCCTACAAGGCTTGAAAGGCCTTCTTGTCTGGCAGCGTGCGGCTTTCGGCAGTTGGGTTTACGCTTCTTGTGCTCTGGGTGGGGGGGGATGAAAACCTTGACTGTGACGGAGCGCACTGGAGCATGAGCTTGATTGACCTTGTTGACAAGAGTTTCAGAAAGTTTCACCAGCTCGCCGCAACGGCCCTGTGCTGGGAAGTCCACCGCGTGGAGAGCTAGTAGTATTTTCAGCTTCGGCATTACAAGGCAGCTGGAGACTGGAGCAGGTTGAATATGTTAGAACGGTATCAATCTTCACAAAAACCTAAAAATCACATGTACTAACCTGGCAATGGTCCGTTCAATGAGTCTTGTCCAATCCATTGCTCTACTGACTCGGGTGACTCAATCCGCGCAAGTTGGACATAGCGGTGAAATAATTGTGTACGTTGTTCAGTTAGGTCAAACTGGATTTTACATTTGGTTAAGACTTGTCGGAGTTCAGGGATCTTGAGTTCGCTTGGGTCTGATGGGGATTTAATTTCAGTTAATGAACGGGCCAATGAGAGGGGATGTAATTTCAGTTAATGAGTGGGCCGATGAGAATGACTGATAAGAAAACTCACCTGTCCAAAGTGGCTCTTGAATGTTTGCAGGGCGTTTCATGATTAAGTCCTTGAGTGAAGGGAGTGTTGGTTCAGAACAATTAGAAGTGGAAATATTAGTCGGAAGATCAGGAGGAACGCGGAGCGTTGATTATGAAAAAGCTGAATAGAGAAAGTGAGAGTCCCAAATCTGGTTGAGGCTTTACGTGGTCAACAGGTAAAGGTGGCAATTATTACGGGACGGGTAATCAATTCGAAAAACTTAACAGGCAGACGGAATCAAGAAAGTACCACAATTAATTTAGGCGCAAGTATTAAGGGAGGAAATGGAACTGGTGGAAAGAAATGTAACAAGTGGGAAGAGGGTAAACACGTACTTTGTAACCAGGACTAGCCATCTTAACTGTCCATGAAAGGTGGCAGGCAGTCGCCAGAGGTGGGTGGCCAGTCGGTTTTCCATTGCCCGTGGTGGTGTGCGTTGGGTGATCGCCTTTGTGACAGTTGTTGGTCTTGGTGAGTCTTGATCTAGCTGTAGTGAGTCCCTTGGGTGGAGAAGGTCGAAGATTGGAAGACGGTTGTGTTTCTTTGTTACTGTGATCGGAAACAGTGCCATTCAAGGAGAAGGAAAGCGAGCCATGCATGTGTTTAGAGTTATACAGGATGGTGGTACAACTTGATGATTGATGATTGATCGGCCCATTATATGTATGTGTTATCAGTTGAAATATCTTGAAAAGCTATGACATCAGGCAGGCTGCTTAGGGTTTGGGGCTCTGCCGGAGACTGTTGTTTATCTCCGCGGCTCTTTCTTAACATCTCTTCTAGGGTTCAAGGTGCGTATTTTTTGCTTTTGTCATGTTACTTTCGATCGTCAAACTCCTGATTCAAAGCAGAACAATCGAGCCATCCACACTTGTATTACATACACAAGGGCTCTCAACTTTCAAGCTCACTGGCCGTATGTACTTCCCTGCGGGTCCTGAAGTCCTCCCATCAAGACCAAGCTACGTAATCCCCTCCTTCAAGCAAAGACAAATAAAAATTTTCATACTGACATATTAATACTTCTCCCACCGGCCTAGGCCTGCACTGGCCGCGGTCCTCTCGGTGCCATTCTAAGTCCGCAAGAACAATCTGGTGCGGAGTGTGGACATTTGGCATATCCATATCCAGCCAGTATAAACAATGTAGGATGTTGCTCCAGTTTTGTGCAAGACTTCTAGACTCTGACTATTTTCCCCCCGTTCGCCAACTCAGCCCATACCGCGTGATTTTGTATCCTCAAAGCGTTGATGACCAAAGCCAAGCCACGGACCTGTTTGACAGAGCATGTATTGTGCTCTGACTTCAACCCTTTCGACTCATCAAACCATAAGGACGACCTATTCACTTTCATCTACCACGTCGACCCCCATGCCGAGGTCCCCCAAAAGATCAAGGTGTCTCCTTTACGCCGCCTAGCCAACGAGTACTTGACCAGACTCAGTAAGATCTTTCTTGTTCCATTTTTATCTTTTTCATTACAGTTCTTAGCGTCTCTAATACCTTATTCTCTTCTCTCCAGAGGATTGTGAAGCCCAGCAAATCTCCTCTGAAGACGAAGGCTCCCAAGACAAAAAAGAGTCCAGCATCTCAACTCTGACCCCCTCTCCGTCAGAGCACCCAAGAAGATATGCCACTCCCACTTCGCCGGCTAGGACTAAAAGAACTCCGACAAGAACTCCGTCCAGAACTGCACAAAAATTACACAAGCGCATCATCGAGTCTGTTTCTCCGTCCCCTCCAAAAGCATCAACCTCGACCCGTGAAAAATCACCCGCTAGGAATGCCAAACGCAATGTCAAGCAATCCGTCTCCACTGCCGCAAAGAAAGGTTCAACATCTAGTCGGGGTCGATCACCTGCCAGAAAGACCAGACGCCATAGCCAATCCGCCTCTCCTTCCCCCAAGAGGGCCTCAACATCTGCTCGGGTTCGATCACCTGCTATAACTTCCAAACGCAGAGTCAACCAGTCCCCCTCTCCTTCCCCCAAGAGGGCCTCAACATCTGCTCGGGGTCGATCACCTTCTCGACATTCCAAAAGCTTCTCAGCCAGTCTGAGTCTCCTTCCCCCAAGCAAGGCTCAAAAAAAGCTTATAATTCTGCTGTTAAAGCCTCTAAACGCCCCGTTCCCAAGCTGTCTAAGCGCAAACCATCCATTTCCCCCTCTTCAAGACGGCCCACCAAATCAAGCCAACTGGTCATCAAAAAACAAAGAACGCAATCAGTCTCACCAAAACGCCAAGTCACCTTTGTAGAAACCACGAGATACAAAACACTTTGCGATGGATATGAGGATAGAGGACATTCTTTGTCCCAGGATTCATCATTGTCATCCAAATCGTCCTCCAAAAATTCCTCTGAATCTGAACATTCAAGCTCACAGTCGGATGATAAATCTCCTAAAAGACATCGTAAAGGCAAGACAATCACACTGAAACAACATTGGAATCGGGGTTTACGGCCGTTGAAGTCAGCTCTCACTGTGAGTTCACATTACATATATTTTGTTTTGGAAGCAGATGTGAAACGGATACTTACCAATTTTCTGTTTTGGCTTTTACAAAGTCCCGCAACAAAAGGTTCAATGATGACTACTGTTATCATACACGCTTGGGCCACCGGCCCCCTCCACGACCGCCCACACCTGCTCCTGAACTGGGCATTGCCGAAGAGGGGAGGCTAGAGCACAACTATCCGCGCCCCCAAATGTCACCTTTTTTGCAGCTGCCCCCAGATCCAGATCAACGGCATGAGGTCCCAACATCGCCTTACAATCCATATGTTCCTCAGACCAAGCGTAGGAGGTACGTTCAGTTCCAACAACAGGACCATACATTAGCCGCCCCGGGGCTCGATTCTCATCAGAACAAGGATCAAGTGCACTCTTTCGATTGGCGGTTCACCCCCGCCTCGATTCCCTTCTCTACAACTCCTTCTCAAACTCAGGCCCCCAGCGCCTCCCATCCATACCAATCTCAGTCACATGCTTACTCGTCTCAACTTCAACCATCCTCTTATTCCCAATCTCAGTCTACTGTAGCCCCCTCGTTTGGTTATCCCACCTCTCAGTCACAAAACAGCCCCAGCCTTCGGGTATAACTCGTCGTCTACCCATTTTGATTATTCCCCTCAGCGATTTGCCGACCAAGGAAACATTCTTTTAACCTCTCTACTCATCACTCGTACTCCACTCCATCCGCCAACAAGCCAGGAACCCAGCCAGCAACACAAAGTGGGCCGACACCATTTGACTACTCCAGATTTTGGAACCCTGCAACCCATTCTTACCAGTTCCCGCCAAAAGAACACGGCAATCACTCTTCAAGGGTGTCATCGGCACCGGCAACCTTTTCCACAGCGCCACCCTCCTCACAAGCATTCAACTTTTCCGTTCCTTTGGCAAGCACGCAACCCAACCCGCCGCTCAGTCATCCCAACACACAAAACACTCAATCCAATTGCTTTGACAATCCTCCTTCTCCACTACCGTTACATCTAACAACCAAAACCCGCAGCATCAACCACTGCCTAGTCGAATTGGACAATCAGCTGTCTCCCTAGCCGTCCCGTCTATCACTGCGAAGCCGCCGCCTAACCAACCGCCGTCCGCTGGATTCACACACTCTTCAACTCCCATATTCAACCCAACAAGTGCTGAGCCCACAAGGAACAATCCTTTTATGCCTGGAGTCATGCCTTCCTGTAATCCAAACCTGGCACCGCCACCACCGAAGTCCACTACAAACTTGGCATCGACCAATAATTGGGGTTTCAAGCCAGCACTGAAGTCAAATCAAAATTCAATCGCAGCATCACCTCCAATTACGCTTCCTACTCCAAAGGCAGACACAAGAGTTACCAGTGCATTCCCCCCACTTCAACAACCGAGTTATTCGACTCTGTTTACCCGCGCGTTCCCTTGCCCCCAGCACACCTCTGCTCGGGCTGAAAGTGAGTGCGCCAAAAAAAAACATCAATTTCAAGTTTATGATTCCAATATCCCATCTCCACCAAGTTCTCCCACTTTGCCTGTCTCTGCAAATGCTGCCGCAGATGATATATGTAACGCCCTGTCTAATTTCAGCATCATGTGCCGTCCGATTGCTGTGATCCCCCGAAAAACTGAACCCGCCAAACACGTCCGCTTTGCTGACATTGCTCTCTTGAATTCTCCCGCTGAATTACTTGCAGACTTTCTTGGGGAGTATAACCCTTGTCCAACTATTGACCCTTGATTGACTTCTGGTGGGCCCCCAGCCGTGCCCTCCCTTCCGCCCCCATCACTAGCGCGAGCATCTCCACCTGCCCACAGCTGGGCTTCAGCTGAATCCAAACGCACGCCGGTGGCATTTGCACCTTCTTCGTCGCCGGCGTCCAACCTACCAACGTCCAACCCGGCCGCGTCCAACCCGGCCGCGTCCAACCCAGCCGCTTCCTCGTCCAACCCAGCCGTGGCCTTGTCCAACCCAGCCACATCCAACCCAGCCACATCCAACCCAGCCGAGACGTCCAACCCAGCCATTTCCAACACAGCTGCACTGACCCTGGTTGCATATAACTCGGCCATATCAACACTGATCTCACGGGCCTCAAGCGTATCAACCCAGATCGCACACATACCAGCGCAGGCGCCCTCGGCTGAACGTTCACATGCACCAAAGCCATACATTCCATCGACCCCAACACACAACCCAGTCACTTCCCGGTCGGCCACAGCCACATCTACACCTAACACATTCACCAACCCGCCTCTCTGAGCATTCTGGGTATCTATTTTACATTTTTACATTTATTTTCTTATTTCTGCTGTGTATGTGTTGAGTCTCAATTCATTGTAAATAACTCAATTGTATATAGCTTTTCCTTCTGGGTTTGAAATTAAAAAATGTCTTTTATGCTGAAAAAGATGGTGTGCTTAAGTATTTTAAGGTTACAGTTGGAAATGAAATTTTAATAGAAGGGGCTCAGTATACTGAGTTTCAAAAAAAAAACAATATGCTGAGATAAAAAAACCATGAGTATGCTGAGCATGAAACAAAACCCTGCCGCAGTGTGATCAAAAAAACATGGCTCAGTGTGCTGAGGCTGGTGAGGGTGCTGAGTATGCTGATTGTTGAAGAAAAAATCACCTGTGATGCTGAGTTAAAACAATTGGTACCAACCCTGCTGAGTTGAAAAAAAGAACCTTGCTGAGCATACTGAGCCTGAATAAAAACACCCACGCATACTGAGCCTGAATAAAAACACTCACAGGTATGCTGATCTGTAAAAGATGAATGGGTGTACCTGTCTTGTCCAAAAAGAACAGTGGCTGAGTATACTGAGTGTGAAAGAAAATGAGCCAAAAAAAAAAAAAAAAAAAAAAAAAAAAAATCATACCCCCCAAATTCGCCCGCACAAGCGTTAAAAGTCCCTGCATGTAGTGGATCACAGACAGACCACTATAGAGTCTGTCAGGACGAGGATCCACATCTCTTCCTCATCCTGCAATCTACATTATAGGATCCCAAAACCCCAGAACCCCAGAACCCCAGAGCCTTCCTCTCCACAGATCAGACCATAACATATTGCAGGATCTAACACTACGGAGACAAAGGCAAGAAACCAACACCCAGACACCTGAACAAAACCAGACAGACAACCCGAACGATCCCAACTCCACCCGCACCCAAAAGATGGATGAAGTAGAGCAACTCCGACGACAGCTTGAGGAGATGACTCAAGCAAGGGAGAACGAACGATCCCGCCAAAGAGCGGCCGAAGCACAACGGGACCAACCATCCCGACCAACCGGTTCCACCCCAACCCGCGGACCAAAGATTGCATGCCCCGACAAGTTCAATGGTGAACGCGGGACTAAGGCGGAAATGTTCGCCCGTCAAGTGGCGATTTATACATCGGTCAACAGCGCCATGTTCCCTGACGACAGGACAAAGCTGTTATTTGCCGCGTCCTACCTTACCGGACCCGCCGCCGTGTGGTCCGCCCCGTACATCGACCTAGTCACGGAGGGGGCGGACTTCTCGTACGACGGGTGGACGAAGGATTTTGGATCAATGTATTTCGACTCCAAGAAGAAAGGGAAGGCGGAACGGGCGTTACGAACGCTGCGACAGATGAGGACAGTGGCCGACTACACCCACACATTCCTCACCCACGCTACTGCCACCGGATGGGAGGTCCCGACCCTCATCAGCCAATACCGACAGGGCTTAAAACGGGACATTCGGACGGCACTAGTGCTGGCCCGCACCACTTGCACCACTGTCAATGAGGCAGCGGGTCTAGCCATGGAGCTTGATTCGGAGATGCACGGGGCAGAAACGACCACTGGAATCGCGAAGACCCAGCTAGATCCCAACGCCATGGACACATCTGCGATCAGCGGTCGACTTTCCGAGGACGAGAAGGCCCGCATGATGCAAGAAGGACTTTGCTTCCGCTGCGGGACGCGAGGACATATCTCTCGGGAGTGTCCAAACAAGAAAGGGAAAGGACGGACACCCGCCTCAGTATCCGCACTCGAGGACCAGATCCGACAGCTAGCCGATGGATTGGCGGCGCTCAAGACGGAGGGACAGACGGACAAGGTGAACAAGGGACAGGCCGATAAGTCAAAAAATGGAGACGCTCGGGAATGAAGGTTGTGCCCTTCCCGAGCGTAGCGGAGTTGTCATGCAGTATTGGTGCTAGTCAGACATTACATGTAAATGAAATTGATCCCCAATGTTTCCTTTCATGCACCATCACAACCCCCAGAGCCACACCCCAAAGCCCCTATCCCCCCCTATCCTTCCTCATAGACTCCGGAGCAACCCACGACGTTCTGAGTGAATCGTACGCATCCCGATGGGGACTCCTCGAGGCCGCTTCAGCCTTGGGGCGAACCGTCTTCGGATTTGACGGGTCCGCAAGCAGAGCAACCCATGAGATAGACCTAATGTTGAATGACAAACCCCGCCTGTCCCGATTCATCATCACACGACTGAAAGACTTGTATGATGGGATCCTAGGGATGCCCTGGATCCGCCGATATGGACACCGAATCAATTGGACGAACCGTACCCTATGGACCCCGGACATTGCGGCCGCTGCGGCGGTTTTGTCTATTCCGAAAAACACCCCAACCGGCAAGTCGGGGAAAGCTAGGAAGATTGACAAGGGGGTGTGTGTTTTAAACACAATAACGCCCCCGCAATGTGAGTTTGACATCCCTATCCCCCACATCATTCCCGAAACGGCTGGCAAGCTTGTACACCCTGTAGATAGACCCCAGAACCCCACATGGAATCCCGAAACCCAACACCCCAATCATGTACCCGATGAAACCGTATCCAACCGAACTTGTGCTACTGCGGCAGCAGTATCGTCCTATCCGCCAACATCCCCGCAGAAGGTCGAAAGGCCCATGGGGAAAGCTAGGATTAGTGACGAGGGGGTGTGTGCTTGCAGCACAATAACACCCCGCAATGTGAGTTTGACAACCCCCCACCCCATACTTTACTGCCCGAGATAGCTGGCAAGCTTGTACGCCTGGTAGATAGATTTGCAAGCCCCGCCAGGAACCCCAGGACTCGACACCCTGACCAGGTACCCGATGAAATCATTGCTACTGCCAAGGCAGTATCGTCCTCTCCGCCAACATCCCCGCATACGGTCTATAGGCCCATGGGGAAAGCTAGGATTAGTGACGAGGGGGTGTGTGCTGTTAGCACAATAACACCCCCGCAATGTGAGTCTGATAGATCTCCCCCGCATTTGAACCCGAAACAGCTGGCAAGCCTCTTTTCCCCCTAGGACATACCCCTGCAGTGATCGGCACGGCCAAAACATCGTGGTCGACATTGGCCCGATTGGCAGCAAAAGGGAAAGCCACGACTGCGGAGCGGACTACAGAAGAATTAGTACCGCGGTGCTACCACCGACACCTTGACATGTTCCGGAAATCAAGCGCCATGAGACTTCCCCCGCAAAGAAAGTATGACTTCTGCGTAGATCTGATCCCAGGAGCCACCCCACAGGCCGGAAGAATCATCCCGCTATCCCCAGCAGAGAACCAGGCACTTGATATTATGATTGCCGAAGGACTGACGAGCGGAACCATTTGACGGACCACATCCCCGTGGGCGGCACCGGTACTATTCACTGGAAAGAAGGACGGAAACCTGCGACCCTGTTTTGACTACAGGAGACTCAACGCGGTAACGGTGGTGAAGAACAAGTACCCGCTCCACTGACAATGGACTTAGTTGACAGCCTTTTGGATGCGGACACATTCACAAAGCTCGACCTCCGCAACGCATATGGAAACCTCAGAGTTGCGGAAGGCAACAAAGATAAGCTGGCTTTCATCTGCAGGGCAGGTCAATTTGCCCCGCTTACCATGCCCTTTGGTCCCACGGGAGCGCCAGGATACTTCCAATACTTCATGCAAGACATCCTCCTCGGACGGATTGGGAAAGACACCGCTGCCTACCTAGATGACATCATGATCTACACGCGGAAAGGGTCGGACCATGCGGAAGCGGTGGGCAGTATACTGGACACATTGAGCAAGCACCAATTGTGGCTGAAAACCCGAAAAGTGTGAATTTTCAAGGCCGGAAGTAGAATACCTAGGATTATTGATATCATGCAACCGGATCAGAATGGACCCCGCAAAGGTGCAAGCAGTAACCGACTGGCCCGCACCAAAGAATGTCACCGAACTTCAACGATTCATTGGGTTTGCTAATTTTTACCGCCGATTCATCGACCATTTCTCCGGAAAGACCAGACCGCTCCACAACCTGACAAGAGTAGAGACCCCCTTCGTGTGGGACGCCAAGTGCAACTCTGCATTTGAATCCCTCAAAACCGCCTTCACATCCGCCCCGATCCTGAAAATCGCGGACCCGTACAAGCCGTTTGTACTTGAATGTGATTGCTCCAATTTCGCGCTCGGCGCAGTACTGTCCCAGGTTTGCACCAAGGACCAGGACCTTCACCCAGTAGCTTACCTGTCCCGATCCCTTGTACAGGCGGAACGCAACTATGAGATCTTTGACAAAGAGTTACTGGCTATTGTGGCTGCCTTCAAGGAGTGGCGGCAATACCTGGAGGGGAACCCACACTGCTTGACGGCAATTGTTTACACCGATCACCGTAATTTGGAAAGCTTTATGACAACCAAGCAGCTCACAAGAAGACAGGCAAGATGGGCGGAGACCATGGGATGTTTTGACTTTGAGATCATATTCCGACCAGGACGCCAATCGACAAAACCCAACGCCCTATCCCGCAGACCGGACCTCGCCCCAGCACCGGGAGAAAAGCTGACATTTGATCAGCTTTTAAAGCCAGGTACATCACCGAGCGGACTTTTGAGGAGCTTGCGGAATGTGCGGAACTAGACAGCTGGTTTCTGGACAAATTGATTCAAATGGATGATGGGGAACATTGGTTTGAGGTGGACGTGATGGGGACTGATTTGGAAGATGCGGGAACGGACGACCTAGTGTTGTCTGACGCCGAAATCATTGCCAGGATTAGAGAACTGACCCCACATGATCCAAAATTGGCTGACTGGATTAAGATGTTACAGAAACCGACAGGGGACCACAACAGGTATGCAGAAGCCGACGGGGTACTCTATGACAAGGGACGGATGGTGGTACCAGCGGACTCGGCATTGCGGACGATAATCCTCAAAAGTCGACACGACACAAAGTCCGCAGGCCACCCAGGCAGATCCCGCACGTTGGCATTAGTGCGGAGAAGTTTTGTGTGGAGTGGAATGAAGAGATTTGTAAACCAGTACGTAGACGGATGTGATTCATGCCAAAGAGTCAAATCTAGCACTTGACGGCCGTTCGGAACATTAGAACCCCTCCCAATCCCCGCAGGCCCATGGACGGACATTAGCTATGATTTGATCACTGATCTCCCTGAATCCCGCTTGAGTGACAGCATACTAACAGTAGTAGACCGACTGACAAAGATGGCCCACTTCATCCCATGCAAGAAAACCATGAACGCGGAACAATTAGCGGAACTGATGGCAGAACACGTATGGAAACTCCATGGAACCCCCAAGACAATTGTCTCGGACCGGGGAAGTATTTTTATCTCCCAAATCACACATGAATTGAGCTCCCGCATGGGGATTAGACTACAGCCATCCACAGCGTACCACCCAAGGACAGATGGACAATCCAAAATCGCCAACAAGGCAGTTGAGCAATACCTACGGCACTTTGTTTGCTACCAACAGAACGATTGGGCCCCACTCCTCCCAATGGCCGAATTTGCTTACAACAACAACGACCACACCTCGACAGGAGTTTCCCCGTTCAAAGCCAACTACGGATTCAACCCATCATATAGCGGAACCCCCTCAACAGAACAATGCATCCCCGCAGTAGAGGAACGACTACGCAAACTTGCGGAGGTCCAAGGAGAACTCAAGCATTGCTTAGAAGAGGCGCAAGAAACAATGAAAGGCCAATTTGACAAGAAAACAAGGGAAACACCGGAACGGGACGTAGGGGACGAAGTATGGCTAGACGGACGCAACATTTCAACGACCCGCCCCAGCCCAAAATTGGAACATAGATGGCTGGGACCTTTCTCTATCTGTAAAATAATCTCAAGATCCGCGTATAAGCTAACACTCCCTATATCCATGCGGGGGGGGACACCCCGTATTTCACGTATCAATACTCCGCAAACACAGACCCGACGAAATTGCGGAACGACGGAAGGAAGACCCGGAACCAATTACAGCGGACGGCGGGGATGAGTGGGAAGTCGAAGAGGTACTGGACTGTAGAAGACGACGAGGGAAGACCCAATACCTGGTCAGCTGGAAGGGATTTGGAACGGAAGACAACTCATGGGAACCGATGGAAAACTTGAAGAATTGCGAGGAACTGGTAGCGGGATTTGATTCAAGATTTCCGAATGCGGGAACTGCTCATCGGCGGAGGCGGAGAAGGAAGTGAGGAACAAAATTGATAAGAGGTGGAATTTTTTTCTTTTTTTCTTGATTGGCGAATGAGTGGAGGATTTAGCATTAAAAGGGGGATAATGTCATGAGCCGTATTGCGGGCCTGCTTGCACTAAAGCCCGCACCACATGTAGATAGTCTATCACGTACATGTCACAGACAGACCACTATATAGTCTGTCAGGACGAGGATCCACATCTCTTCCTCATCCTGCAATCTACATTATAGGATCCCGAAACCCCAGAAACCCCAGAACCCCAGAGCCTTCCTCTCCACAGATCAGACCATAACACCAAGGTATTCTTGCATTGGTTGTATGCCACTGACCTGAAGAAGGCTCGGTTGAAAGTTCAACCAAGCATCAATTCCTTGGTGGATGCCAGCCAATCTCAGCTTGCCTGTCTGTGAGCCAATGATTTCGATTTCATTGGCTGGGCAGCCCCCCAAAGCTACCTTGGGCCATGTTTGAGCCAGTCTAACTTGGGCGGGGGGGGGGGGGGGGGAAGCCTCACCTGGGTCCTGACCAAGTTTGACTTGGATGCATATTGCATTGGATCACACCAAACCTATTTGAAATAGGTTGAGTGTAACCCAGATTGCCTGGGTTACACCCAACCAAGCCACATATGCTGGTGGTGTAATTATCCTTCATGTAACACTCCAAAGCGTCATACAATGCACCATACCTATGTGTATCATTATATTTCTATTTCTTTGTCATGAAATCTGTAATGAGTTACTTTTATAATCAGTATTTGTTTCCAGTGAATTTTTCACCCTCTACAGTGTATGAAACCATTTAAAAAATCCCTGAATATCTTGAAAGACAAACATGAAGGTGTTTGGAAATAAATTGAGTCCAAAAATCATAAAACTCCAACCAATTATTTTCAAAAAAAACTGTTAGTTACATTGAATTCTACATTCCTTAAAGTGTTTTTGTGTTTGTGAATGGGTTTACTGGTTTTTCTTTGTTATATATCCGGGATGGCGTGTTGAATATTGTGACCCAAAGTGTTCCAAATATCAGCACATTGATTAATGACTTGGCAGCCTAGTTGGTAAAGGCAGCACTTCTAGTATAGTGTCTTAGCTTCTGCCAAGGTTGCTGGTTCAAATCCTGCCCAAGTCAATCATTTTCTGCTGAATGTCTGAAATATGTGTTGTTAATTCAACACAATTAACAGTCAAAATGTGCAATGCGCATACTATGCATTTACATATGAGACTATACAATATGCACTTCTGCAATATGCAATTATTGACTTTGTTCTCCAAATGCATTGCAATTTATTAGGGGGTATCAAATATGATCAAATCCACAATTAAAACCAGTGAATTAGGTTTTTCAACAAAATTTCACTTTTGAGGATTTTGAACCATTTTATATAGGTATCCATGGTTTGTAAAAATGGTGTATTTTCAAAACCAGTTGATTAGATAATGGTGGATTTGATCATATTTGATACCCCCTATTATGGACTTTATCTACAACTTTGGAATATGCAAAATTCTATCATGCAATATGCAATATCTACTTATTATGCAATATGTATAGTCTCAGTGTATAGACTAGCTTGAAATTGGGTGACCTTGTGGTCTGTTGTTCTCACACTGTTGGTCAGGGGGTGTGTTGAATATTGTGATCCACAGTGTTCCAAATATCAGCACATTGAATAATGACTTGGTAGCCTAGTTGGTAAAGGCAGCATTTCTAGTATAGTGGCTTACCTTCTGCTAAGGTGGCTGGTTCAAATCCTGCCCAAGTCAATCATTTTCTGCTAAATGTCTGAAATATGTGATGTTAATTCTGACATGGCAAGGGGTATGGGGAATTGTGCCAAAATTCTATCTGGGGTGGTCCAGGTACCTTTGTGGGTGGATGGGGTTTTGTTTCAGGATTTGTTTTTATTGCGGGCATGGTTTCTTTCTGTCTTTCAGTCTCCCCTCATCTCAAGATTGCGGGCCCGGTGTCTCTTTCTCTCAGGATTGCAGTGTGGTTTTCTTTTTTTTCAAATATAAATTTCTTCAAGTGTTTCTCAAGACTCTCTCTCATCTCAAGGTTTTTCATTTCACACTTCAGGATTACAAGTTGTGGGCATGAAGTGTTTTCTTTTGAATTAAAAAAAAAAAAATGGAAGTGCAGGGATTAAGTGGCTCTCAATCAGGGGCGGTCCGGGCACTTGTAACTTACTCCGCTTTGTTTCTCCCAAGATTCTCTCTTTGGAACAGGTTTTGTCTCAGGTTAGCGGGGGCAAGCATACAGTGCATAGTATTTTAGGAATACAAGAGTACAAAGGGATACAAGATAGATAGTAAGTGGGAAGATTCTGAAGCGCTCATTCCAAGAAAACAGTGGGTTGGAGGTGGGCGCGCAGCGCGGCAGAAGACCGGTGGAATTCTTGGAGCATTTCTTGCATGGATTGTCACTGCCTTCTTCAAAAAACCTTTGACCAGCAAGGTTTGACCTTCTAGGAACAGTTAAAGGGCTGCTGGGAGGGAGTGGGGGCAGGCCCAGAGAGGGAGTGCGGGGAGGGAGGGGAGTAGTGGAGCGGGCTGGAAGGAGGGAGGGCATAGGGCAAGGATTGGGGGTAGGTGAAGGTGGAGGTGATGGGGTAGGCAAAGGGGGTGGAGGAAGGTCTGGGGAGGGAGGGACAAAGAGGGTAGAGTTGGGGGGTTGAGGAGGGGTCAATGGCCGTGGAGGAGGGGTGGATGGAGGAGGATGAGGATGGAAGGGGTTCATATCTTGGCACGGTGGAGGGGGGACCGGGGATTGGAGCGGTGTGGAACTCCTAAAGGATCAGGAAAGAGCTTGAAGGGGAAATAGACAACAAATCTAGTAAGTAGAAGATGTTGAAGCTACAGGTGCTGATGAGGCTGCCCTTCTTGACTAATGCTGAGGGGAAAGGGTTTCACTAAGAAAAAGAAAGAAAAAGGTGTGGCTATATTTCTACTAATCCTTAGACTGCTGCTACTAATGGGAACTTAGGTTGTTTAATCAATCTGAGGCAGGGACCTTAAGAGGAGTGAGAAAAGCACTGAGAAAGATTATAGGGTATGTGTTATAATTGTTATTGGTGTAAAGGTTGATGCAAAGGTAAATGTCAAAGGGTTAAAGGTAAATGTAAATGTAAATTGTACTTTGGTAAAAGGGGGGGGTGCATGCTTTATCCCTAGAACTAAGGGGAGTTCTACTTATACAAAAGGGCACAAGATGGCTGATCCTGGCAGTAAAGAGAAAGGGGAAATGTGTTCAGAGGTATACAACCAAAAGAGAGTAGTGATAGTATAAGAAAGATGAGCCAATGTAGCTAGTAACTATGTACATAAGGAATGTAATGTGACAAGTAACCAAAGAGGATGATAAAGGCAGAAGATGTAACTATGTAATATAAATGACTGTGCTGTACAACTTAATACCAAAGAAGATATAAACTAAAGAAAAGTATGTAATATCTGTGTTTTATTTATGTACTGTATATTTATAAATCAATACCTTGTATAATATCCTATGGGGTTGTAGTATTGGTAAAGTTATGTGGTTATAAGTGGTAATATTCTAAGAATACTAATAACTTCTGAACCAAAGGGAAATCAGGGGTACTTTGAGTGAGTGACTAGGGGTAGTTTTGTATGTAGAATCTGATTATGTAATAATAATGAAGTATATGTGAAAGGAAATGTAAGCTGTTGATGATTGTATGTGAAAAGGTATGGATTACCACATCCTCCCCCAACTAAGCTGTCTGTCCCCAGGCAGGGAAAAAAGAGGAACCTGATCCAGAGTAATAATGATGATGCAAAGGGAATTTTAGGGAGAAAACTGAGAGTGGGGGTATGTAGGGGAAGGAAAAGTCCATAGCCAAAGAAGGAAGTCTGTATCCAAGCCAAGGAGGTCCAGTCCAAATAAAAGAGGTGCTGCCACAAAAGGATGTCTGTATCCAAAATAAGAGTCCACTAGTTTTTCCCAGAGAGAAGTCCAGAGAGTAAGGGGGAAAGGGTGAAAAGTCCAAAGCCAAAGAGGGAAGTCTAGATCCATCCAAGGTGGCCAATTCCTAGGTCCACATACTGAAGAAGGAAGTCTTGATCCAAATCCAGAGGCCTAGTGTACATATATTACTGAATCCTGAGTATAGTTGTCCAAGATATCCAGAAAAGCCAATATTCAACATAATCCAAGAGCTCCTAAAGAATAAATCCATCCAAAAAAAAAACATGCTAGAATGATCCAGGGTTCAATAAAGTCCAAGGTCCAGTGGCCTCCTAGAATTATATTACATTCCAACTCAGAATGAATCCAGGGTCCAATAAAGTCCAAAGTCCAAGGCTCCTAAAAATAAATTCCATTCTAAACAACATGCAGGAGAGATCCAGGGTTTAGTCCAAGTTTCTGCTGTCCAAAGGTCCAAGTCAAGGTCCAGGTAATCCTCATAGAGCCACCATCCAAGTGAGTCTGTTATTCCTTTATCCAAGTCCAGTGCTTTCTAATCCAGAATTTGTATCCTATAACTGTAAGATGTAATATATGTAATAATATAAAATGATGTAAAGGGTAATTTAATGAGGATTGGAGGTAATATGGTAATAGAGTAAAAGGTAATGGTGATATGGTAATGGTTTAAATGTAATGGGGTAGTTGTTGATGTGGAAAAAGAGGTAGTGGTAATATGGAGATGGATTGAGGACTAAAAGGGTAATGAAAGATAAGGGGTAAGGGTAAGGTAGAAGAAGAGGTAGTGGTAATATGGAAATAGAGTGAGGAGCAATAGTAATGGTAAGAAGGTAATGTAGGAAAAGGGGTGGTGGTAATATGGGAAGAGAGGAAAGGGTAAGGGTAATGGCAAGAAGATAATGTAGAAAAAGAAGTAGTGGTAATATGGGAAGAGAGGAAAGGGTAAGGATAATGGCAAGAAGAAAGAGAGGTGTTGATGATGTGGTAAGAGGGTAATGATGATATGTAGTATTTAAATGTATGATGAAAGAAAGGGTAAAATGGTCATGGGTGGTAATTCAAGAGAAGAAGGGTGAATGTATATGAGTATCCTATAATATGTAATGATTTTAAAAGATTTATATATGTATCAAAGGGTAAAGGATTCTGAAGAAAAGTGATGGAAAGGGGTAATGTTATATGCAAAGGGAATTTTAATATATATATCTTTCAATAAAAACTCTAATGGTTAAGGAGAGTAAAGAGTTATAATAATTAAGGATGTGGTCCAGAAATCAGGAAGTGGAGTGAAGAAGGAAAAATAAAAGAGGATGAGGATGATGGATGAATGGATGGATGGATGGATGGATGGATGGATGGATGGATGGATGGATGGATGGATGGATGGATGGATGGATGGATGGATGGATGGATGGATGGATGATTGGATGGATCCTTCTCTCTTTCTTTTTTTTCTTTTAAATCTTACTCATGATTTTATTTCCAAGCCTCCTGTATTATCTGGCATCCAAAAAAGAAAATTAATTTGACTGTGTGTTTTCTTTTTTTTTTTTTATATGGTCATTTTCTCTTTTGGTTTTATCCTGCCTTTTTGTTATAAAGTTATTTTAATTTTTAATTTTAATTACTTATTATTTATTTACCGGAGAGTGGCCGCGGGGTCCCGGCGATACTGTATCCGCGGAATCGCCGGCGTCTCCAAAGCACAGGTCCCGTTCCTCCGGGTCGAAGAACGACCTCGGAGATGAAGAAGCGAACCGTTCTTCTTTTCTGGTAAGAAGAACGGTCTTGTGGAAAAACCAGGAAAAAAAAAGAGAAATAAAATAAAAATGAAAGCTAAAAAGAGTGAAGCCCGGGTCGTGCACCGGCATCAATATGTATTGTAGGCCAAAGGAAAAAAAAAAAGAACGTATTCCCGGGTCGTTCACCGGCGTCGAAAGATGTAGATGGATTGATTTTTTTATAAAAGGCCTCGACGATATCGTCGTCGTTCCCCACCTCGCATCCTCCACAAAATACCGTACCAAGGCTGTTGTATAATTTTAATCGAAAGTCGTTGTAGTTTTTACTTATAGATCCCAATGTCGTTCCCTACTCGCCCGCTATCTATAACATCTTCCCTGTCCTCGTCGACGAACAGCGCTTCCTCCCAATCACCAACCTCCAGCAACCCAGTCCCTCAGCTGGTTGCCAACGTGGAGTCGTTCGGACCGTTCGTCCGCGACTCATTTTCCTTAGAGGAGCTGGCCGCGCTCCACGATACCGTGAACGCGCACCTAACCGAGTTTGCCCGGTCCAATCACTGCAATCCCCGGGCCGCGGCAGCATCTCGGCACCGGTTGTATAGTCGCCTCCAAGACGCGTTCGATTCCGTATGTAATTTTCTCTAAAGATACAAAAAAAAATAATAAAGAAAACTGATTTTTTTTTTTTTTTTTTTTTAGATAATGATGCATACCATCATCCAGGAAAGACAGGAGGAAAATGAAAAAAATGAGATTTTTTTTTTTTTATTATTATTTATTTATTTATTTTACTTTATTTTTTATTTTTTATTTTATTTTTGTGAGTTTTTTTTTTTTTTTTTTTTTATGTTTTATTTTATTTTATTTTATTTATTTATATTGTATTTATTTATTTTTATTTTATTTGATTTGACTTGTACTAATTTTTTATTATATTTTTTTTTGTTTTGTTTGTGTTTTAGGTAAGCCAGGGGAATTTATCCTATATCATTGGTCTTGAATGATATTTTTTAACATGACTTGCTGCATATCTTCTGTTTAATGCAGTGCCATCCAGTTCCTCCAATGAATAAGAGCCTCCAGGATTTTGAGTGGTAATTCTGTAAGGTCCATTCCATTTGTTCTCAAAGAGTTTTCCATATTGGGAGTCCAAGGATTTATTATATACTAATACCAAATCCCCTGTTTGAAGTGGTTCTCTAGGTGTCTTCTTCCTGTTCCAATAGTCCACAGATGTTTTCCTAGTATCCAGCAATTTTTGTGGGCCTTTTGAAGAATGTGATCCCTATTTTCCAATTGGAGAGTCCTGGCCAACAGAAGATCTTGAGTGCTGTTAACTTTTGTCCAATCAATGCCAAAGAAGGTTTCCAATTCCAGATCAATTGGTAAGATGGGGGGCTGTCCAAGTACCAATTCATAAGGGGAGTATCCAGTTGATCTTTTGGTGGAAATCCTGTCTGAAAATAAAACCAGAGGTAAATAATTCCTCCATTTCTTGCCTTCTTGTCCACATAGTTTAACCAAAGTGTCCTTGATGGCCTGATGTCCTCTTTCCACCATTCCATTAGCTTCAGGGTAATAAGGTGTGGTAACTTTGACTTTTATTCCTGCTTCCACTAGTGATTTCTGGAATTGTTGACCAAATTCTGAGCCTCCATCCACTGTAACTGACCAAGGTGCTCCATATCTGTAGATCCAGTTGTCCAAGAACCATTGTGAAATCTTCTTTGCTTGAATCTTCTCCAAACCAACTGCTTCAACCCATCCAGACAAATCATCTCTAGCAATTACCAGGTATTTCCATTTCCCAGCCTTGATATGAACTGTATCCAAGCTGACTCTTCCAAAGATTGTTGCTGCTCCAGTAGGCTTCTTGGGTTCCATTGGCAATACTGAATTCCTTTTCTGGCAAGCGTCACAAGACTGGACCCACTTGGTTACACCTTTCTTGAGTCCTGGCCACCAAAACCTGAGTTTAGTTCTTCTGTAGGTTTCTGAAATACCTCTGTGGCCTAGTGTTTCATGAAGAGCTTGGAGGATATTGTTTTGGGCTGAGGGAGTGGTAACAACTATCTGGGAAAAAGGTTTGTTAATTCTGTGCAAGACATTATTGGAGAGGAAGAAATTGGCTGATTTATGCAGAATTTGTTTGAAATCCAGGGGGTTGCATCCAGGTGGTTTGTTCATGGTTGAAAGATATTCCTGAAGGTGTTTCCAGATTCCTTGTTGTAGGTTGCATAACTCCTCCCCCAACTTAGCTGATGTCCCCAGAAGCAGGCCAACAGAAGAAATCTTCAGTCCAAAACCAGGGTGAGGCTTTATCCATTTTTCATCTTCATCAAAACTCTGGCAGTTCTCTTCCTCTGGGTCCAATGGTCTTCTAGAAAGTGAATCAGGTAATGTAAAAGTCTTCCCAGGTGTATGAACCAAATCAAAAGAAAATAACTGAATAAAGGCAATCCATCTGTTCATAGGGGCATTGGGCAGTGAAGGGTTGTTGATCATTCCTATAAGGCATTGTGCATCCACTCTGAGCTGAAAATGCTGGCCCCATAGCTTGGTCTGAAGCTTCTTGAGAATTTTGGTGACACCACAGAGTTCCAGTTTGGATTGGGAATATTCTGACTCTCTTTTGGAAAAGACCACTGATTCATAGATAACAGGCCTGTCTAGTCCATTGGAATCCTCCTGGGTGAGTATAGCCCCTGCAGCAATATAACTGGAGTCCACTGATAGTTTGATAAGTCCTGCTTTAGGTCCATAGTCCAACTTACTGAGAGTGATATCCTTGCCAATAATTCTCTTCAGTTCTTCAAAGGATGCCTGGCAATCTTCCGTCCAGTCCCAAGTTGAGTCCTTCCTAGTAAGTTTTCTGAGAGGAGCAGTGATGGTGGAGTAATTCTTGATAAACATTCTGACATAAACACATATTCCCAGGAATCCTCTGACTTCTGTTGGTGTGGTAGGGACTGGCCAGGTTTCAATTTTGTTAAGCTTCTTTGTTGATATCTTCCTTCCTTCTTTACAAACAACATGACCAACCAAATCCAAGGCAGGGACACAACAAGCAAATTTCTGTCCAGATATAGTGAGTCCAGCTTCTTCAATCCTATACAGAATCCTTTCCAAAGTGATAGCATATTCATAGATGAATTTTCTGATCTGTGGGTTTTCTTCTAGAGTTGCTCCATTGTAGTCTGAAATTGGTCCTTTGATTCCTCCATCATCAATAAAGATCCCCATATTCTGTGGTAGCTCATCCTGAAGAATCCACATCATCTGGGCCTGGTACACTGCAACTGAATTGGTGGCTCCTTGGGGTAATCTGGTGAGTTGAAATCTTCCTAGGGGGGTTTCAAATGTGGTCAGAGGCCTGGATTCTGGTGCTAACTCCCTCTCATCATATCCTCCCATTATGTCTCCTAGTCCATAGCAAGCCCTGCCTGTGAATGATTCAATTAGTTCCTCTGGAGATGGTGGTAGTCCTGCATCCTTAATGGTGACTTTGTTGAGTTTCTGAAGATCATGAACTATCCTCAATTTTCCATTTTGTTTCTTCACACAGAAAACTGGGCTGGAATAACTGGAGCAAGATTGTTCATAGAGGCCAGTCCTGAGTCTGGCCCTTACTAGCTCAATAAATTGGGATTTGATGGGGGCAGGTAAGGGAATAGGTTTCTGTTGCCAAGGTTCATGGGGAATGACTGGGATGATATAAGGTTGTCCATAGGTATGTTTCAGTAGTCCTCTTTCCTCTTCTGAAAAGGCCAAGGCTGCCTGCCTGAGGGTAATGACCCATACTAATAATTTGTGTTCTTCCTTTGACAGCCATCCAGTGGGGCCAAAGTTAATGAGATCCAGTCTTTCTTGTGTGATCTTCCGTTGTAGGTATGAATTCTGGAGGATTTGGGTTTAAAGGGGTGGCATATGGATCTCTAGACAGTTCTGGCCTGGAAAGAGGTGGATTGAGTGATAGGGGCATAGGTTGATTGACTGGTTTGATTTTTTTTAGTGTTGATTTATATTTTGCTGCACAGGTGATATGAGATTCTGAAAAGGAAGGGGCATAATTTTCTAATGGTTGTTTTGGCAGGTCCCTTTCCCCTATTTGGAGAAATGGAAGTTCTGCCCTTGGTCCAAAAAATCCCTGGTAACAAGGTTGACTGGAAGAGATGTTTCCCATTTGTGATGGATGGGGAGAAGAATTGGTACCAGGTAAGATTGTCCTTTTTCCATTATTGAGAGTGATTCTTCCCTAGGTCCATTGTATTTGATGGTTGCTGACATGTCCATTAAAAAAGGTTTTCCAACTATGAACTGAACTCCTCCTCTGGCCACCCAGAAATGAACAAGCTTGGTCACTCTTCCCACAAGTACTTCCACCTTCTCAGCAATCCCAATTATTCCAGTGTGGTGGCCTCCAATTCCTTTGAGCTTCATTGGTTTTTCTGTTATAACTAATCCAAGGTGATGAGCCATTTCTTCAGGGATGATGTTGACCATGGATCCAGTGTCCAAAAGGGCTTCAAAGGTTTTTCCAGATATGGTGAGTTTGACATATCCTAAAGGGCAAGAGTAATGGGTTACTGAATCCTTTTCCTCCTCATCTCCTTCCTCCAATGCTGCAGAGTTTCCTGTTATATCTGGGTCCACTGGCAACCTTCTGTTACTGATCCTTTTCTTGATGTGGTCCACCACTCCTGGGGCTATGGCGCATATTTCTCCTGCTGTGAGTGGTACAATGGCTTTCAGAATCCTGCCAGCTGTTTCTTCTTCCATTCCTGGGTATTCTTTGGCCAGAGTCTTTTCCAAGTAAGTCTTCCTTGGGGCCTTGTCCTTGGGTGGTTTTTCTGATTCTTCACTGGATTGGAACCTGACTTTAGTATTCTGAGGATTGGAAGGGAACCTGGAACTGGGGCCTGGGGAAGAGGTAGCCATTCTGAGTAAGTCCTGTTGATCCATGTCCATTAAAGTTTCCTGGTCTTTCTTGGTCCTCTTTCCTTTATCTGATTCTTCCTCTTGGTCCTTGTTTCCTCTAGTCCTTTTCCCTAGGTCTGCTTCATAGAATCCTTGGATTTCTGGGTCCATTTCCTCTAGTTGGCCAAAGGAAGATATATGTCCAAATGATGTAGTGGCCTCTGAGTAAATTTATCCACAACTGATTTGATTGGCCTACTGGAATCCCAGGGAATTGGTGAGCTGTCTGGAAGTTTGAATCCTCTTCCATCCTTGAGAACTGATCCAACTGATTCATCATAGGTTAAGAGACTGCATCTGGTGATTTTGTGGGTTGGTTGGAAGCAGTAGTAGAAGCACTTGAAGTCTGGGTTCCTTGGTCCATATGCTTGTCCAGAAGGATTTCCAGGAAAATGAGGTGGGGCAGATTTTCCAGCAGTAAGAGCTGCAAATTGCTTAATGAGGGAGTCCAGTTTCTGATCTGTGGAATTAGAGGTGGTTGGAGCTGGGGATTTGTATACAGGTGGGAGTTTGACTGGTGGGGCTATAGAAGGTGTGTTGACTGGTTCCTGACTGATATCTTTCCTGGATGTCTTTCTTCTTTCCATTACTGAAGCTGACTGAACCTCCCTGTGTATGTAGGTGACCAGGACCTGGGTATTTGGAAGAATATCACCTCCATCCTTTGAGGCTAGCATCTTGTTGTCCCTGATGAGTTCCTTGGTGACTGAAGATTCCAATTCTGGGCTGAGTGAGTCCAATAAGATTTCCCTAGATTCCTCCACATGTGATGTCTGTCCCATTCTGAAAAGATAGTTAGTTATTACCTCATACTTAGTCCTGAATGTTTTGAATTCCTCCAGGGTCTTAATCCCCCCAGCTTGGATGGTAGAGTAGTTGAGCTTCTTTAGGTCCTGCTTGGTATACTTCACCAGGGGAAGAGGTGATCCATATCTGTCCAAGAGTTGTTTCTTCAAGACCTCCCAATCCAAGTCCTCATGGCCAGTCATCTCCTCTACTTCATCCTTTAAGTCCATCCCTTTGAGAAAAGAAATAATTTGCATGGCCAGGTCCCTAGAGGAAGCTCCATCAGCTGATCCAGCATTCTCATACCTTTTAATGAATTTCTCCACAGGCATATTGTTTCCATCAAAGTATAGTTCCTTGTCCAATGCTTTAATCTTGACAGCCTTGGTTGGTCCTTGGTACTTGGGCATTACAGCTTCTCTTTCCAAAAAGTGGGTGTTCATTCTGTCTGAGGCTTGCTGGGTTGGGGACTGATGCCTGGATCCTTCCAAATGGGAGCTTTCTGAGTTTGCAGGGTTATTTCTGTAGTGGGTAAATAAGCCAGGGTTGGCCAGTTGGAATGGAGCAGCAGGCCTAGAGGTATTGGGGTTGTTGGTGGCTGATCCTTGGTTGTTGTTGGCTGATCCTTGGGTGAGGCCAGAGGTTTCTCCTAGGTTGTTGCTGATGTTCAGGGTAGGGGATTGTTGAGGGCTGGACATGTTGGAAAGTAAGTGGAGAGATAAGGAAGTGATGTGTAGAGAAACTAACAGGAAGATATGTTTTTAGGTGTTTTATTTATAGGTGATGCACTTAGAAATGGAATGAAGGGATTAGGTATGATAGAATTGATTTGAAATTTCAAGTTGGTGTAGTAGCAGGAAACTAAGACTGAAAGATTAAAACTGAAGGAAATAAGGCCACTTTTGGGACACCACTTGTGGAACTCCTAAAGGATCAGGAAAGAGCTTGAAGGGGAAATAGACAACAAATCTAGTAAGTAGAAGATGTTGAAGCTACAGGTGCTGATGAGGCTGCCCTTCTTGACTAATGCTGAGGGGAAAGGGTTTCACTAAGAAAAAGAAATAAAAAGGTGTGGCTATATTTCTACTAATCCTTAGACTGCTGCTACTAATGGGAACTTAGGTTGTTTAATCAATCTGAGGCAGGGACCTTAAGAGGAGTGAGAAAAGCACTGAGAAAGAGTATAGGGTATGTGTTATAATTGTTATTGGTGTAAAGGTTGATGCAAAGGTAAATGTCAAAGGGTTAAAGGTAAATGTAAATGTAAATTGTACTTTGGTAAAAGGGGGGGGTGCATGCTTTATCCCTAGAACTAAGGGGAGTTCTACTTATACAAAAGGGCACAAGATGGCTGATCCTGGCAGTAAAGAGAAAGGGGAAATGTGTTCAGAGGTATACAACCAAAAGAGAGTGGTGATAGTATAAGAAAGATGAGCCAATGTAGCTAGTAACTATGTATATAAGGAATGTAATGTGACTAGTAACCAAAGAGGATGATAAAGGCAGAAGATGTAACTATGTAATATAAATGACTGTGCTGTACAACTTAATACCAAAGAAGATATAAACTAAAGAAAAGTATGTAATATCTGTGTTTTATTTATGTACTGTATATTTATAAATCAATACCTTGTATAATATCCTATGGGGTTGTAGTATTGGTAAAGTTATGTGGTTATAAGTGGTAATATTCTAAGAATACTAATAACTTCTGAACCAAAGGGAAATCAGGGGTACTTTGAGTGAGTGACTAGGGGTAGTTTTGTATGTAGAATCTGATTATGTAATAATAATGAAGTATATGTGAAAGGAAATGTAAGCTGTTGATGATTGTATGTGAAAAGGTATGGATTACCACAGCGGCGCAGGGGGAACCAGAGATTGGAAACAAGTATTGGGGTCCATTCCAGCACCAACATCGACATGGTGGTGAGCCATCCAGATTTGAAGGGCCGTGGCCCAGGTTGGGCTGTTGGGGAAGTCCTTCTGTTGAGGTCTTGGAGTCATTTGGTTGGTTCCAACCAGAGTTCTCAGCCGGTTGGAAGGAGCGCAGCGTCAAGGAGGGGGTGGAAGAGGGAATGGAAATGTGGTTGGGGGCCACAAAAGAATCTTTGCGGCAGCACTGCTTTTGATGAGGTTGAGGACCGGCTTGAGAACAAGGCTGGGGATGAGGTGCGTTCTTGCGGGAAAAGGAGCATTGACAATGGGACGGAGTGCAGGACGTGCAAGCAGCTCCAGCCGTGGGTTGGACGCAAGGAGAAGAGAGGGAGGTGTGGCTGGACCAAGCGGTGCAGCCATCACAGGGGTGTAGGGGATAAGACATGGTAAGGATGGGTGGGGGAGGTGGGTATGACTGTATGGGGCCAAAGGTATGGGAAGAGGGTGGGTAGTGTGGGAATTGCTGGGGACATGATTCAAAAGCAAAAGTGCAGCACTGAAGCTGAGCCCACAGCCTTGGGCTCATCGGCAGACTGAGAAAGGGGGTACGTACCAAATCTCACCGGACATTTTGCGGGGGAAAGCATGAGGGCGCAGCATGCAACATTCTATAGTTGCACGGGCAATCAATCAAGCGGACAATGGCTGCTTCAGTACGCGCGACGTAGGGTTGACCGGGTGGAACCATGGGGTTTGGGGAACCCGGCGCGCAAGCGGAGCGGGGGCAGAAGGAGCAGAGTCAGGTGCAGGGGCAACAGATGACTGCAGGGGTCAACAGGGGGGCAGGCTGTGGTTCAATGCAGAATTAGGGAGACAGGAAAGTAGAGTTCCAGGGATGATACTGGGGATTGCGGGTCATGACCAGGGGGTTGTTGTATAAACAGAGTGTTGTAGTAGAGTTGGGGGATCTTATCTCATCTTATGCTGGAAGTGGATAGCTATCATCTTCAGTGTATATAAGAAATCTCTTTACCTTTAAAAACTCTCTTAGCGACTTTCAGTGCTTGCGGACAAGCAGAACTGTGAAGGGCATCATCAGGAAGACAAACGCAAGAGGAACGGTACCCTTGCTGATTATAAGGTGTTGCAGGTAATCCAGTTAGTCATCTGCTGACAGCTGTTTATTCCACAGAGGAAATCAAAGACCCACTGGAATCAACCAGAAAGAAGGGCAACCTAGGCGGAACATATTTTTTCTGTCATCAGGGTTGCCATTATTTCCAAAACAGTCACAAGAATATCAATACTCTCACGGACAAATATAAGATAATGATGGTCCAATCTGTCTGCGGAAAATGGAAACGCACCTGTATCCTTTGCTTTTTGGAAGAATCTGACTCTGGTCAAAGCAGTGACTGTCTATCACCTGATAAGGATTCAGCTTTAAATCACCAGACCCGCTCAGAGATGCCCAAGGACCGCAATCAAACGCTGAAAACTCCTGGCCAATAATCCTATTATCATCAATCTCATCAATCACAGCCCTGCACAACTGTGAGCCGTATCCCTCTGTCTTTGGAAGAAGAGGACTCCGGTCAAAGCAGTATCCATCAGCTATCACCTGATGTGGATTCAGGTGTTCCCGTCCACCTAAATCATCACACCCGCCCAGAGACGCCCAAGGACTCTCATCAATCATGGCCATCAACAACCAGCACTGCCAGCATAATTGCCTAGGTTGAGTTCATCCCAGTTAAACTAGGATGCAAAAAAACCAATTTAAAGTAGGTTGACCTCAACCAATGAAATATAAAACCAAGGGGGGTCCCTTGGATTTATATTACATCAGTTGATTTCAACCAAGTTTAAATTGGTTGAGTGCATCCCAGTTTAACTGGGATGACTTCATCGTAGGCAATTATGCTGGCAGTGCAGTTAAGACACCAAAGTTATCAATGAATCTTCTGACAAATCAGATAGTGATAATGCTGTCCAACTGCGTTCAATGAAAATTACACACCGCCCCCAAATAATGGCAACTCCCTCAATGGGTTGCCACTTGCAAAATTTGTGTAGATCCCCGGAACACAAAGAGGACCAAATGATGTTGGATAATGAGCGAGACTCAGAGGATGAAAATAGCAACACAGACTTGTTCTTTAACATCATGGGTCATCAACCACTGCAATCCAGGAACCCCAATGACAAAAATGAGTCTGACGCCAATGGTGGACTCTTGAAAGACGCAGAAGATTGCGGATCAATTGGCAATGATGAAAATACCACCTCTAGCAATGGCAAAACTGACAATGACAATAATTTAACATATCTAGGGGACAATGACAAATGGGTCCCAACCCTGGAAGAAGCTGGGGATAGCAGTCTTGATGTCAATGTGGCAATGAAAGATGCTAATGTCCCAACTGCACCCGTGGCCAAATATCCGCTTGACCTAGACTCCCTGTCCACAGAACAACTGAGAGGTAGAGTTCAAGCGCAGCTTCTCACTATCTTTGGAGCCTTTAACCACATGCAGGCAAACTCAGGCACTCAAACAGGACTCCTTTACTGTAATCCCAGACCGCTGATATCATCCACCCCCTGTCTGAACCAATACTGCACAAGGCCTCCAATGGATTAGCTGACCACTCAGGGCATGCTTTGTGTCAAACCATGCATGAACACACTGCAGCTGAAATACAGGCCTTGAAGAAGTAACAGCAGGCTACAGTAGCTCACATTGACAAAATCTTGCAAAACATCCAAGAGATGCGCAAGGAACAGAAGAAAACCCAGACTCCGCCTCAAATTTGTCATGCATCACAACAAAATTATGCCGCCCCCGTGCAACAATCTGACTTGTGTAAACTCCTCCGGCATCATTTGGCCATTCTCTTGGAATGGACATCAAAGGATAGAAGATTCCCTAACCCAGCTACCAAAGGGGAGTGGAGTGAATGGGGACATCCCATCAATCCACCCTTGACTTGCCGACCTGAGATCTATAGCCATGAAGCTGCAACTTGGCAACAGGTCAAGATCATCAAGGGTATTACGCTTCAATCAGGGGTACAGCAATTTGCCCCCAACTTTTTGAAGCCTACAACTTTGTCTGAAAATATGTTTCTTGGAATCTGGTCATGGATTCTTTCCCGGACCTAGTGAAGTGCAGCAAATAGAATGTTAATCCCAAACTTCAGGGCTGTCAAGTGATCAGCAGCATGATGTGCAAGTATGTTTGACAAGCACTTGCCCGGAAGTACGCTTACTTGTGTTAATATGATACTTGAGTTTGACCCCTTGGGATTTTATCTAATGAAGAAATCCATTCTGACTCTTTCAAGTACAAACAAGGGAACCTATGGATGCAAGATAAGCAGACCAATGAATTAAACACCGTGGAGCGGAATGGCCATTGGCAGCATGTAAGTTCCCCAAAAGTCTTTTTTGTGGTTTGTGTTTATATGTGAATTGATCACATCTCCTGCTACAGCTGGTTGAGCAGTGTTTTCATGTGATCAGCCAAATCAAGGTCCTAGACGCGTTATACCCTGTTGTTAGAGCAGCTTGCAGTGATGATGAAAGTGATTATGAGGAACTGCCTGTGCCAAAACTGTAATCGGGGTTGCAAACACTGCAACATTCTACAGGGCCACTGGCGGTCCCAAAAAATGTTGAAGCTTCTGGTCTTACTTGACAACATTGGTACCAAGCAAAAGGAAGAAAGTCTCACTAAACCTGTGTCCAAAAAGATAGGCCTTCCCCTGGATCAGTGCAACCAAAGCCCATCCTGCCAGAAAACGTGCATAGTTTGAACTGGATTCAAGCACATATGCCCAATTTTTGCAGAGACCTTCAACCTGTTTCCACTGTCAATCTTAATGATGCTCTTCAAAGGCTCAAGGGGCTGTTGAAATAGACCCTTTTTTCCCCTATACACTATCTGTTGATCAGACAGTTTTATCATTTGCCTTATGGGTTTTTTTCCCAGTGTTTTTGGCCTTGTTTTCTTGCCTAATACTTTATCAAGTCAATCCTTTATTTCCCTGACCCCTATTTTTTCTCCTGTAGATCAAAGATCTACATATATATTATAATCTTGATTTTTGTATTTTTTCTTTTTACCAAATTGTATATATATGTTTCATTGGAAAACAATATTAAAGTACTACCTGTTGTGATATCATTGCCCGCTCTCTCAAGGAAACCACTCCTTGCTATGAATTGACATCATGATGTCAAGCCATAGGAAGGAGAACAGAACCAAATCCATGGCAAGGTTGACGTAATCCGTCAAGCCACCACCAAATTATGCCCCACCAAAACTTCTTCCTTCCCTAGCCCAAAATTTCCTGCTGTTAATGAACTAATTACAAGTCATCAACCAGTCTATGATAAAAAATCCAACATGGAAAACACTCAAGGTATGTAAATAATCAAATTTCAATTGGCAATCTTCTCTTCCCTTCTCTGCACATTACTATCAGCTGAATGTAATAGTCAATAAGCTGTGGTGAACTTGTTTACCACATGCATTTTATTGTGGCTGTCTTTGAACACAATCCGTCAAGGGTGATTTTGCCCTTTTATAACCATCTGTTGCCAATAGGAGCCACCAAGTGCCACCTGAAAACCCTTTACATCCATCTGCCCAACTTACACGTTTGGATTGCACCCTTGGCCATCATGACAAAGAATGCGCAAAAGCGTAAGCCTCACGTTTTAACTTCTGTGTGAATCATTAAGATTTATCAATCTAGATGCTCCTGCGGGAATCCAGCCTCCCTGCGCAACCACTGATCAGGAACAGCAAAGACACCCAGTCTTTTGCCGCCTAAATTGCAGAGTTGCCTCTGCGTCTCATCCCCCCTTGGCCAGTTTGCGTGCTCCTCAAGAAGCTCATCAGAACATCCCAGCTATGAACAGAACAGAACACCCTAACAACCTGGAGTCTCCAATTGATCTACAAGTTCTTTGAGCCGCAACATCACAACCTCATGGTGATAATCCAGATGCAAATACACTCAACCCACATGTCAGCCCTAGCAGCAATCTAACCAACACTGCCAGCATAGTTGCCTAGGTTGAGTTCATCCCAGTTAAAATAGGATGCAAACAACCAATTTAAAGTAGGTTGACCTGAACCAATGAAATATAAAACCAAGGGGGGTCCCTTGGATGTATATTTCATCAGTTGATTTCAACCAAGGTTAAATTGGTTGAGTGCATCCCAGTGTAACTGGGATGACTGCATCCTAGGCAATTATGCTGGTGGTGCAATATTTGTGAAAGAAATGTTGCATTACATTAATCCCCTGTCCAGCCTTTGATTAACACAGTACTGAAAAAGGCCCAACCTCTGACACATTGGCATAGCAATACTCCTCCAACAACCCAGCCTAAACGTAAGCAATGCGTTATATCAATCTTTAATGTGAGGTTAATTTGTCATGTTTATATTTGACACCCCGTGTGACCAGAATACCATGAAAATGCACAATTGCACCATGAGTTTTTCTTCCTCACTCTTCTGTGGCAGTCAAGTGACTTCTGAGTGTTTCACCAGGAAAAAAGCCAAAGGATCAAGTGGCTAGTAAATCCCTGGATGATTGGGAGTGCCAGCTCCCTTCTCTCTGTCAGCAAGTTGTCAGTCAGCCTTTCCACGCAGTCAACACCAGAATTCACATGTCCCGGACTGGAAAAATCTGTGCAGCTTTGCCTGCCCTGCTGCCCAATTGAACAAACCCATCATGCACCTCAAACTCCCCTGACCCCATGTCTGCTGTGTGGGGATTGAGTTAGATTTACCATCCCTTCAGTGCCAAGTTGCATCACTACAAGTCTTCCGTCCTATTGCTTTAGCCCACCCCCCCCCATGGGTGTGACCCGTGCAACCCTTCCAACTCAATTGTATCAGCAGACCCATTGATTCCTTCCAATCCATTGATTGACGACAGAGTTACAGACACCCCCATGCACCCATCCACACTCTATCTCATTTCTCCCACTGATTTTTTGGTAGGCAGACATCAGCAGCATTATACTGAACTGATAATCTTGAGTCCCACTGATTTTTTGGGAGAGTCCTCTGCGTGTAATTCACTGCTGCATTCTCATGACTCACTCATGGTGTGTTCTCCACACAGAGCCCATGATGTGTTACGTATGTATTTTTACCTATTCTTATGTTAGTGCAATTTCTCATTGTCCTTTTTGTCAGCCATTTATGATCCTTTGTCAGCGTCTGCTCAAGCCACCTGGGGGTCCTGCAATGGTGTACCTGCTTTGCAAGAGCAAAGTAAGCTTATCTTGCTTATTCAATGGCATTGATTGATACTTACACGCCCCTTTATAGGGCTATTGCTTCTCACTTGTCCTCCTGGTGTAGGGGCCCCTTGCCCCAACACTGCTACCCAACCTGCCAATCCACCCACTTTGCCGCCAATACCAGAAGAGCAATTTCTTGCAGAGCTTGTAAAAGCACAGCTCATTCCAAGAGAAGAATGCAAGTCTGCTTTTCCTGGAGGTACACATTCAATGCCACCATTAAGGGAGAAATCACCGGCTTTAGAACCCATTGAGCATGCTGTGTATAATCTTCCCCCAAAACCCATCATTCTTACGGCCAACCCCTGTCATTCCTTCCCCCAAGTGTTCACTTCACTGCCTTTTTCATGCGTCCTTTTTCATCTCCCATCTCTCACTTAGTTACTTAATGTTCACAACAGCCCATGAAAGGTTTCAAAAAGATTCAACAATAAAAACATAGTTAAATAGGTGCCGCACTGATCTGATGTGCATGACATTACCGGTTGCCCTGATCCTGATTTTCCGCCCGCCCCCCACCACCAAAAACTCCCCTTAAAGCATTTTTCTTGCAGGTATTATTACCAAAGTGTTGATTAATTATGTTACTCAGCAAAACAGCCACATTAATTGACGGTCTGATTGTCAACTCATGTTATGAAGTGAAGGGGTAATTACCCCTTCACTTGCATGGATTCAAGTTTCTTCTGAACTCATCAACCCCCCAAAACCCTTCTCACATATTCTCCTACTTTTTCTGAAATGATTGACACACCTGTATTCCTCCCCCAAGAAACCATGTCATATGTTATTTGATGATTGATGACCTCATGATTCACATGCAATATGCATCCTGGTGCAATGGACCATATAAGGTCAGGCATTTGAATCAACAACCTCACACAGCAACCCTGCCGTACACCATCTCATTTACTGTCTCCTTAGATAAATGACTTCAATAAAAGACTTCAAATTACTACGTATGTATACGTTGTGGAACTACTCAAGGGCAGAATAGAGCTTGGAAGGAAAATGTATAATTACACTATTACTAATGTAGGTTATGACAAAGGTGCCAATATAAGAGCTGCATTCCTGACTAATGCTCAGGGTATGAGTGTAACACTAACAATAAAATAAAAGGTGTGGCTAATTTCTATCTATTCTTAGAAGACTAATACTAATGTTCTTGCTTACCACACACACCAGGTGAGAGCAATAGATAAGGGGGGATGAGTTTTATAAAGTATATGTAATGTAAGTATAATATGAGGCAAGAGTTTGTAGCTCTGGAGTCAAGGTGGGTCAAGCAAGAGAGGGGGCAATCTTCTTATATTGAGTCTAGGCTGATATTTATATTTATATATTTTATAGGTTGATGGTGACTCTACTATATATGTATACTAGTATATAGGATCTGTAATGCTGGTATATTTAGGGGGTAAGCTAGTAAGTCAAAGGGTCCATGTGGGAACAAGAGGGAGGAACAGGTGTCCTTATATATCTGAAACAGAAGAGGAGCAGTTTATGTTATGTAGTGTCTATGTATTTTATATAATATGTATTTATGTATAATGTTCTGATATATATATACTTATAGTATGTACTTATTGTATTCTATAACTTGCTTTATACTGTAACTTGCTGGATTATTCTGAGTTTGCCTGTAACTCTTGAACCATGAGGAATTTGAGGGTGGTTGTGGTGAGTGACTAGGGTTAAAATGGGGTGGAGGATCTGATAATGCAATAATAATGATGAATATATCTAAGTTTTGGGATTTATATATATATATATGTAAGTATTTGAGTTTTTATAAGTGATTAATAGTTATTGAAAATATGGTAATGAAGTGAAATGGATCACCACAGTGTAGTACTTTGAAGCCCTTTATCTTGCACCAAACACTAAGAAACCAGAATAGAAAGAACCAAAAAGAAGAATCAGTGATGATGAGTTCTCCGCCACTGGTTTGCTTAAGTTGATCATGACACTGGAAGTCCATGAACTTGCCCACACCCTCTGATCCCATATAATCATGATACCTACTGAGCTGCCCTTTCCTCTCCTCATTTATGATCCATCTTTGCCTACCCCCCAAAATATTATTCCTATATCAATGGAAAATTGCCTTCTGTTCCACAAATCCTGGCCTTCATTGCCCAAATATAAGTTATTTCCAAGTTGATCCCCTCCTAGTGAACTCAATTCTAAACCTCCCAGTACAATTTATCCCCCAACCTCAACAGTATACTTATAAGTGTTTATACAATGCCACCTTTCAATCCTAATAGCCATGCTACACTTACGCAGCTCACAGCTCCCCGCCAATCTGCTAACCCAGCTGATAACCGTGCTGATCAAGGTCAAATGCTGATCATCTTTTCACCACCTTGTGCTTATCACTGACCATGTAAATTCTTCCCTTTTGGGTTGATTCCAGGTGCCCGCCAATCCCCTTTCACTAATCAGAGTTTGTTTAACATAGATATTATATTATGATTGTTTCAAATCCAATTGCAGTGCTAAAGTAAGATTACTGCCCTAATCTGTATCATCATTTTCCTTGATCATCAACAGTTGCCTGCCAACCCAATTCTGATTTAGGTAAGTTATTCATCATTGTGGAAAATCACATGACAAATTAATTCCTAACACTCCTTTCAAATCTTAACATCAGTGTGACAGAGAAAAAACTGACCAAGTGTGGCTGTGACATTTTTGTCTGGTTCAATTGCCTCAGACTCATCTTTGCAATGGCGGCAAGGACACAAGAAAACCTCAAGATTCTCATGCTTGAAGGTCTCCCCGCACAATCTGATGCACTCAAATCACGCATGAAAGATCTGCTTCAAGCCCTTGAGTCTCACCCTGCTCTCATTCTGCCGCTGTGGTGTGCCAAATGTGTTCCAAGTATCAAATCACATATAGTCACAGTTGACTATTTGAGAATGAGACATATTTCTAGATGTATTATTGCATAATTAAATTCTACCGGTCATTTAACCCCTAGTCACTCACTGGAACCACTAGGCTAGCTCCCCTCATTTAAAAGATATCTGGATTAAACTGTTATTTCAGACTTTAGGAATATATATTGATAGTACATAGTATAAAATTGGATTCAAGTGCATAGTTGTAGTATATTTAATGGATAACACCACCACATGGATACCACAACCACCACATGGATACCCTTACCACCACCATCATATGAGAACCTCTATGGCAGTCACACCCGCAGAAATCCCTCACGTTTGACTATAAAAGGAGGAGGTTTTCTCTCCTCAGTGTGAGCATGCCAGAGGAGGAATCCTAAGCAGAACACACATCTCATTTTAGAGCTTCCATCACAAATCCAATTAAATGCCACAGTGTGATCTCAATCAAGTGACCCATCAACATCTTTCATACCTCAGAGGATATATAAGTAGTCCAGTAGCTAGCATCACCATTTGTGCTCTTGACAAGTAAAATTGACTTTACCCATTGTTTTCTTAACTGAAGGTTAAGGAAGAGGGCAAATACACTTTGAATAGTTCACATATAACATCAGTTCTGTCAAGAATTATTTTTACTAGTTTATCTACACCTCAATTACAAATATATAAAAAACACATAAAAGATATTTACTTTAAGACTTATTTTCATCATCTGACTCAAGCCTGGTGTAAACCACCCCGGCTCTATTGCCCATACAAATTCCACCAAACCCATTTCCACTGAAGTCAAGTTTTGATCTAGGTCTGATAAGAGACTGCTACACATACATTTTCTCTATCATTAGTTTGCCACAACAAATAAAATAAATAAATTTTTTGTGATAGCTCTTGTGTAGTATCATAGAGGGGCAGGTCTTTCAAACCACCCGTAGCAGTTGTAATATCTTCTTCCATATTTGAAATATTATTACTGGTATTTCCTCCTTGCAGAACTGCCACCCGTCCCAAAAGGAGTTCTCACACCGCCTAACTGTGCTTTTGATATTTCACATGTTCATTGTTTGGCCCCTGCTGCGAACCCTTGGAAGTTCTCTTAGACAATACCACTACTGCAAATCATAACCTGCCCCCTAGTGAATGCCTGTCAATGATCCTCACAAAAGTTGTAGAAATAGATGAAAGGATTCACGCTACTGCTTCAGAAAACCTTCCGGCCCGCTTGGACTCTCTGGAAGACCTCATTATTCATATACATACTTTGCTCTCTGCCCCTCTCCCGTCAATGTGGGCGTGCCCCATGCTACCAATGAAAAAATGGCTTCTCAACCTCACCCTCATCCAACCGGCAATACCTCAATTCCTGGCACCCAGTCTTTTGCATGCTCTTCTTGCACTACCAAATTGGGTGAGTCCATCTTTCAAAAATAGTTAAACTGCATCCAGCCAAAAGTTTAACTGATGCTAGCTGAATTTCAAGTATGTATTACAGGTAGAAAGTTTGTTATGTTGTCCAATTGCCTTGCACTTATCCACACGGCAGTGCAACATATGCAAGAAAATCTGGAGCATCTCACCCTTGATAGTATCCCCAAACAATTCAACTCTATTCTTTTGCGTGCAAAGGACTTGCTTGAAGCCCTTGAATCTCCTCCTGCTTCTATGCCACCACCTTTTTGGGCCTCTGACATGAGACATGTCCATCATAGGCTCCCCCCTTTCAACCGGTTCCCTGGCTGCACTCTTGGATCATGCTATCTGTGTTAACCTGAACCTCAATCAGTGCATGTTGATGCTCCTCACAAAAGTCACTGACATAGACAAGACCATTGATTTTATTTCAGCTCAAGACCTTCTGGACTGCTTCAAATCTGTGGAGAATCTTATCATCCGTATACAGACAGTTATTTCTGATCAGCGTTACCCTGTCAATGTTGAACAGCCCCTCACTGACCATAAAAATTCTTCCAACCCACCCCCACCCCATCCACATGGAGATTTTGGTAGCCACCGATCTCACAAGTACCCCAGGTCCTTGGGACCAGTCCCTTGTACACTTTTCTCAACAATTAAACTCTGTTATATTCAGTGCGGCCACATCAACCATTTTCCAATTTCCAGACATCTTTGGAAAACTCAGCCCCTACAAGAGGGAAATCATCTTACCCTTGTGCCAATACCTCTGAAGATACTCTCTAAAAGCTCAAAACATTGGAGGATCAGTTAATTTTGGATCTCCTTCTGCATATGGATACCACTATATTACTTGGATCTCCTTCTGCATATGGATACCACTATATTACTTGACCACACCGGATTCCAACAAGATGTAGTGCAAGTCCCTTGATCCAATAAAGCATATCTCAAGTTGCAATCTGATCTCAGAAAAATGTGTGCGGAAGAGTTACAAATCAAAACCATCCTCAAGATGGCCCACAATACACTCGCTCAACCCACTCCCTTTGCCACCGCTTTGCCTGGCACCTCAGCCAGCAATACCAGCTTAGATGCCCAACCACATCAAACAGCTCAACTCACTCCATTTCCCAACACTTCACCTGGACGCTCTTCAGTCAGCAATAACAAGTTGAATGTCTAACCACATGTGGCTAGCACATCCTCACTAGTTAGTAAAATCAAGCCACTCAGCAATTGAGAACCAGCTCTTCCAATGTTGAACAAATCAGCATTGGCACCACCATCCCTTCCAATGAACCAACCCGGTTTGTCTTTGTATGCTCTTTCATTGCCAGGGCCTGCTATGGATGTCCAAATTATCCCACAGTCGCATTTGGGCGTTGAAATTTACTCAGGGTCAAGCAGTTCTGGTTCTAAGTTTGGCTTATCCACTTGTGCAGCATCCAAGAAACGGGTTTCATTTGATGTGACACATGCAGCAAACATACCAAACTCTGATTAGCCTCTGGTATTGGAAATACTGTTTCAGATCTTCTAATCTTCAAATGAAAATATGATTCAAAAAACTGATTAACCTGTTTTCCATCCTGTGCAGTTTGAGTTGGTGTAACCTCTTTGTGTCTTATCAATTTACTGGTTGCTGTTTGTGTATCTTGTGTTTTTTCTCACAGGACCAGTTCCTCCAATTAGCTCAGTTCCTCTTTGTGTGATGAAGAGCTCAGTTTCTCCTTGTCTCTTGTAAGCTGAGTTTTATAACATGTCACAAGTCTTAGTGGTTGTATTCCCTTATTCTTTTTCTCTTTTTTTAAATAAAACATCTTGAAGTCTTGGGAATTGTATCTCCTTGAAACCTTAATTATCTTCCTTGTGAATAAGTGATATGTGAATAGATTAAATGTCTGAATTAGTTTTCAAATTATAGTTGAGCTGGAAGTTGGAACACAGATGGGCCTGTGCATTTTCAAAGTCATTTTTTATGGAGGGAAACATCATGTTAAAGGGGTAAATAGAGTGGGGATAGAGAACAGTTGAGCTGAAACCAAGGAAAAGGATGGAGACATGTGGAGGAGCTTTACCTGTGGTGACAGTGAACGAAAAGAGAATGAATTACTTGAAAGAGAGAGAAAAGGAACAAGGGAACAAACCTGGGATAGAGAACAGTTGAGCTGGAGCCAAGGAAAAGGATGGAGACGTGTGGAGGAGCTTTACCTGTGGTGACAGTGAACAAAAAGAGAATGAAGAGAAAAAGAAAACCGGAGGAAAATTAAAACTGTATAGACTAAAGTATGACTAATTACTTAGACGCCTTATTTCCAACACTTAACCCCCTTTTTCCACCTCTTTTAATCTTTTTATTCTAATACATCATTACAAGCAATAAAAAACATAAGATAAATACATGTTAAAAAAAGGAGTTGGAAAAAGATCTACAGATCTGTTGCTCCCCCTTATAGAACACTATGCTGGTGAAAGGAGAGAAATAGGGAAACTCCCCCAAGGGGAAAAGTGTATTTTGATAAGATGAGACTATTTATAGTAGTTACATTTATGTATTTAGGTTGTTGAGAAAGTATGGAAATATGAAATCTAATAATATGTATATATAAGTAATATATTGTATGTTTATGGTTTAGTAGTGTGAGAAATATGCCATTTTTAATAAATACATAATCCTGTAACAACACCTCTTGCAAGGATGAAAATTTGTTGTTTTCAAGTTCATGTGAAAAGTAATTGATTGCAAAAATTATGTTGTTTATACCTCAATGAAAAAAATTAGGTTTTTATACATCAATCAAAATAAGGAAGACACATCTCAAAACAAGAGAGAGCAGAAAGGATGAGAGGAAATTTTGAGAAAGAAAAATTTGGAAAAAAATACCAATTGACCAAAATAAGATGTACATAGTCTGTTGCTGAAGCAAGAAAAAAAAGGGAAATAATAACAAGGAAAAATGATCTCTTATGGTTATACTTCAAAAAAACAGTTCCCAACTGCAATAATCCCAACAAGAAAAAAAAAATATACAGAAAATGAAGATATTTTATTCCTAGGCTGTTTACACTCTCAGGACAATGTTGGTGAAGTTCTGGATTTGTATCCAACACAAAACCAAACCCTGGATAAATATTAAAACTGTAGTTATTTTCACCCTGTCAAGAAGACTGTTACCCAGCAGCAGAAATTAAACAAAACTCCCTGGGCCTGCCTCTACCAATGAGATTCCACAAATTTTTAATCCATTGGACAAACCAGCTCCCAGCACAAAAATGTTTACCCTGATTCTCAGTGATGGTCTCTGTTCCATGTCTTGGCCAACATTCATCCATTTGTGGACGCCGTTCTTAACCAGTTCCCTATGTGCAATTTTAAGGATACCATCCCTATTGTTGTAAACAGGACTCACCGCAGCCGTTATATATATTCCCCGGGTGCAGACTCTGGGAGAGAACATGTGTGCAATGATTATCTAGTTCTCTACCACTATTTCCCTCATCAGGTTATGAGCCCTTAAAAGAATCTTGTACCACCACTTCACCCATTCACCTAGAAAGTGAACTTCCTCAAACTACCATCTAATTGTGGTTATCTCCAAGAATACTCCACCTAGGCTTGCTAATCCAGCCAAACAAAAAAAAAATCAGTCCACTCTCTACTCTCTGTGTATCTGTGAGCCTGGGTCTCTTTAGTGACTACAGGACACAAGTAAATGTCATTCATTATAAAGCCAGATAATTAAGAGTATTATGTAACTCTGGACTCTACTTTTAGAAGAAAAGGAGTAAGTTGTCTAAGGACAACCTCCAACCTAAATATAGGTCTGCAAAGATGCTATTTAAGGGTAAGAGGGTTTGTTTAACCAATAAAGGAGGAAAGATTTTCTTCCTTTGTTTAAGGGCAATGGTTGGTGAAATAATAATGTAAGAAATGGTTCAGAATAAACAAGCTACTAGCTAGAAGATTACTTTGAGGATTTATTAAGGCATTATTAAGAATGTAACTCTTGGTGATGGCTTAGAAATCTATGTGAAAAACCAAAAAGGTAGTAAATGGGTATGTTTATGTATGACTTTCTTTCCTTCATCTTGGAGTACTTCTTTAAATAGTACTTAGCTGGGTGCTTTATTGCCTGTATAAGTACATGTATAATTCTCAACCTCCTTGTTGAATTACCATGTGGGTTTAAGCTGTACGTAGACCATGGGTCCTGTAATTAATCCGGCACTTGGTGTTTGGGGCTTAGTGTAGAAACAAGTGGCTTGGTATTCTCAATCTGGAATGGCCACTAGTCTCAAAGTAGAAACCATTCATTTGTACTGTTATAATATGTGTTACAGTATCTTATGTGGGTTACGCTTCCCTTTAGATCATAATCCTTATCTTTTCGTGGATAAGGTAATTATTTCACATATTATAAGGTATGTGTTTTGTTTCTTATGGGTTATCCATTATTACATAAGCTACAAGGCTCTATTCCCCTGTTTCTATAGTTTATTTGAAGTCTTTAGGGCAATAATTATTGGCCTAACAGTAGGTTTAGGACATGTTCATTGTCTCTAAGGCTGACAGTATTCCAATATTCTCAACATTGATATACACCATCATCTTTGATTTGAACTTTCTTCTCCTATACTAAACCCTGTAGAAGAGCTATATCAGGCTAGCCACCTGACCAAAGTTGAAAGTATAGCTACAGGAGTTACTACACTACAGGAGTTGAGTTGAAGACCTCCTTTTCCAAAATATTTTTTGTTTTCTTCTTTGTTTTTGATTTTTCAGACCTCTTGACATCTATTCTCAATCACAAAATTTGTTCTTACTTCCATCTCCCACCATCCAATAATCTTCCCCAATCCCATTTTTTCTTTTCTCACAACACTAGACACAGCCATTCTCAAAAACTCAATTTTTAACCCCTTTTTCTTTTCCCTCTCTTTCCCTTCTTTCATTGATCTACCCATTCCCCTTCTATTATGTCCAATGTCCCATGTCCCCCCAACAAACAAACTGGCTCCGTTTTGTGGCTCACGTGCTCCTTCTGTCACCAAATCAAGAGCTCCGTCCGTAGCAGACAGCGTAGCTCTGATATCAACAGCGCCGACCAAGCTGACGGAACCTGCCAGATGGAGGAACTTGAAACCGCCCCAACACTGGCCAACAAAACTTTCAGAGCCAACCGTTGTGCTGCTACTGCCACGCAAAATCAACTCCCTTCCAACTCCCACGTCCCGGTGCAAAGAAACCACATCTTGTCACACCGTTGTGAGAACTCTTTGGGACGGATGGCAGTTCTGTAAGGGGGAAATAACAATAGGATATTCCAACTAAGTAATACTACTGTTACGGGTGGTTTGAAAGACCTGCCCCTCTATTATACTACACAGAATTCTTACAACAAAAATTTATTTATTGTTGTGGCGTAAATTTATGATGGAGAATACTATGTGTAGCAATCTCTTGATCAGGCTTAGATCAGATATTTGTTAGCAAAGCAAAGATATGTATATTCTGGGATAGATGATGAATCAATATGAACTATTGAAGTTGTATTGCCTTCTTTCTTAGCCTTCAGCTAAGAGAGCAAAGTGATGAAAACACTTTTGCTTTTTCTTAAGAGCGGCAACTTTGATTGAGATCACTACTGGATGCTATGAGTTTTTGTGCAACTACAAAATAGAATTACTTCCCAAAAACTGGCATGATTTTCCTTCTTGGGGGGAACAAACTCCCCTTTATATAGTAAAATATGAGGCATTTTAGCTGGTGAGTAAAAATATGAGGCATTTTAGCTGGTGAGTCCTAGACAAGCATGTGATGAGTCATGTGACTAAACATGTGACTCTACGTGTGACTATACATGTGACTCTACGTGTGACTATACATTAAACTATAACTATGTACTTATGTGTGACTTATACATTAAACTCTAACTCTGTACTTATAGTTTTAAACAAAACTGATTTTATCCTGACTGGGTTTTGTCTAAGTGCAGCTAGCCCTGTGGTTGTTCAGAGAGTGGCTATGGGTTAAATACCCGGCAGAATCCAATTTGTCCATAAAAAAACTAGCAATATCCCTCCTTTTTGATATAACACCATGCTTTTATGTACTTTTGATACTTGAACACATTTAGCACACCACACCGTCATCACCAAACCCAATCTGGGTCAGGCCAACGGTGGGCCAGCTACGATAAAAGTAGCTGTAGTGTAGCGTAATGTTAGCACTTTTAGCTACACTAACACAAAGTTACTGTTAGCCAAAGATTTTTTCAGCTAACGCTAAAAAATTTAAATTGAAATGAAAATAGCGGGTAGTGTAGCGTTAGTGCCATTGAAAAAAACAAGTTAACACTACAGAAATTGCCTGTTAGCTGATTTTTAGCGGTGTTAGCTGGAACAAACGCTACACTAACTGTTAGTGTAGTGTAAAGTATCCCACTTCCGGTTAAGACATTAACCCCAATCCCATATTTCTAGGTAACTAATCCGTCACTTCTCCTTCCTTACCTCATCCGGTAAGCCAGCCGCTCTTGGCCTTCTAAGCCGCTCTTGGCCTTCTCTCTACATGTATTACTTCTTCTGATAGAACCTTAGACGGCCTTAGGCCGAACTCCAAGTATCCACCTTGTACATTAGCTATAACCGGGCAGAATCTATTCTAGCCCGGCCACATTTTCCCTCTCCATATACTTGTAACAAGAATCCCACTGCGTGAGAAACACAAAGAAGCCAAAAATCCCTTGGACCATTGTATAAACCCGCTTCCAATACCACCAGCAGTACCTCAGGTTGCCAATATTTCTCAATTCAACTGTTTAATCACTGTTTGGCGCGTTTCTTGGCAAGACCTGGAATTGAAGATCTGCTGGCGAAATCCCTGACTCCTTCCAAAAGGTCTGGTATCAGCAATATTTGGGATTCCAATATGTGGAAAGCCCTGAAAACTGCCAAGGGCAACTGGTTCACCAGCTTTCCAGGAAATCTAGTATTTTCTTTGAATGTTGATTGGTTCAATCCCTCGGGGAACAAGACCTCCGGGAAGCATATTTCAGTTGGAATGATTGCATTGGTCTGTTTGAATTTACCGCCTGATCACCAAGCTTCTCATGAGAATATTTGTTTTGGCTGGATTGATACCTGGGCCCACCGAACCCTCTCTCACTCAGATAAACCATGTGCTACAGCCATTAGTTGAACAGCTGAAGGAACTCTGGACCGGTATTAAATTGAACTCTACCTTTAATTCTCCCAATGATGGCTGCATTATCAAAGTGATGCTTGGGCCCATAATCTGTGATCTTCCGGCAATTTGCAAGGTCGTGGGGATGGCAGGACACAGTTCTAAGAAACATTTGTGTTCTTTTTGTCATGTAACCAAGGATGAAATTGATACCATTGACTTGGATGATATACGCCCAAGGAATGCGGATGTGCTCAGGAAACAGGCCATCAAGTGGAAGACAGCCACAACTCTCTGCAAACGTGATCAAATTTTCAAATCCCATGGGGTTCGCTACTCAGTACTCTAAGAATTACCGTATTTCAATCCTCTGTCTAATGCAGTTTTCAAACCAATGCATAAAATCTTCCTTGGCCTACTCCATCATCACGGTCAAGATCTTTTTGGACTTAAAATGCCTGACAGAAATTCCAAAAATTACAATCCCTTTCAACGCCGAGGCAGTTTACCCAAATCCAAAACTGGCAACTTGGATGTTGAACAGGACTCGGAAAACATTAGTCCAGAGGGTTCTGATCTTTCCAACTGTGAGGGGAAAGCAAAATGAAGCGCAATCTGACTCTGCCAAAGAACTTCTAGCATTTTTGAAATCTGGATCTGGATTCTATTACTGGCAAATCAGAATCCGCTCCATCCAAATCAGTTGCCTTGGCTGACTACAAATCAGACTCACTTGAGGGTTCCAATCAGGAAGAAAGCAAGAATGAAGAATCTTTGCACGGACTTGAGATTGCTACGGAGCTGAATCCTCTCGGTGCAAGACTTTTTGGAAAGGCAGAAAACCTCCAAACACTGCGCGTGGTCACCCGTGAAGTCAGCATCCCAAGCTGGATTGGATGTGTACCATCAACAGTTGGCACCGCCAAGGGTGGAAAGCTCAAGGCGGACGAGTGGGTCATACTATTTGAGGTGGTCATGATCCCCACCCTTATCCGCATCCTTTGCGAAAACCATTCTGGCAATGTCTTCAGGATTGGAGTCTTTGAAAACATCCTTCACTTAACCAGTATAACACACATTACTCAAAGCTTAATGATATGCGATGAGGACATTAAAGCCTTGCACTTTCATCTCAAAGCGTAACGTCAAGGGCTTCTAGATATCTTCCCTTCCTTCTCATTAAGACTATTAATGTAATAAAAGATAATACTAAAAATA
>RDRW01000121.1:635000-662443 GCA_007896445.1 Puccinia hordei
GAGGGCCCGATCTTTTAGAGCCGGTTAGAGCGCCACTTCTTTTAGATAAAGGCTCTGTCGTGGAGTTTTGAGGTCCAGATGCTCCGAGCTTCCTCGTTGAGGTGACTCTTTTAACGGGTAGAGGGGGATCGACGATCTTCTTCTCGCAGAAGATACCTTGTGACTCCCAATTGCCGGGCAAAAACGAAGCTTTCCCATAATTGGGTACATGACTTGATCCGGTTACTAAGTCTTTTGGTTTCCCGCTGGGATCTTGGGCGCATATCAGGCTGTTGGGCTGGACGCATCTTGTCGTAAATACTTCACTAGCACAGAATATGTCATCCATTCGCGGTTGCGGGGGGTGTGATAGAGCAGCAGACCATGGATAATTTTGTGCTAAATTATCGATTGGGATCGTGGGGTGTGCGGTAGCTGAAGCGCTTGGTGGAAAGTGGAGGGTAACTGGTGGCTCGGTCAGGGTGTGAACTCCCTCCTGTGGCCCGAGTATCCCATCAGGCCGCCCAATGAGGGAGTGGAAGGGAGGGCTGTTGGTGGGGTGGGTTTCTAGATTACAATTCGGTGATAGATTCCAATCCACTCCAGGCTGCTCAAAGTCGGAATAGAATGAAAACCCATCGTTGGATCCAAGACCACAACCAGGGGATAAAGAAGAGGAGAGCTCCGGGATCGATGGTGGAAAGTCCATGTCATCTCCTGCCGTGCAAGGGCGGGATGACAAAGGAGAAATCGAAGCCTCATAGCTAATGGCGGAGAAAAGGAAATTGGGCGATGTCGCATCGCACTACATATGTCCAGCTACACGGCTCAGTTGCACAACCAACTTGATCATTACCAGTGAAACTTTGTAACAGACCTTTTGATAAGCATTATGAATGGCCCCATCCTCGAAGTTGAATGTGGTGTTATCGAACGCCTTGCAGGAGTGATCCACATGTGGTAAGGTCATTGGAAGGGAATAGATGTTGGGCATGATTTGGTTTGGATCATATCGGAGAGGGAGAATAACTTTGTGAGGGCCTGTAGATTTCCCTCAAATGTGAGTGTTCATAGTAATGAAGGTTTCCTTGCCGGTTCAACTCACCAGAATGGGCATCTAAGCCAGAACAGTAAAAATCTGACATGTCATCCGCGCCCGAAAGTCCCGCCGCCGAACTCTCGTAAGACAGCGAGCCCGGCTTCAGGTCAACCCAGCCACCAGGAGAAAGCTGCGGTGAGTGACCTTCTCCTAGCGGCATTAGGTGGTTAGAATCCAACATGTTTCCGAAAAAATAAATGTAGGGATTGTAAAGATTGTGTACTACGATTTTCTTTTTCTAGGTAATATCGAAGAATTAAAGCTGATGATCAGATGTTGCACCTTTGTTTTGGTTATTAGATATAATGGATAGAGCTGAAGAGGAAATATAGACAACGAAGGGGGGGTTGGGTCGAAGTAATAGCGAAGAAGAAGATTTGCTGGGACCTGATCGGCGAACCATAGAGCCAAAGCAGTCAATATAAGTAGCATGATCCATCTTCTAAGGTGTTTAAGGTATGCATGGTAGTAGTACACTACCTTCCTGTTGAACACGCGTAGAGCAACACAAATTATTCGATATGCAGAAGAGGCAAATATCATCAGATGGTCAATGGCTAGCTTTTCTAGAAGAATATACGCACCTGGTAGACTGGCTCTACCTCGCCATTCGGTTCGCTCTAGTCATCTCACGACAGACAGCTCGAGTTGCATTCTACACCACAGATGGTTAGGGCCTTGCTGCTACGTAGTAGCCATACATAGCCTATACCTGGCAGGCTGGTTGTAACTTCGCCGTTCGTTCTGCTCTAGTCAATCTCACGTATCATAATCCACGCCTCTGCACGTTCCAATCCACACATCAGATGGTCCAAAACCAACTGGGTGCTGTACCTCTTTCTACCTGGTATATACTTATGTAGAGCTGGCGCTGTACGTTGCCTTTCATTTCGCCCTAGTCTCTAGTCATCTCACGACAGCTTCAAGTTGCATTTCACGTCACTCGGAGATGAGATAAGGCGGAATCTATAATACTACCGATTGGTCCTTCAGTCCAAATATCCTAACAAGCCCTACTGCAACCGGTGTCAACTTTCAAATCCAGTATGCAATGCACATGCGAGGCACCTGGCAACTGCGTCAACGAAGCGCTTTGTGTTTTTTAAGATTGCTTCTAAGGCGATCGCTCACTCTTTTTTCGCGCGTTTTTGGCTTTTGCAACGATGCCAGCTGGACGTTGAATCAAACCCGCATAGCACCATACATTTTTTAAGTCATAAGTATGCCTACTTCTCGTCCCTTATAATTTATTTCGTTGCATGCACTAACTCCTCATCATTCAAAAAACAGAAAATGCGATGAAGAGAGAGGAAAATTGGGTTATAAGGAACTGGTAATTCTCGTGGCCCTCTTACAGAGTGCGAGTATACAGACTTCTGTGTAATATCATTGCTATTGAAATTCGAGCTTTTAGCGTTTAACTCCTTGTATGTAGAGCTCGAGGTCTATCAAAATAACTGCCTCTTATCCCTGAAACTATGTACTAAATCATAGAACTGTCATTTATTGTGATTTGAAGAATGCTTGGACAACATCTTTGGGCTTGCTGCTCAGGAATCGGGGCATCCCCCAATTTGCTGTTTATTCTTTTTCTTGTTTTTACCCTGTGGATGAAATCAAGAGAAGCCCAATGAGCCGCTCTGCGTAGCAGAAACCAAATTTTCAACTCCTGTTGTGCATTGTAAGCACATAAACTCAAGCCTTGACAACTTTCAAGTTGTCCGGCCATTATTCAAACCAAAATTTCATTTTCTTTACTGGATGACTTGATGTTGGTATTTGCAGAACCAACTTTACACACACCTCAATACTTGAATGTTTTTGGTCAAAGCAATTTGTTTTGTCCCACAGATAAGATTGATCAGTGTTGAAATTTGGAGAAGAGAGGAAGAGAGGATTTGTGAACAGGCTCAAGGGATAATCAGAGTGTGGGCTGTGTCAAACTGAAGAGAACTGATGGTTTGGTATTTCTGGTCCTAGGCTATGTATTTACAGTCTAGATATAAGTGGTTCAAGTGATAAAAAGAAGGAGTATGAATAATAGATATGTAAGAAGATAGCTTGATTCTATGAAATGCCAGAATGTTGGCTGTGAGCTACGTGACCGAGTAATGGGACCAGTGAAGCAAACAGAGGACAAGAGAGACACCTACGAAATGCCAGAATGTTGGCTGTGAGCTACGGGACCAAGTAATGGGACTGGTGAAGTGAACAAGAGAAAAGGGGTGTTGATAAACGCACACCAACGCCAACCCCCACACCAATTTATTTTGGTGTGCGGGTCCCACACACCTTTTTTTTTGGCGTGCGGGGCCTACACGCCAAAAAAAAAGGGCGTGTGGGAGCGCAGGCCAAACAATTGGCGTGTGGGTACCACACGCCAATTCTTTTTGGCGTGTGGGCCCCGCATGCCAAAAACAATTGGCGTGTAGGTCCCACATGCCAATTTTTTGGCGTGTGGGATAGCTCACGTAATCAAACCGGTGGACCGGTTCGATTACAAGAGCAAGTCCCCACACGCCAAAAAATTGGCGTGTGGGAACTCTCGTTGGCCGGCCAGGAGGACTTGGCTGACGAGGTTGTATAACCTTGTCAGCCGGGAGGAACTCCTCCTGGCTGATGAGGTTGTATAACTTCGTCGGCCGGGAGGAAGTCCTCCTGGCCAGCCGACGAGAGTTCCCACACGCCAAACAATTGGCGTGTGGGACCTACACACCAATTATTTTTGGCGTGCAGGGCCTACACGCCAAAAAAAATTGGCGTGTGGGACCCACACACCAATTGTTTGGCCTGCGCTCCCACACGCCCTTTTTTTGGTGTGCGTTTATCAATGCCCAGAGAAAAGAGAGAGACACCTGAGGATGGTGCGCCAAAGTGCCAACAGAGATGTGTAAGCATTGCATGACAAGAAAAGAAACAAGAAGCAACAAAAAGAACCAGACAATAGATGTACCTATGAAATGCCAGAATGTTGGCTATGAGCTACGGGACTGAGTAATGGGACCGGTGAAGCAAACAAGAGAAAAGAGAGACACCTGAGGATGGTGCGCCGAAGTGACAACAGAGATGTGTAAGGAAAAAGAAAAGAAGAAACGGAGCAGTACAACTAGAGCGAGCTAAATACAAGATCTAAACCTAACCGGTTGGATGGTTAGTGTTGGTCCGCGGTATCCCCCTTACACAGCTGTTGACATCCTCGGACTGTGATATGTTGCTTCAACTCAACAGATTCTTCGTGCAGTCTTTCTCCTGTGACACCCCCGGCCTGTGACACTTCCGAACAGCCGGCCAACTGCCCCGACTCCCGAGACGAGTCCACCGGCAGTACACACTGGTACAATGATGTCATCCTTCGCCTCGGACCGATCGTCCGAATTGGCCCTCCAGCTCAAATGTTCACCCGGTCTACTGAACCATACTTCCAGACAGTCAGGTGTGGTTACCAATCTGAAGCAGCAGCTTAGCTCTAACTCCAAGCGGCCTTCCAATGCCCACGAGGCCCAGTCACAGCTGTCGTCTTTGCTTGGTGTGGTTGACCTTAGAGATCGATTCGATCGTAGATTGGTTCCGAACAAGCACCTGTTGACTGCACTCGAATCAATCATCATCTCATTCGATTCCATCGGAAGCCCTGAAGCTGATGTTGACGAAATTCGATCCATCTTGCTCATTCAGATCGTTCTCCGGTCTTACTCGTCCCTGTTCGACTCCCTCTGCCACCAGTCCTTTTGGGTCAAGGATCAAATTGATTACTGGTCTATGGTTGAAAACAACCGACTGTCAACTGTATATTATCTAGTCCAATCCATTCCGAGTCGATTGATAGAATTGGCTGCTCAGTTTTTGTCCCGTACCCGACGCGCGATCGACCAAGTTAGGGGGAACGAAGGTCAACATAACCGTCCCCGGCTGTGCACCTGGGCTCGCCAGCTTTATTATCAGACATGGAGGAGACCCCATCTAGAAATCTCCATCTCAAGCTTCTTCCCCATCCTGAGCACGAGCAACTCGGGACTGTTTAACTCCCCAGCCCATTCGATCCAATTCCTGTCGACCCTTTCTCCGATACTATTGACGCGTCAGGAGGCGAGGGTGAAGAGCCAAGCACTACAGGTGGTCTATTCCGAACTGGCCGAAAAAATCGGATGTCTGGTCAACGGCTTGCACGCGTTGGAAGACGCAGCCCAGCGTCCGGCTGAGTCAGATCTTGCACTGTCTGACCTGGTTAGTAAAATGATACTCGTGACCTCGGAAATGGGTTCTCAAGCAGCGCAACCAATGGATGGATTTAAACCGACTGGAATTGCTGAGAAGCTTCACCAACTCTTGTTGAACCATCTGCCAAGTTATCCAGAAAATCTCAAAACTCGAATTTCTTCACTGTCCCCACCTGGTTTTTTCGCTCGAAATTGGCCCTGGTTGGTCTCCCTGCCAGTTTTCTCATTTGTTCTCTCAGGTTTTGCTTATAGCTATCGAGGCAAGATTTTGGATGTATTGCGAGATGCCAAGGAAACTCTCAAGGGATTCATATCTGGATGGGTGATTAGACCAGTCGATGACATCCTACAGACTTTAAGAGCCGGTCAGGAAGGCACCCTGGCCATCATGACAAAGGATAGTCTGAAGCCCGAACTGGATAGTCTCGAAAGGATGGTTGTGGAGTTTGGACGCGACAAACTCAAGTGGAGTGACGAAGAGCTGTCCAAGCTATCAGAGAGCGTCAAGGAGGGCAACTTGACCTCGGTCCTGAAGGTCTGGGAGAAAGAGATTAAGGTATGTCTCGATTATCCTGGCTGGGACTTAGAAGCTCATGCGCAATCTTGTCTCGTTTAGGCTCCCATTCGATCTGCAATCGCGGGTTCGTTGATTCGCGTACTTCTAATCCAAAGTAAGCCCGTGAATCAGAACCCCCCTCCCCCCTACTTGTGCTGATATAGATCCGGATCTACTTCAGTTCAAAAGGTGAAAGTGGATCTGTCCCTGGCAATGGACGGGATCCAATCAGTCTTGCGCAGCCAGTCACTCACCTTTGGAGCGATCGGGGTAGCACCATCTATGCTTATTTGTTTCATGTTTGGCAAACTGTTTGGCTCGTTAGTCAAACAGCGGATTGGCGTAGTTGGAAAGGGAACCAAGGCAGTCAGGAAAGAAGTAAGAATCGCCATGAGGTCAGTGATCCAAAACCTGCATATACTTATTACCAGAAGAACTGCTGTTCTGATAGACTTGCTATGCTGCTAAGGAGAATGGAACGGACACTACTATTAATCACTTCCGATCCATCAGCTGATTCAGATCATCCAACAACCAAGTCGCACTCTAACAACCCCGAGAGGACGGTAGGATTGTTATTCTTAGACCTCCACTTACTCAGATATTTCGTTCATTCACCCCACTTCCCTAGACGGGAATCCTCTGAAGCCATCCAAAATGAGTTTCTCGCTGATATCAAAGACTTGGAAAGCTCCCAATTGAGCTGGAAAACTAAATCTAGATTGGCTAAACGGTTTCTGAAGCATTGGGGATTCTTGGTCGGGATTTGAATCAATCAAGTGACAAATTTATGCGAACAGATCATTGGCTTATTTACCACTTTTTTTACCTATTCGAAAAAGCAAGCTTTTTCTGTTTTAGATACTTTTGATTAGTCTTTTCTCAGACAGTATAAGTAATACTAATGATAGATTCCATCAACTGCATAAATTCAATCGGAAAACCAATCATGGAAATAAATTTGAAAATCCACTCGTTTAGCTGGAGGAGGATTGACATTAGACAGTTGAAAGTAATTCAATTGTGAGTAGAGTGCATATATTGAATGGAGGTTTCGAATCCAAGAGGTGTTTGTTTAATTAAGCGGGATTTGAAAAATGGCTTCGGGGATGATAGAAGCAGTCAGATGAACAATTGGTGATTGTAAGAAAGGATACCATGATGATGAACATAGAGAATGCAGCAGAGAATTCAGACTTTGACGTGTTGGGAGTGGTTACAGCCCTCTATTTTTAGTGTTTGGGGGAGTTAAGAGGGAAGGCAGCCCTCCATTTGTAGCTGTCGGGGGATTCAATGGTCAAGGAAGTAGATCCACCGGCTGCGAGATGGAACGTTTCCGGCTTGCCTTCTTGGTTCTTGTATTCAATATATACAGGTACGCCCACCCAGCGTGCTCCTCAGGTTGTAAGGTGGTGTCGTAGTGAATGTGCCAATTTTTAGGTTCAGCCAGTAAAGATCGGCGCCTGCCATGTGGCCTGATTCTGGTTCAGGACCTTCGTGTTTCACTAGGTTTACTTCACGAAACAGCTCTGGCTTTAATCCCGGCAGTGCACCGCTTGAATTTTTGAACAATAGGGTGATGAACCACAGGAAGAGGTGGCATCCGTGGATTTTCATCGTAACTAAATCCTGTAGGGACGTAGGGACGGTAATCGGTATGGATTTCAGTAGGTGTTGCCCGGAGGAGACAGATGTAGTCTCCTCCGGCTGGCTGAGCCGCAGCCGAGTCAAACATGTGACCTAGGTCACAACACCCACCCCCTCGGCAAGGCTCCAAGACACCTGCCAGGGAGGTTGGAACTACATACAAACCAAGAGAGCAAAAACATCTGGAACATGTAAGAAATAAAGAGAGAGAGAAAAAAATAATGAAGAAAGGGACCAAGAGAAAAGGTAATTTTGACTAAGGCTTTGAAAGAAGGGGAATCAAGCAGGGGAATAAAAGTGGATCAGATGTAGAAATTAAAAAAACTAATAAGGATCTTCGTCATAGCCATAGAAATCCTCCTCTTGATAATAGGGGGGTTCAAAATTGCCCCAGGAGGGCGCGCAGGTCCCAGGACCCAGGAAGAATATAGCTCCTGGAAGCCCTCCTGCGGACCTGGGCTCCTGCTTAGCCGGACCCTCCAGGAGGGTCTCTCCAGGCCTGCAAATCAGGTCGAACTTCGGTTTCCCCTCCCCCCAGATTTCCCCCCCCCCGTAATAACCCGAAACCTCCAACCCTCGGCCCCATTTCCCGCCAGCCCGGATTTCGTAACTCGACCAACCATCCTCATCCACCAGCAACAAAGTACCGCGAATGCCACCGAAGCAATCAAGCAAGGTGGTCACAACTCCTCGTCTTCCGCCTGGTTCCACCCCAACTACCACTCCAGGAACAGGCCCCTCCACAATCGTCACCCCGGGAAAAAAGAAGAAGAACCCAATCCAGTGGGACACCGATGGCTCAAACGGCTCCTCTAGCATCCGAATCATCCTCAATTGGCTGGCCATCGAAGGGAACTACCAGCGCTGGCGTGGCGACGTAAAATCCGGTCGGACTAAGTCAGCTTTAGCCAATGAGATCCTCGCCGAGATGGCCAACGCGGGAATCACTCACCGCGACAGCAAGGGGATTCAGACCAAAATCCAGGAGCTCCAACACTCGTATGGGAAGGCCAGCGACTACCTCCGAAATACAGGCTCGGGTGTGACTGACCAAGATGTAGCTGATGGAGCCAAAGACATCAATGGTAAGTCATTGTTGTCTTGTTTTCTATTCATTTCCACGTGAGCTGACAGCAAAGATCTTTGGCTTCAGCTGTATTAACAAAGATCTGCCGGTACTGGGACGAGCTGGACCCAATCATGTCTGAACGGACATGCTCAAACCCCCCGGTCACCAACGAGTCCACTGATGTGGTGATCCCAAATATTTTGGGAGGACCAACTGCAGCCGAGACCGATATTGACGACGGTGGGACACTCCCCCCTGGTGCAGCTCCCCACCCCTCCCAGAAAAAGACGGTATTATCTGAGGATGATGAAGGCGGATTCCCAATGATACCGGCTACCATGGAATCTAGTTCAACCACCGCAACCCCAATGACTCGCCGTGTAGGTTCTCTGAAAAGGAAGGCCCCTTCAAAGAGTGAGCAGTTGTTTCCTATTTACCTCAATATTTATGTGCTCACTCTTTGAAGGGAAATTGACTCATTTCCCCTCCTCTTTGATGTAGGTCACGAACCCCTTTTGTTGGACCAGATTTTGGCTGACAGCTGTGAATATCGTCACAAGCTGCTTGAATCCCGCGAACGACGAGATGCGAGTCGACTGGCCGCGGACCATAAGCGGGTCAAATTGGCGGCTAAGAAAGATAAGATGCTACTTGCAATCGAGGACCGGAAGATGCGAGTGGTCGAGATGGAGGTTCAGATGAAGGTCAGGCAAGCAGAAATGGAGGAGATACGTACACGGATCACCATAATGACCGAATTACAGAAGCTGGGACAGACGCCAAAGGAGATCAAGAAGTATTTAGCCCAGCAGTTTGGTCAAGGTAGCCTGCTTCAGAGCACTTCAGGCGACCCAATGGGCACTCAATCCGACGAACCTGACTCCAACAACTCTGAATCGGGCTCCTCTGACTCCTCGGAGGATGATGGATGATGTGATTTTATGTTGTTTTCTTTTCCTTGTTACAGTACATGTTTCTCCCTTCTATTATGCGATCATGAAAGGATTTCAACTATTTTCATTCCCTTTCCTTCTTTTGAATATGATTAAATTAACAATTTAATTATCAACCGTGGTTGGCGTACACTTACATCACTTGTGAATGTAAAGTTAGGAATGCTTGTTGGTGCAATAATACCAGGCATTTGAACTGTACCGAATTGGGCTGAAACAGTACACTGAGATGATGTTGTCTCTGGCATGTTCTACCCACCCTTGAGTGTGCTGTAGGACATGCAACCATCTGTCAAACTACGCTGAATGCTCCATTCGGCTTCCAATCGCTTAATTATTTTGTCAAAGATGGGTAAATCCCTTTTGGACTTACTCAAGGTCAAGTACCAATTCCCTATTCCTCCATCCAACAAGCACCGGAAGAAACCCAAGAAGCCCAATTTACATGCCAAGACTGACAAAGCGAGTGAACAATTGACACTCTCAAACTGCATTGCCACCTCATCACACAAGTCACCTGAGAAAACTAATCCACCTGGAGAAGATACAACCCCACTGGAGCCGGTCGTTTCATCGGTTGACTTGCAAACCCAAATGGAAACTGATCTCTCAAGGAAAGGCATCTCTCTGCCATCGCCCGCAGACCCCAATTCCTTAATTCACCCAGCCTTCCGAGAATATCCTCCTTCAAAGGTCCTGAGGATTAGCGTGGATCTTGAACCGTTTGGCTCAGAGGAGGATGTGGCCTTTGTGCCAGCGGGTGAGTCTCTCTCTTACATCTTCATCCTGATTGATGAAGTATTCACCACTGTTTTATCCAGATGAACGGTGTGTATTTTGCGATGATGTGCTACCCAAGAATCCATCGGCAAAGCTGGTGAAAGAGGGTCAATATCTCATGAGCAGACCCCATGTTCGGCCAAGGCTTGCACAAGGGAATATTAATGCTCTGTATCTTCCGGTAAGATTCATTTCAAATCAATTCCTTCCTTATGTGTGCGCACTCACGTATCTGACTGTTGCGGGCTTTTATCCTAGTTCCCCGAGACTGCCCAATATTGTAAAAGACATCATGACGAGTGCAATGTCATACCCATGGGAATAAAAAACGGATGGCCTAGTCAAATTGACTTCACCGCACTTGAGAGGTCAGTCAATCTGCTGGTATGTAAGCAAATATAATTGGATCCATTGATGTGGCTGATTGATTTCTTCTTTGGGCAGACGAGTAAGAGAACAGACCCATCACCTTTGGGCCGTACTACAGAAGGATCAAAATTCCGTCTTCCTTGAGCAGGCTATTAAGATATGGTTTGAACTTGGACCACGGAAGGCACAGAGTGCTTGCTATGAGATAGGAACCTACGAAATTGAGCAGCCTGGATAGTATGTTCCTCTCCCTTGACACAGACAGAATTTCACCGGACTAATCCATGATTATTCATAGCTATGGCCCTCAAGGATTTGAGATCATGTACAATACTCTCCACCGCATATACCTGCACACATACCTTGAACGCACCATACGTTTGGCTCATCCACTTTCACCTGAGTACACATTGCGGAAGGTATTGATACCTGAAGCAGCCCTGAGTATTATTTCACAAGACTTGTTCATATCCATTAACCATCCACTAGCTATTGAGACTTTGGAGAAAAGCAGAACATATGGGAATGCCATGTTCCCTGATGATGATTAATTATAATAGATAAGTACTAGTATTCACCACCATTATCTCTGAAGGCCAATGCTTGTGCCACAATTTCTTCCTGCTTCCTTCTTCCCATTATGTTTCCTGCCTGTGCTGGTTCTCTGTTGTCCTCCCCTTCATCTTCTGTGCTTGAAATCTCACCAAATTCTTCCACATCATTGTCCTCACCTTGATTAAGGAAGTTGTGAAGGACTACACATGCCTGAAGTGACCCAAATATGTAAGTTCAAAGGTGAAAGTAGAGAGACAGGGAAGAATATCAGACCCACCATGATCCATGCATTCACCCGGATCAAGTCTTTCTTGCCCGCCACCCGCACGCGCAAGCCCTTCAAACTTTGGAACCTGTTTTTGAGTAGTCCAATGCAGTTCTCAATAGCTACACGAACACCAGATACGTGGCGGTTAAATCCATGTTGTTCATCTGTGAGGGGCCGGTTCCTAGCACTTTTGAATGCTGGGACAATGTTGGATGTTGGAGTAAAAGCAGAGTCTGCCAATAGAAACTCCCCAGTAGAGAAGAAATTTTCAGGAGATGTTGTGAGGCCACTATTCAATGTCAGACGTTGGTCATGAGAGCATCCTGGCCATCCAGTGTAGACATATGTGATATTCTTTGCTTGGTCACAGATCAGAAGTGTTGCAATCCCGTATGAGCCTTTCCTGCTGTAGTAATCTTGTCCATCTTTCTCTGGGCAGTTGCTTAGCGTAATTAGAGTGCCATCTATCAGTCCTACACATCCATCAAACCCCACTTGCTTGAAACCTAAGGAAATTTTCTTGCGCAACGATGCATTTGGCCAAACAATCAGTCGTCCTTGGAGCCCTAGGATGGCCATGAGGCACCGGTTTGTGTATAACTCGACTGTCCCTTCGGCGATTCGAAAGAAGGGCGCAAGCAATCCAACTGATACGCCGTTACCATTGCATCCCAGCCGATGGAGGCAGACCATCATTTGCTCGACAACTGGGCGTTGAGGATGATTTGAGTTGTTGTGAAAAACTGGGTTGTCGCTGACTTCCTCACAGAGTTTCATAAAAGATGGTCTGCTCATGCGGAAGTATCTCTTGAAACGGATGTCGTCTATTTGATTAAGCAAGAAATGATGATTATCAGGTCCCCGGGGCACTTGAGCTCGTGGTCCTAAATATCGTTTCTGCGTAATTGACAGGAGGATTTGACATTTGTCTTCTATTAGACTCATTGAGGCGTCCTCTAGGTCCATGGCATCGTCGTTGGCTTCCATCTCCGTCTCTGACAATAATTCTTCCCCTTCGCCCTCAGATTCTTCTGCTTCGGCGTCGTCTAATACCTGATTAATTGCAATGGCCACCAGTTCCTCCTTAATGGACGACTCTAGCGTTGTGATCAGTCTTTTTCTCTTCGAGGTGCGTACCATTTTGAGTTGGGTGATATTAAAAAAAAAGGAATTTGGAGTGGCGCGAAAGGGGGTACGGCAGAGGAATGAGTGGGGCCCACGCATTCCGGGACCCCGATTTGCAGGTAAATATTCCCAAGACACCATGAAACAGTCTCAGGAGCCTGTTTCATGGTGCATTGGTAAGTTCGGGGCATTCAAAATTCAGCCCCCAGGTGTGTATTTTTGGCGGGTGATTTCTTCCTGGAATCCAGGGCCTGGAAGAGCTCCTGGGGACTCGGGTTTCAGTTTTGAACCCCCCTAATATTCATCACCTCCATCATCAAAACCACCATCATTGAAACCGCCATCATCAAAACCATCATCATCAAAACCGTCATCATCAAAACCGTCACCATCGAAACCGCCATCATTGAAAACATCTTCAACTCCATCGGACCTATCAAAATCATCTCCATCATCAAAATGATCGTCCATTTGTTCAGTAAACTCGCCGCTGGCCTCGTCGATATCGTTGTAGCCACCTTCATCACTTTCAATTCCAAAGACTTGGTCATTGTCCAGGATTATATTGTGATCGGAGTCAATGGAGTGGTTGGGATAATTGATACCTTCAATGGTGTCTGAGGTGTAATCGGGATGTTCATGTGAATCTTGAGACGGCTGAAAAGAGTGAAGATTGTGGCAATGTTCTGTCTCAGGTTGTTAGTCGATAGGAACTAGATTTGAATAATTGTTAATATTTTGGTCGGTGGCGAGGTAGGCATCGACAAGATTGGTTTCATCATCCGTATTGGCCTCATTATTTTCTTCATTGATATCCCTGTTGTTGTCACATCCCAAGCCTTCTTTATCATTTCTGTACATTCCAAAGAATGGATGGTTAGCTTCGGAACCCAGCATAATGTCCAAATCAGACCGATCATCCCATTCACTTTGATCTTGATCGCTGTGATACTCCAAACTTAAGTCTTCATTGTCATTGACTTTGCTTTCTTCACAAGACCTGTGATAACTGCAAATGGGTTGTGAGGTTGTGTGTTTAGCAACAGACCGAGGGAACATTTGGTCTTGTGGATGGATTTGCATGTATTGCACTCTCGACGGGGCCGACGGCAAGCAATGAGGTGGTTGAAAGTTATGAGGTCGGCCTCTTGTTTGATTCCTCTTCCATGCACGAGATTGTTTTGTAGGTCTATTCGGCGAGAACAATCGTTGGAATTTGTCTTGCTCAAGGTGTGAAGCAAGTGCAGCTTGATTGACGGCAGGCTGGAGAACATCAAACGGTCTGAAATTGTTTGCGCATGAGACCGAACCCAAAACAAGATTCAAGTCGGCCACAAACATCCGAATTCGCCTTTGAGCATCTTGAACATGTGAATCCATCGAGTATGACAATCAAGCAAATCGGAAATCAGACAAAAAAACAAATATTGATAAAAAAAAAAAAATCCGGAATTAATCGTCGGTGTGTAAAGATTCAAAACTTGAGAGGATTGTGCCGGTAAGATTCATCCGCAAGAGTTCAAAAGATTGATCCGGTATTAATCGTCGGTGTGTTTTCTTCAGCGTAGCCGGTATCGCAGGCTCATAACCTGTAGGGACATAGGGTCGGTAATCGGTATGGATTTCAGTAGGTGTTGCCTGGAGGAGACAGATGTAGTCTCCTCCGGCTGGCTGAGCCGCAGCCAAGTCAAACATGTGACCTAGGTCACAACAAATCCGTCCTAGTCTTTATTTTCCTCGGGGAAGCAATAGCTTGAGGATCAATTAACGTTAATGAGTCTGTGTTTAGTTATGGCATATAGGATTTTTGGTAGAATTACTAACTATTTTGGAAACTCCTCAACCAAAACCAATCCTATTGCCTGACAAAAATTCAAGTAAAGTTAAGTCAGATTAAGTTGTTGAGAGTTGTGGGAGCCTAGGTTGGGCAAGGTCTCGCGGCCAGAAATCATCCTGCGTAAATAGTTGCGTTCCGAGTACAAGCTTCTGTATCTGTATCCAACCAGGACAACTACACCTCCCCCTTCAATTGCAAACCCTTTATTAGTTGTCCCCTTCACACAAAAACCCCTCTCTTTCAATTTCAATACCATTTACCCATTTATAAACCAACCTGAGAAGGTTAAAAACATCACACACCCACCACTACACAGTAGATTAAATTGTCTAGATTACCCCGTACTCACAGAAACTTAGGTCCTCATAACACCAAGTGCTCAAAACAATTGTTACAAACTTAAAAAACTTTTAGTTTGAAACAAATGATATTCATAGTGTGCAATGCCAATGGCCAAATTATACTTTTAAAAAAAAAAAAAAAACTGCAGCAGCAAGCCTTGAAACTTGTTAGATCAAAGCACCCTTGTGGGCTCTTAGCAGGGCTACATACATCACACAAGCACTAAAAAATTTCAAGGGTTTCAAAAACCAAATTGGTCACAGCCATGTCCAATTTGGGACAGAATTTGCTTGAATCTGGTGAACCAATTCTGTTCCAAAAAAGGTTACATAAACCAATTTGTGAGAGAATAAAAAAAATGCTTTGAGAAAAAGGTTTCATAACCAATTTCACAACAGAACCATTCCAACAACAGTTTTGGTTCCAAAGACCAAAACTGTTGGTGGAAAGGTTGGGAAAACATGATATATCAGCTAATTGGTTCTAAAAACCAGAATAGCTTTGCGGAAGGTTTGCAGAAATACTTCTGGAAAACTTTCTGACCTTAATTGCCGCAGGATCTCCCACAAGGTTGGCGGTATCCCACCGGATATTGTCAACCAACCCGCCGTTGGCCCCAATGGGCCAGGTTCCCAAGACACCCTCAACAGCACCCAACCACTCCAACCACCAGCCCAACACCAACCACTTCAAACATCAGCACAAAAATCATGTAAACTGAAGCAGAGAGGTCCTTTCAATCACCAGCAACCCCGCTGGGGCCTGTTCCACAAACACCACACAAGATTATCTGCCAGAGGACTCCAACAGTGAATCCAAGATGTTAATCTCCAAGAAGAAACACCTTCCTAACAGTACAATTACCTGTTTGATACTTTATGAACTCCTTTTCCAGGTTGGCTGCAACAAGAAAAATGGGGATGAACCCATTTACCACAAATACACCCCCAAGAATTGCCTCCCACAATTTAAAACTTTATTTATTATGATTACTCCCTCATCTGAAGAAATGGTTTGTTATACACTTTCCATCATATGATATTTACTTATCCTGCTCTGGTTTGTTATTGTGGAGTGAATTTTTTTCTTATGAATATGATCAGAATCTAAAAATAGCATGGTACTTTGATGTCCATAGGAATATCATCAAAATTGTGAGAATGAAATTGGAAAGAATCTCTGGTATAAAATAGAGATACAAAAGTTTAAGAGATAAGAGACAAATAAAAAATATATCAAACAGAGATTGATAAGAGATATACCCTGTGATATGACAAAAAAAAGAGGACCACCCTCATGTGGTTTCCTTGCTTTTTTTCCCGGTGAAATATGGTAAATATATCCCAATTGGTTTCAGAAATCATGGGAAGCCAAAGCCAAGGAAATATTGTAAGATATTTGGATTTGAGAAATGATTTTTACAGGCCCATTTGTAATAACCGCACATAAAGCCCTTGTTGGAAAAAAGAAGCTTTGTTTTTTTGGTATGGGACCAATTCTGGTATCAGATAATTTATGGTGGTAACTGGCAGCATGATGTGAGAAAGAATTCATGAGGTATCTATTCACACTGGAGTGTTGGATTTTGTGGGTGATACATGCTCCTTCTTGACGCCCAGTTGATAAAATGGTAGTTTGAACTGATGGAAATTTCCCAGAAAAAAAATCATTCTTCCCATTCAAAATGTATTTGGTTGTCTGAGTTGGGATGGAGCAGAATTTTTGCAACAGAATTCATTCAAATCAATAAGAACTGAATGTCTTATTTATTTATTGCTGACCTCCACTGGGGTGTGCACAAGCCAATAATCTTTAGCAATTGCAAAAATCTGGCTTTCTGGTTGGATTCCCATCCTTATTCACTTATAATTGATTTTAGCATAATATTCTCTGGGTCCAACTTCCCAAATTGACTCGGCTCTAGGGGTTTGATTTACTTTAGATGGTGGAAAAGTACCCAGTTTTTTGGTCAGTAATTCATTAATGTGTATGATAAAATGATAATGGGTTAAATTTTCCCACCAATTCAAATGAGCCAGCAATTATTTTATTCTTGTCATTCAGCTTCAGAGCAGCTATCTGAATAATGTTGAAATTAGAGTGATTCTTACTGAGTAGTTCAGGTCTTTGTTCCAGCTGAAGCCCCTTATGGCCATGCTGGCTAGGGTGCCGCTCAGGCAGACCAACACCATGACTTGCGAGCTTCATCGGGCACGTTAGGCAGGAGCGTGAGCCAAGCCCACAGCCGAAACTCTGCCTTCAGCCACAATTCCGCTCCAATCAAAACAGCGGTCTCGGTTACAACGTTGGCCTCGGTGGCGGCATTGATTACGCCGGCAACACAGGTTTTGGTGCTGTGGGTGGGAGTGGCTACGATGCCATGAGCTTAAACAGCGCAAGCGCAAATAGCTACCACGCAGCTAGCGGCTACCATACCGGTGGTTTCGTTGCATATGGATCTGGGAGCAGCAATTTCGCATCCTCCCAAGAGAGCTCCAGTACTTCTTCCGCCAGCTCCGGCTTCCAAAGTCTCAACGGAATGATTGGTGACATTTAGTCTCAACTTGCGGCCGACCAGCTCGTCCAGGATATTGTCTCCAAACAATGCCAACAACTGGGGCAGTCCTTCCAGACTGTCTTGGCCCAAGCTAACAGATGTGATGCTTGCTTCCAAGTAAGCAGATCTCAAATAAACATTGAAAAATCATGAGAGCCACCCATTCATGTTACCTCTTGTTCCAGGACGCTGGTCAATTCGGTGCCGTGGCTTCGAGCACTATGAGCTCATGATTCACGAATTTCATGAGCCAATTACAATCCACCTTTGGCGGCAATACCTTTGACCAAATTGCCTCTCGTAGAAGTAATTCTTTATAATCTTGTCATTTAATATTATCCAATGTTTGATCTATCACCTTAAATTGATCCTTTTGTTCTTTGCAGCCTTCAGGACTCTTAGCCCTTCTTTCCAGCAATTTTTCCAAAAAAAAAATCTAGCAGCTTTTCGTCGTTCTCCTCTATTACTATCTATCCCCCAGAGCTTTGGCTGGGTCATGCAAGGCGTGATGCGCTCTATCATGCCCACAGTTCAACAATTGGCCTTCAAGAAGTAGACTCGCTCTTCATCGTCGTCCTTGTTTCTGTGCAACGGATACTTCTTTGGTCCTGTATGCCTCATGCCACCTTGTCATAGCCGACTGATTGTCCATTTTAGCATGATCTTCCCATGTAGTTATTAATGTTGTTCGTTTTTTTTTTTTTTGATTTACACACTCACTGATCAATGCTATACATACTACGTTCGGTGATGATAAGAACCATTTTTTTCCTTCCTCAAGCGTTCGTTTGTGCGATGATGGTGCGGGCCATCTTCACGCTGCTCATTTTCACCATGAGTGTTAACTTGTGAGTTCCGACCGTCAAGATCCGTCCTCTTATCTCCGGCATCGCAACGATTTGTCCAGAAACAGGTCCATCTGAATCTCAAAGTTTTCCTAGATCAGGCAACAACATCCTCACTGGGTGCCATGGTGCCAACCGGTTATCACTGTGCATGCGTCAACTTCTACAGACACAGTGATATCCCTTTGAGAATGACACTCCTGACGCCAGGGGTTTCAATTAATCATTCCAGAGGTTTGGTTTAGAAAAGGTCAGCAGACAAGTGCCAGCCTTTTACAGCAATATAAACCATGGATTGATTGATTAGAATGTGCTGGTTGCCCGACGGGTTTTATCGCTCTACCAAACGAAGAGTGTTGACACGGCTTGGAGGCGTGATATTATATTAGAGTTCTTGTTTGTGGGAGAATTTGGTAAAATAAATGTATATTTAGAAATGAAGGATAAATGAAGCCACTTTGGATTGGTGTGGTGCAGGCAAGAATGTCACAAGACAGGAAAAATGCTTTTAATTCAGTGAATTTATCAGTAGCAAAAATTGATTATGCATTTTTGGGATGGGAGTTAACCAATCAACAAGTGAAAAGGAACAAGTAGACATGGGGGTAGTATACAACTGGGACTCCCAAAAAGTAACACAGGGCACTAAAAATCAATCAAATAAACCAAATGTGGAAACTTTACACAGAGATCCATCAATTTGATGGATTTATTTCACAAGGAAGGTCAGAAAGAAGCGCTTACCGAAGGATAAGCAAGACCGATGGTTATTCTCAATTAGGTTTGCTACCGGACGTGTCGATAGGAGGAGGAGAAGTGGTCTGAGCAGTACCAGGACGACTGTTGTGATGACTGTTACTCCGAGCCAAGGAGGGCCACTTGGAAGATGAACTGGAGATCGAGGATGAGCCGAGGTTGATTGAAGATGCTCTTTTCGTCGAGCCCGGTGAGGCCATCTGAATCCTTTGTGCCGCTAGTACCAAATCCTATATTGGTCATAAGCAACGGAACAAATAATACGGTGAGCGAGTCATTCTCTGAATCAGGATTGGAGCTGATGGGAAACGGGTCAACCAGTTGGCTGAAGACGCACTGAGATCATCGTATTATACGATTTACAATCTTGGATCGATCGGTCTCTCTTTTGTTGCTTAAAAACTAACATCTCTGAGGCTCGCCGACCTAGTAATTCAAGTTCGTCACGGATAGATGCAAGTTGTTCGAGGTCTCGGGTGGAGAGATTAGCTAACAATGGCAATGCATTCCACAGACAAACGGTAGGTCAAACTATTATTATTCTTTGGTTTCTTCCGTGTTGCAGATCTAAGCGGGTGTAAAGATCAGAATCAAGTATTCACCTTCACTCATCCCCGCTAGTTCCTCGCACCGTTTTCTATCCAAGTTTGGTCCGTGAAACGGAGAAGCTGTGGTAGGTGAATGACAGTTCGATCTACCATTGAGAAGGGGACTAGTACGTTTAGTATCGATGGTCAATGACTTGCTGGCCAAGGGTGGAGGTGCAAGGAACTGAGAAGAATCAAGCAGACCGTCAGTAACCAGTGAGCTATAAACGAATAGCTGTTGGAGGGCTTACGTCGTTGAGATCGACTGGGATGCCGAGATGGACGAGATGAAAGCGACGGATTTGACTACGCTTCCATTCGACCGGTCTTCCAAGTCCATTTCCTCCGTCCACTAAGGTTTGCCAAGTTCTTTGGAGATCGTCGGATTTAAGGATCGAGGGCATTTGACGAGACTCACTCGTGGAGCGTTGTTGTTCGTTCTTTTTTTTCTGCAGGGGCGGTGGATGCTCAAGCCAAGCCTGAGATGGATGCGAGCGGGAATGATGATCAGTAAATAGAGCCTCCAAGGCTGGTGTCAGGGCGACCCGTAGAGTAGCCTCGGAGAACTGATCGGGTAGTTTGAATGGGACCACTGGCATCGTCGGCAAAGTTGGAGGTAAGGGTGATGAGGCGGTAAACCCTGCGAAATTCTCATCACTGACAGTCATCTCGCCATCGTCAAAGTCTCCAAACTCATCATCCTCATGATCATCATCATCCTGATTGTCAAATTCTTGATGAGTGTCAAATTCATCGAATCCAGAAGGTGAACTGGGGCCAAATGGACTATCATCTGGGAGAGTGGGGTCATTTGACCAGGAGCCAGTGGCCAAAGGTAGGGTAGCAAATTGTGAGTCGGTTGGAGGTAGTTCTAGGTCAGAGACGAGTGTTGTAGGTTTAGGTGGGGATTGTAGGTAGGATTGTAACTGTAGTGGTGATCGAAGGGCTGTAGGAGTATCTAGATCTTGATCGGAGTTTGAATCTAGTTGAATGTTGTCGCTAGGTTGAAAGGATGGATCGGAGAGATCTGGGGAGGTGTGTTGGTTTGGATTGGATGATGATGAAGCTTGAGGTTCTTGGGATGTTTGGTTCTTTGAATCAACGAGATCATGAGTGCCAGTCTGGTCCGAAAGATGATCCGCTGAGAGGGGAGATGGAGTTGGAGTTGACCAGATATCGGGTTCGTCCCAATCGCCGTTAAAATCGATCATGAAGGATTTGAGTAGGGAAATCGGATGGATCCGATGGTTGATGGTGGTTGATGGTGGTTGATGGTTGACAAGTGGACAGACACTATGGCAGATGACTGGATTAATTGTATATATAGCAGGGCTGTATTATGTAATCAGACGGCAGCCGCCCGTTAAGAATCACAATTTGTTGGTTTCATCAACCTCCCCACTCTTAATGGCTCTCCTCTACCTGGATTATCCCGTGGCAATCTTGTTCTAGTTTACTTTAACTTGAAAAATGCCAAATCATACCTGGAACTCAAAGTTCACCTATAGCCTATCTAAAAGTAAGAAACATTAGTCATTAATTAATAGGCTCATGAACCGAAGAGGCAAATAAATTCCCACGAATAATTTCATCAACACCATGGTTTTGGAGGGACTCCGTTTCGCTGGGACTCCCCCAAGGAGGTTCTCACTGGGTCGTCGGGCGCGATGCCTGGGTCTGTTGAGTTATGTGAATCCATCAGCTTGGATCGGTTAGCGGTGTGCAGCAACCGAACGTTGTTCAGGTATCTTTAATCGTTGAAGGCCTGGTGATGAGGTTTGGTTTGGCAAGTTATATAAAGGAACCATTAATGTTGACTGGAGCTACGAAGACAATCAACCATCACGGTATTTCTCCCATTCTCCTCATCCTTTGATCCAACCAATCGATCTATTTAAATATCATGCGTTCATCCAATTTTATCAAGCTCGGATGTCTTCTATCAACCATTAGTGGGGTAATCTCTCGGCCGCAACTCGGCCTCGATGCTAACCCGGAAGCTGAGCCACAAGATGTGAAACTAATTCCAGTTGATTAGTTGGCTTGTTGATGACCAAAACTTACTGACTTGTTCCTCGAACATTGTATCCAGAACTCCCACTCTTTAGCAACCCCAGCAGTTTCAAATGCTGGATTACCAGCTCCTCCGCCTTCCAACCCGTTGGTCCCAGAAAATGAAGCTAGACCGGTCCCCAGTCCTGAACCACAACTAGCTGGTACCGAAAATAGAGATACCAAACCCACTCATCTAGGTACCCCAGAAGAGAATGTTGGTTTGGCCGGTGCACAATTGAGGAAGAATGACAGTCCAATCGGAGAGGCTGGACCTAAACCAAAAGGGAAAAACGATCCACCACCACTCATAGAAGCAAGCCCACCAGCTCCAAATCAGGATCCCCCAGCTCGTAAAATACCTGATCAAGCTAAAAAGCCAGTCGTAGCTCAACCTCCCGGTGGAAAAAAAGATAATGGGAAGAAGGATGATGGGGTTCGTAGCAATTTTTTTTTGTCGTCATACCAAACCAAATCTTCTAGTGAAACTCACATGAAAATTTGATGGCTAATTTCACATCACCAAAAACGGTCTATTTTTACAATAGTCATCAGCTTCCAGGCCTGTTGAGCTATCAAATTCGGTGGTCGCCTCCAGCCTTATCGGGATACTAGCTAGTATAGCGGCTATCGTTGCTTAGAAATTTCTACCATTAAATATGTAACTGTTTAGCTTTTTGGATCGAGTGGACGTAGTGTTCAGATAGAATCTATGGTTCACTTTGGTATTGGATAATTTAAATATTCTTCTTCTTTCTTACATTCAATAACAACTTGAATTAAATAGAAATGAAAACTTGATACAGTGGATCAAAGGAATTCCGGGGAGGAAATGATCTCATTTGTTTTAGGGATTGTGTGTTGGCTTGAATGGAATGGAAACACAAGTTTGGTGGTTGTTTGGTCATACTATTTTCAGGGGTTGTTCCAATATTTAAGCTTAAAGTTAAACTGTGATGTTGGTGGGTATCTCTTGTGTTTATAATATTTTTTTCATCATGTTGAGGTTTGAATGATAATTGTCATGAGCTAGTTAAACTTAATCTCGGGAGTGTTGTTAATATAATTAATTAAACCCAGCTATGTAAAATATCTTCCTGCCGTTTTATTTTGTTATGAAATGTTTTTTTGATGATTTTTGGATGGCAAAAAAATTAAAATTAAAAAAAAAATCAAAAAACATAATTTCTTCAAAAACCAAAATCACTTTTTTTCTTTCTTCAAATGGACCAACCAACACTCATCAACGCACTCCTACACATCCATCATTCAACTCCAACCACCATCTCAACACCAACCACACCATTACCATCAACACCATCATCATCCAACCAGAAACGAAACAATAATCATAATCGAAGGGCCTCGGTAGCAATCAGTAAGTCATCTAATTAAAATAACTAAACCCATCCATCCCTATTAAAAGCTAATCCATCAATCAGTCATCCGAATAGCACCCTTGGACCCTCAATCCACTCAGTCATCTCCCACTAATTCACCAAGCTCATCCCCAAAGTACGAACCCCAATCGATCCACCAACAACCATCATCCTTACACCCTAACTCATCATCAGACACTCAACATGATCTCTCCCAACAACTCCACCAGTTCTTCTCTCAAGAATGGGTACAAAACGGTACCCCAGAGTTACTGTTTATCGAGCGAGCCACTCGGACCAGCGATCGATGGTCGGCCCATCTGGCCTTCCCAGGTGGACGTATGGAACCCGAGGATGAGGACGGTCTGTTTTGTGCGATGAGAGAGACCTGGGAGGAAGTGGGGATCGACCTGGCCGAAAAGGAGTTCATCCCACTCGGAAGGTTAGACGACCGTGAGATCACCACCAGCCTAGGTAAACGACTACTCATGGTCCTCAGCCCATACGTCTTCCTATCCACCCATCCCACCGGTGGTCCAATCCCAACACTCGAACCCACCGAGGTCAGCGCGGCTTATTGGGTACCCATTCACTATCTAGCTGGACCCCAGACCAAGTGGGGCGAGATGACCATCGACCTCTCAACCAGACTCGCTCCCTCCAGAGGTCCACTCATCAGCTTCATCCTCCGCTCACTCGTCGGCAGTATGAGATTCCGTTCGATCCTCCTCCCTCATAACCCGATCGTCGAAATCAATCGAGCCCCATCAAAACCAGAAGACGATCATCACCATCCTTCTCCCGATCTCAACCTATGGGGTCTCACCTTGGGAATGACCCTGTAAGAAACCTCAACCTTCTCAATCCTCTCCTTCCCTATAGATCTCACTCATCTTCATCTATCTTTTTTTTTTTTTTTTTTGTGGGGGTGGCCACTAGTGATCTGCTCTCCTTTTTCAAGACCCCCAATTCTTCTCTACCCGATCAACCTAACCTTTACAGATCCCCTTCATTGGAACATCTCAACGTTCCACCCCGCGAAATCACACTGGTTACACCTAGTATCACTAGCATCTTCCCCAGATTTACTCGTCAGCATCATCTTTTTTTCTTCTTCTTCTCCTTCTTTCGGATTTTCTTAAATGAATTAAAACTGAAACATACCTCCTCCCACGCCTTCTGAAGATCCGGATATCAATGCATTGATTTGGTTACTAGGAAGGCGATATCGGAACTTGATCAAACAGTGTCATCAACAACAGGAACAAACTGGCCTAATTACTGGAAGGTCTCGAAGTGATCTAGGAGAGGAGGGAGCAGAGTCTGACCAAGAGAGGGTGATGAGGGGGAAGGTGGCTAACAATCAGAAGATGACGATCAATTACATGAATAATCAGATGTCATGGACGAGTCTGGCAATGAAGGAGTTCTACCGCTCCGTTCGCAAGGCCCTCATCCTCTCCGTCCTCTTCCGTATCCTCTCCGTCTCCGCCACCCTCGCTACTCTCTCCTTCCTCTGGGGCCCCAACGCTCTCAACTCGTCCCGTCTTCTCCTCAACTCTCTCAGATCTCGTCTTGAAACATTCCGTCGTTATCATTCTAACCTCTTTTACCGCTTCCTTAAACCTTCTTCCTCCTGAGTCTTTCTTCACCGCCCCATACAACTTTTTTTTAACACTCGTGCTTGTTGTTAGGTTTTTACAGTCTTATCATTATGTACAATCATCATTTCTCAAAAAAAATGTCAAAAAAAAAATGTTTGACATGGTTGTCAGAAATAAAGATGTTGCATAGATGTGCATACATACTCATAGAATGTGTACCGAATTTGTTGATCTATCTATACACTTATTAGCACCATCTGTTAATGTACAGCAGTTTTCTAGTCAATTGTTTTATCTTTCCTTTTTTATTATTATTCGATCCTTATGTGTCCTATCAACCACTCATTCACACTCTATATAAACACTTGTCAGACCAACCAATCAATCTAAAATTGTGAGCTCTAGTTTACTGCAGTCTTTCAACAAACAAACAGAAGATTTGGTTGAATTAATCCTAGGACGATAACTCGCGTACAGCTCGTTATCAAGATCATGATCCTTGATATCTTGTGTCTCTTTGACTTACTTACACGGCAGTTGCGCGAAATTGGGTTTCGCTCGGCAATCTGACACGCAGGTCAACTCACTGGCAAATGGACCCCTAACTTAACACAAGTCCCTCGCTTTGGAGGGCCCTGGTGAAGCTTGGGCTGGCGCAAAGCGCAGCCAAAGGAGACCTGTGACTAATGTCAGATTTTGGGCTGGAAGCTGGGAACCTTTTTGCAGGGAAAGGTTTTCCCTCATGTTTCCCCCACCTTCCCAGATGAAATTTGACCTGCCAAATAGACAGGCCAAAAGGCCAGATTTTTCTCATCATTTCTGTAATAGACGGGTGGCCCAAGGTTGAGGACTCGACCCTCAAGAAAATAATGAAATTCTCATTTTTCCATGAGTTTCACAAAGGTCCTCAGGATTATTCCCAATTTTTCTTTCATCTTCTCCAATACTCCCTTACCATGTACCTATGCATTTCAACTCGGTGGCTGCTACAGACCTGTACAAATTGAACAGATAATGTGAGATTCAATGTCTCAACCCATAATATTAAGTAATGTTCCAAACTATGGGATAAATAAAAAATTCACGATGTCACCATTGTCAGTGAGACTCCCACTCACATCCAATGGACCAACCAACATTTTTTCATCATAAGTCTGAAAAAATATGTACCCAAAGCCAAGAAGTTGGCCTACATGCTAAAGCTCACAAGAAATCATTTGGATGGATTACTCGGGATTTACAAGGGTTTCACTATTGAAAAGTGAAAAAAAAGCCCCCAAAAGCCAAAGCTTCCAGGCGATGGCTGGGACTTTGCTCACAAGCCTCTCTCATTCAGAGGCTCGCTTGGCAAGGCGCCTTCGGCGCGCCGGGTCCCCCGGCCCCTGAATCAAGGGGATTGTGCTAAGCTAGAATGGACCCGCGGGCTGTCAGATTGCCAGAAAGCTGACAGCCCAACTGCGGGCCCTCAATCAGCTCCCCAACGCCAGCACGCGGGGGGAGCGGCAAAACACCGTCAACTTGAGTTGACCACAGGCCTGTTATAGCTGGAACCGGGAACTCCCCCAAGGGGAAATAATATTTCTGTAGGTGAACTATTTATAGGTAAAATCTATGTACATACTGGGTTGGTGAGAGACAAAAACCCATAATCTCATAGAATATCTATATAAAATGTGAGAAATATATAAATGACAAATGTCACAGGAAACTTGACATAACAGGGCCAACTGGCAAAGCAAGGGACCACAATCCCTGAGTCCCCTCACCCATGTGTCCCCAGCCACCCAATGACCTCCCCCCCCCCCCCCCCCCTCCATTCAATTTTTAATATCACCTCTGCCTAGATAGTTATGTAAATATTTACATCACAACTAAGCTCTCTTTGAGTCAATCTATGTATTACTCATTCAAAACACAAATTACTATTTATTTATATTGAGCATAAAAACCAAAAATGAAATGAGACCTCCCTTGAAGCTTTACAATCACCAGTCTTGTAGTAAGAATGCTCATAGTATCATGTAATTTGGATCAACCTGTTTTTGTGTTTTACCATGGTTCTTTCACATTTTTATTCAATTTTTGATCTTCAGATGAAGTTTTTGTTCCTTTTTGGTTTTTGTTACTTTTTTGTATTTTTTTGAATTTATTTGATTTATTTGCAACATGCAAAAGAGATTGGGCTTTAATTTCTGATGCGGGAAAGAAAGTGGGCTGATAACATGTAGTAGCTGTGGTTTGTGCAGCTACTGCATGTAACATCTGCTTGTTATTACTCTATTTGATGTAGTTTCTTGGAGTCTCTGATTGTTGGCTTGTTTGTCAAGCTAGCCAAGCTAAATTTTATCTCCTGTGTGAGGAATGGTGCAATTCACTGTCTGAATTTCTTCCCACTGAGGTTGATCCATACTTTGATTCACCATTTCCAATGAAATTGCCTGGGGCATCACTTATTGTGGATCTATGCAATCCCCCCAATGCCCTTGAAGAATCAAACATATTTTCCCTCCGTAATGAGCTTCTAGAAGATGAATAATAATTTGAACTTCCTGGATTGCCACCTGTAGGGTGATTATGGCACCCACCCAAGGAGGTTGATGCATACATTGATTGATTGCTCCCCAGGGAGTATCCTGAGGTGGATTGGAATGCTGATTCTGATGGAGGAATTGCCTGTCTGTTCACTAGTGATTCATGTGATGTTCCTGACCTGATGGAAAGAGTAAATTCACTGGGAATATAATTGAAGTTCCATCCTGTCTCCATATATGGATCCAATTGAGCTGATGCTGAAGAGTATGAGGAAACTCCTTGATGTAGTACGCTCCATATGTGGCTCTGAATCTCTGGGTAAATCACATTTGCAA
>RDRW01000602.1:0-233176 GCA_007896445.1 Puccinia hordei
TCATAACCTGTTGTGATGAATACGGCTGGAGCAAGCAGCAATTTGATGATTGATGTTTTGGAAGGATGAGGATTCATTTCAATCAGAAGAAAAAGACAAAAAAGAGAAAGTGATAGAGAGAAAGTGATAAAGAGAACATACCTGGAGCAAGCAGCAATTTGATGATTGATGTTTTGGAAGGATGAGGAAAACCTTCCAACACTGCTTGTCCAGGTTATGTAGTGAAATGAAAAACTATAATAACTGTCACAGATTGTGACATACATAAAGAGAAATAAAAAGATGAAGCAGAAATAAGAGAGATACATCTCACACATCTGGCCCCTTGTGGCTGGCCCATCTGGCCCCTTTTGGCCAGGCCCAGGTGGCCCATCTGGCTCCTTTGGGCCAGGCCCAGGTGGCCCATCTGGCCCCTTCGGGCCAGGCCCAGCTGGCCCATCTGGCCCCTCTGGGCCAGGCCCAGCTGGCCCAGGAGCGGGCGGGGTTTTGGGTGAGGGGCAGGGGGGACGGGGGGGGGGCGCGGAGGATTGGGGGGAACGGGGAAAAACGGGGGAGACGGGGGGACATCGACTTACTTGTTGATGTCCTGGCGGCTGGCTTGAGGTGATCGGGCGGCTGGCTTGAGGTTGTCGGGCGGCTGGGTCGTTCCGGCGGCTCGGGTTGGTCGATTGGGAAGGGTGGGCTGGGCTGGGTCGTGCGGCGGCCGGCTGGTACGTGGGTGGGGAAGGTCGGGTTGCTGGGGGGCGTCGGTGAGATGGTGGTTGGGGAGGGATTTCAGAGGGGGGGGGGAGGCCAATTGGCAAAGGGGGGGTGGGGGGCGGGTGGGGGGCATGCTGATGTCATGCGTACATTCTGGTGTACGCATGACATCAGCATGTATATAGGAAGGGCGTGCCCCTTCCTATATACATAGAATCGGCGTGCCAACTGCACGCCAATTCTATGTATATAGGAAGGGGCACGCCCTTCCTATATACATAGGTCGGCGGTCCGCCGATCTATGTGTATAGGCAGGGGCTTGCCCCCTGCCTATACACATAAAAAGGGCGTGCAACCCACACACCCTTTTCTGAAGGGGCGGGCGAGCCGCACGCCTGTTTCTGAAGAGGGCGTGCGACTGCACGCCTGCAGTGTCGCACGCCTGTAGATGGGCGTGCAGCACGCACGCCCATCTACAGGCGTGCCCACGCCCAAGGATGGGCGTGCAGCCCGCACGCCGATTAAAAAAAAGGCATGCGGGGAACATGCCTTGTTTTTTTATCGGCGTGCGATGGGCGTGGGCGTGCGCCCATTGGCGTGCATTTATCAATGCCCATTGGTAACTTTGCAAGACGAGTTGGCATACATTGTATCTGGGCCAAAAGCCAAAGGATGGATTGAGCGGTCCAAGCTACAGCCATGTCTGTTGAGTTTCAGGTTGTCCAGACCCTCTTGCCAGGCGGGTGCCGATTGGATGTAGTTATGCGACCACCCGGTGCTGGAGCCTAAAGACTGATCCCGGCTGTTCATCCCCATCTGTTGACTACTTCCAACGGACACGGGCTGGAAAGGATCCATTGACTCTTGCAACGTTTGCCCGAGACCTGGGAGGTCAATCACACACACCGTGATGATTCCAAAGAAATCCGGATTGGTTTGACTCCAATGGCGATTTCCCGGGATAGGAGCTGCCTCATGGGGCGGGGGGTCTAAGTTGTTGCTTTGAAGAGGGTCTGTTATCCGAGTCATTTGGCCTGAGATTTTCAACAATTACATAAGCAAACCTTGAAATTTTTGAAGTTGGTGTATCCTCCATTGCAGGGAGGATACACAACCTCCAGACACCCAGAAACACCAACTCAGATCACCAAGGATTCCTCAAGTTACAGCTCACCACTCCAACCAACCAAAGGCCTCTTTCACCCAGTACTTCACCAGTCTTGTCAGTCAGTCCCCTTTATGAACCTTGCTCATCTGACAGTAGTCCTTCTCTTTCTCCCCTTTCTTTCTCCCCTTCCTTTTCCCTTTCCTCAACCATCATCAAATAAGATCCAATCAAGCTCAATTCATCATATCAGAGATCAGCTTCAATCATCCCAAGAGATCATCCAGCCTAGCTTCAGTCTTTTCTGTGGTGTTTCCTTGAAAAAACTACATAGGTTTCCCTCTAAATAACCTTGACTATCTTGCTTGACCATAGTCTAAAAAAACTGGGCTGATTAGACTTGTCTTCTCAGATACCTTCCACATTTCCATTGTGTGAAGAGGCTGTTGCATTTCTAAGTCTCTGGCACAGCTCTCCAACTTTCTAAGTTGTTGATTATCATTAATAAAGAGCACTCAGATTATTCAAATCATTGATCCATCAATAATCTTCCCTTCTTTCCTCCTTTTTCCCCTTTTCCTCCTTAACAGTTGTTTTCCTTAGATCCTTGAAATACAACTGTTGCCCCCATCTTTGTGTCCTGTTGTCACTTTAGAGACCCAGGCTCACAGAAAAAAACTCATTTAAAGTAGGTTGACCTCAACAAATGAAATATAAAACCAAGGGGTCCCTTTGGTTTATATTTCATCAGTTGATATCAACCAAGTTTAAATTAGTTGAGTAAAACAAAACAAAACAAAACAAAACAAAACAAAACAAAACAAAACAAAACAAAACAACAAAACAAAACAAAACAAAACAAAACAAACAAAACAAAACAAAACAAAACAAAACAAACAAACAAAAACAATGAAATGTTTTCAACCCTCAGGATTTAAATAGGAGATTTTAGGAATGAACTGTGGGAATGTTTAGGAGGATTATAAGACTTATAAAGCAAGAAGATTGAGTTAAAACAATGGCACATTTTGTTTTTCTGGTGAATTTTTCCTTGCAAAAATTTTGAATTGAAATGGAATTGAACTCTTAAGATTTCAGCTCAAAGAAATTAAGCACAAGGGGGGACAATATTGAGGGACTGAGATTGGACCGGGAGCAAGGACCAAGGTTGGTTCACCTAGAGCAAGGCTCAGACTTGATGATATTTCAAAAGAGAGGAGCAGGATTAAATAGAAACAACTAGAGAGCCCCCTTGCAAGATCCAAAGGGGGCCTAGACATGAATAAGCACTAAACAGGGGAAAGTTACTGGGAACAGGACAGGAGAAAGGACAGGACATCTCACTCAAGATGGAACAATACATCTCACTTGAGATGGAACAGGACAGGACATCTCACTTGAGATGGAAAAATACATCTCACTTGAGATGGAACAGGACAAGAGAGGTAAAGGCCACTTGGCCATTGATAAGAGGATAAAATGGATGTGAGCAGAAGATGATGGTAGAATTCTGACATGAACAAACCTTCAAAAATTTGGGTGTTGATATACGCATGCCCAGGCTGGCACACCCGGTTAAAAAGGGTGTGCAAGATGAAACCCCTTTCTTGGGTGTCATCATGCTGCTGGATGGGTGTGCAATCCACCAGTGTGTGACACCTGTAAAAAGACAGGCAGACAACCCCAGACCCCTGTAAAAGAAAGGGTATGTGACTGGCACACCCTGTCTATGTATATATTATGTATGGGCATGGCCCATACATATATAAATGGGAAGGGGTACCAACCACACACCCATTTCTATGTGATATGTGTATGGGAAATAGCTCATAAAATAAACAGGAGGTGATGCCAGCTAACCCCCTGCTAGCATCATTGTATCAGATTCCCAAATCTAGCATTACATCAGCCAAAAAACCCTGATTTTATATCAGAAAAGAATGGTGTTGAAGCAGAAAGAAAAAGAGAAAGAGAGAAGATATAGGTTGATATAGATAGGATGAGTTTGAGTAGATAGAGTGGTTGAGTACATTTTAAAACAAGTTAATTGATGGATTGAGTTTGGAGAGTTGGAGAGGAGGGCAGTTGTCAAATATCATGAGAGAGAGAAGAGGAAGGGAAGAAAAAGGAGAAAGAAATCCACAAGATTCAAAGAAACACCAATATTCAACAAATTTGAAATTGAATCATGATTCTGATTCTGATTGTGTTGAATTTTTATGTTGTTAGTTATCATCTCTCAATTAATGCCAACCTTATTTTATATTACATATAATGCATTTGCCTTGAGTTTATGTTACAAAACTGTTGGTTAGAGTGTGCTTGATACTTTATTATTTTATGCTCCCTATTTCACTTGAATTTCTTAATGTAAACCTACTGTACCACTAACATCATGGAAACTAAAGCTACCCAGGCCAAAACCAAAACACTTGAAGGAATCAAATCCAGCCTTTTTACAGAGCCACCCTCTTAATTCCACACCACTGAAAAAAAAAGCCGCAATGAAAAGCTTGGAGGGGAGGAAAGAAAAGTGGCAAGGAATCCTCTGTGATAGCAGAGTTCCTAATAGTAAAAAAAAAAACCCCCACTAGTATGTGAGAGAAAAGTACAGTGCATTGAATAGCAAAAGACGCATTAGAAGCCACAGGGATAAGATGAAAGACTGATACATTTTTATGTTATCTGAGAAACTGATTGCATGCAATTGCAATGACAGAGGACAAGTTGTGGCAAAGCACAAGAAAAACATTATTTCAACAATTTGGAGATTTTATTTTCATCACATAAACTTGACCAATGTCATGAGATCAACTCATTCATTAAACCTGCGTCATCTAGAGCTCACAATGACGAGTGAGTAGGCCTTTGGTTCCAGAACTCATTACTGTGAACCGAATAGTCAATTGCAAAGAACTGTCAATCATAATAGCTGTGTATCTAAACAACAATTCCAACGTCAACAATTGACTACTAGACACAAGCGCACCTCACGATTGACAGAAAGAACAGAAACAAGAAGCAAAAGAAAAGTGCTATACTGATGATGATAACAACAGATATTCGGAATCAAAAAAAAAGTGTTTTATTATGTGTGCATCTAACAAAGGGAGGAATTGATTTGCAAAATGGAAGAACAAAGAGAGTCCTGATGAAAGATTTGCAGCTACACATGGATAAAACATAGACTGGGAATAAATATAATCGACTAGTTAAAAATGGATCAAAAGGCTGTTTGCGTGGGGGAATAGGAAAGAAAACGTAGTGAAACAGATGACGACTACTCAAAGAAAGGAGAAAATAACGATTTATATTTTCAACCAAACCAAACCAAAAGATGCTTAGAACTCATGCTTTGTTGTTGTATAAATTGACCCAACCAAGCGGCAAAAAAAAGCTCAAGCATCAGATGATTAAAGGTAAAGGAGAACTTTGAGGAAGAGAAAATGTAATTACCGAGTAATGCTTTAGTTGGATGTTTGAAAGTTGGGGTTGTGTTTATCATCAGTGACGTGCCATGACTTAGCCAATCTATCAACAATTGAGAAAGCATCCGCCCGCGGAGGACAAACATTAGAATCAACTGTAAGTTCTGTTCTAGGCAGAGATATTTAGAAACTGACCGATTCAAGTCTCGAGTGACAATATCAAGATCGATTTCCATTGCATCTACAATGAACTGGCCGATCTACGAATGAAATACAAAGAAAACACAAGTTAGACCAAGTAGCAGACTTACAGTGGCATTTTTTACACCGCCCGGGTATGAGCAAAATTGGAGAGAGCCTTCACCTCAGTGTTCTCTCTCGATTGCCGAATAGTTCTTGGGTTAAATCGTGAGGATAACTGTACAGATTTACGTCGACGCCCGAGTGACCATGAGTTGACCAACCGACTTGAGCTCTTCGAGAAACCTACAAGATATAAACGTGTGACGTGGATGAAGAGAGACGTTAGGGGGAAGGGGCGGAACGAAGTGGAAGACCAGAAATGATCAAGGAGATGGAGAAGAGAGTGTATGTACCATATCAGCCAATATGTAGTCAACATTCTGGCGGGCACCCAGGTTAACCAATTTGTCGATCTCCTTGTCGGAGGCGTCGATGATTCCCAATCCATCCCTAAGAATTTCATCGACGATGAATGGGCGCGAACCGACTGAGAGGGACGAACGGACATGGAAACCTTTTTGGCCAGCCAGGCGGTCGAGTGGGTCGCATTCGCCAAGACTTCTGGATACCATGCGTAGACCGGATACTTCTCCGTCAACTGTCTACCTAGCGCTAGTCCACCCGTCTCGTGATCGGACACTGAGATCATTAGCGTAGGCCAGCCCGCTTTGTTGGCCTCTATGTGGTACCAAACCGTAAGTCATAATCGAACTCAGACAATGCTGGCTACCAGGATATTAGTCACTGGACTACTAGATTAAGTTTGACTAACCATCAACCCAGCTTTGAACCATCCTAACGGTCTCCTGATACGCTAGAATGTCGTACAAATGTCCAACTGGATCGTTCGAATGGGCAGCCATGTCTAAACCAACCAAGCGGGTTTAGGGTTGATATCCAATGGTGCTGCGCACATATTATTTGGGTTTGGAGGGAGGTCATGATTGTGACTCACCGATTCGAGATCCTTCGATCATCAAGAAAAACCCATGGGCAGACTTGTCCTTGGCTTCTCTTGAAGTGTCTGTAGCGCAGCCAGAGACCTGCATTGTGGTCGTCGCGAACGATATGCTTAGTCGTTAGATGACAGAAACATACTTTGTAGTCTTGGGCGTACATATTCCTTAACGAAGGCTCTCGTTTGTCGGTGCCTTCCAAGCTGATTCTGTCGATTTCGTAGTTCATATGATTATCGTTGAAGAGCCCGAGCACGGGGTCTTCAAGTGGCCGTGTTCAGAAGTAGGGTCCCATGCCTTCTCAAACGCCTCGGTCGAGTTGAGGATCGTAAAGCCGTGTTTAGATTGGGCGGTCGCTAAAGATCGTTGTCGTCTGAGCGAGAGGAGGTGAGGCTCGAGCTGGGTAAAAACCAACGCCTGCCACCGCCGAGAGCCAAGTCGACACTGCGACCCAGGGGACCGTCTCCCGTAAGAAACGTCGCGATCTTACTTTCCATGTCCCTATCGATCACATGTGCATAGAAAGAGGCTGGCGTTGCATGCGTTATGCGCTACAGAGAAAAGAAGATCAAAGATCCAAGAGATTTAACTCTTGTCATCCAGCTGATTCATCGTTTATGATCATATTATGTAAACACACCGATGTGGCAACCAAGCCAGTCAAATACCCTCGGTGTTTTGCAGCTTCTAGAACTGTCCCGCATGGCTTCTGGTCGACAGGCTCGACAGCAATCGCACCTTGGTAGAGAAATTCAGGCACTCGAATTAAATCAGTAGCTTGCAAGACGGGTATCACTGCAGAACTTTGTGGTATTGTGAAATCGCAAAGAGTTTTAAGAAATCATGTGTTTAAGTGTCCACAGACCATTGTATGTCTTCAGAGCACAGGAAAAAGCAGTTGCTCCAGCGGCGGAATCGGTAATCAAAGAGTTGCTACTTCTAGTCTGCATGAGTGGTACCAAACAAAAAAAAAGAGAAAAGAAATGAATGATGGATGTTGTTTTTCTGAGATGACTTGGACGCGGGCAAGACTGACTCTAGAGCTGCCGACGAGCAGTGGATCCAGGGGGAGAGAGCCAAAACGATTTTTTGAAGGTCCGGGACGTTTGAGTGGCGGTTGAGATGACTTGGCTTCAGGGAACGTCCAGCGAGAGAATTCGGCCTGTTGTTCGATAGTTAGATTCTGGAGGTGTTGGACGAAGCCACGGGCGAAGCTTTCAGAGGCTGGTCCGAAACCGTCTGAGATCATGAGAATCACATTAATCTTGAGAGAATGACCTGTGATGTCAAATGAGCCACCAAGAGCGTAGTTGTGAGTGTAAGTTTTTTTTTATTACCAGATTAAAGGTTGTAAGTGTGTAGTTTATGTGTAGACGAACCGTAGCGGGTACCTTGGGTAGCAAAGAAGACGATCATGTAGGCTAATCCGATCAAGGCAGAGGTTCCAAGGAACAGGACTCGTTTAGTATGCGCCGGTGGTTTATACTGCAAGTGACGAGTCCGGAGAGGCGAGGGGTCCTGTCCGTCTTCGAGATGGATCGGGTGGAGGCTGTGAGGCTCCTTTGTGGGTGCGTAATCTTGATAGTCAGCCTTGTTGGGAGAGTCATACTGGGCAATGATTGTCCGTCGAGAGGGGGGTGGTAGATTCGGGCTACTACTGAGTAGCTCTGGGGAGTTGGGCGCGTGAAGTTTGTCGAGCTCGTCGAGTTCGTCCAGTCCCCGTCTTGCTCTCGTTCGTCGCTATCCGCGTATTCGACCGGCTGAAGTGGGGCTGGAGTGGAGTAACGCATTCGGTGAAGTGATGTTGTTCAAGTTGATGTTGTTGTTGGTTTCGAGGGTTTTCGAAGGTGGTAATTAAGCTTGGATATCCCCACTTGACCTTCAGTCTCCCATGACAACTGGCAAGACCACATAACATTAAAACTTGGAGCCTGTTTTTTTTTGCTCGCGTGAATATATGTAAATGTTTTATTTGGATTTAGCCCCTAAGATAGGGTTTTGGCTGGGTCTGCCCAAAACTGGAAACAATTTATTATGACACATACTTACACTATTAGCATATCTCTCTGACAGTTGCTTGTATCTAGTTCTTCCTCTGGTACTCTTTTTCCCTCAAGAGGTTATGAGCCTTTCTTCTTGCTAGGAAAGAGAACAGATTTTCAAGAGTTGAATCCTACCGTCTGACCATTTTTTTTCGACGGCTTTCCTACCTCCACAGTTTTTTTTCAGCCCCATAAACAATGTCCGAAAACCGCAACACAACTCGACCGGAGAGATCTGCCTTAACTGCAAGATCAACCTCCCGGGGGCGACATGTTTTGCAACCAATATTACCATCTACCTATGTTAGGGTTTGCACGGCTAAATCAAAAGATATACAGTTAAAAAGAATTATAGTGAATAATAAGTACATAGTATATATATAGAAGTAGTATATAGTTTTAGTGTCTGGTCACAAGACGCAGCACATGCTCTGTGGCACAGCCTAAGTACATAACCTCACCAGCAGAAATAGCTCACTTTATGCACTCCATGCATAAAGGCAGTGTAGAACAAGAAAACCCCACCAGCATAAATACCTCAATCAGACATCCCACCAGCAAAAATCCCTCACATTTTACTATATAAGGAGGCAGGGATAGAGAGAAATTGGAGGCATCCCACTCCCCACCATATAGCTAGCAAACTAAATAAAAGTACTCATCCATATAGTAGTGTGATCTTAATCAGGTGACTCATAACAAAATCTTTCATATCAGTTTAAGATACACAAAAGTAACAAAAGGAAAATGTGTTCTTTTAACTAAAGGTTAAGAAAGAGGGTACAACACTTTGAATATTTCACATTATACCAAAACATCCTCCTACTCATTTTCTCAGACTACATCTAAAAAGAAATAAATAAATCATAAACATATAAATACTTGTTCCCATCAATTCCAAAAGCTTGTACTCCATTTACCAGAACTTTCTGTAACAATCCATCCACTATCTACTTCCCTGATCCCTTCATCAAGCTCATTGCTGATTGTTTGTAAAGTTGAAATTAGATCTTTGTCTGATAAGAGATTACTACATAAATAGTTCTCTTAAAGAAAAAAAAAAGAAGTTATCAGCCACAACAATAGATAAAATTGTTGTGTTAACTCTTGTAGTAAATTGAGGGGCAGTTCTTTCAAACCATCCTTAACAGTTGTAATAGATTCATACATACCTGAAATAATATAACTGCTATTTCCTCCTCACAGAACTACCCCCCGTCCCAAAAGGAGTTCTCACAGTGTCAATGGCTCCAATGTTCATACTTGGTTGATTATGGGTTTGCCAAGCTCTCAAAGTGTGGTGTCTCACTCGCTCCCACTGGATGATCCGGATCTGATCCTCAACACCACCAATGACACTCTATTATACACTGCCTTTGCTGGAAACACCAATGACTATTAACAACTCTCAAAGCCTAGTATTGCTGAACAACACTCCGGGTTTGACGGTTTAAGGCTTATCACCAAATCCTTTACACTGAAAAAGTTGTACCGCTCATATTTCAATCATGCGAGATATCTTGGACCTCAAATTTAATCATCTAGATCAATTGGCCAACATTGATTCCCATTTCCTCCACATTGAAAACATGACTAAAAACTTATTCTGGTCTGGTTTTGTTCTCATGGAGCAGTCCCTTACCAGCTTACTTTTTCACTTATCCCTCCCAAATTTAGAATCTTTCCCGTTTGTCAATGTAGCCCGGCAGTTGGATCAGCAAATGGACAGAGGCACTCTTGAGGTGAAGAATACGGAGTTGGTGTGTTTGGCTAAGAATGAGCTCACCCTTTTCCACCAAAATCAACAGGGCGGTCAGGAGAGATGGTCAGATTGTGGTTCTCGTCAAATTCCAGCTGATGCAAACAATGGCATTGTTGGGAGCAACAATGTCGTCAAGAGCACTGTGTCACACTCCAGCAAGTGGTGCGCTCACTGTCCCATGTCCAATCACAATACGGAGGAGTGCAACAGGCCACCAACTTCAGCAAACAACACCAGTAACAATCCTTTCCGAGCCAACAATTTCAGTTTGTCCACTCCGTTTCAAGCCGTCACAGCTCTGCCAAGGTCCACCATCCATGAAAACTTGGCAGAAGCACCAACATTGCCCAAAGGGGACAACACCATTGATCTCCCAGTACTCCAGTCAATCTCACTGGAAGACCTGAATCCACAAGTCACACAGGAGGAAATTGATGCGCTTATGAAGCAAGGGGGACAATTATTTGGTTTGGAATTGTGCGCCTCACACATGTTCACAAATGATCTATCTCTCTTATCCAATCATCTCACACTCACACACCCCATTCCCATCTCGGTGGCTACTAATGCCCCTGAATCTTTTGTTACTATAGTTGGGAAGATGACTCTTTGTAACTCGTCTGGCTCAATCACACTCAACAACTTATACTATAGTCCAGCTGCAACCTGAACCTTGCTTTTGGCCAAGTCACTTTGTCTAGGTAGCGGGCAACTGCGGGTTAATATGGATGGCCATGCTTCCATAAGTTTTCCAAACGGTTTTTCCCTTCAATCTTTTTCAATTCAATGTTGATGGCAGGTGCCTGTTATGGTAACCTTTTCATCTGAACGCCCCACTAATATTGTACCACCATCTTGTTTTCAATCTTGTCCTTCGTCCCCGAATCATGCAATACAAGCCTACAATGTTTCTTTGAATAATTCCGATGCATTGCTATGGCATCAACGGCTAGGCCATATAAGTCTGAAGCGCATCATTTGAATGTGTGCACTTGGTAACATCCCAGGATTACCGACAAAACTAACTAACAAGAACTTCGTTTACAAAGATTGTCTCATGAGTAAAAGCAAAAGGGCGCTGGGCACTTGACTTTCCAACAAGGGAAAACTTGCGCCAATGGACATCATTGTCTCCAACGTGTTGGGCCCATTTGTGGAAGGCTGTAACGGTGTCAAGTATCTTGTTGTCTTTCGAGACTTAGCTTCAACCTATTCAGAAGGTTTCCTACTGAAGGGAAAAAGTGACGTCTGTTTGAATTTCAAGTGTTACATTGAGAATATGGAGCGGCTTACTGGACTCAAGCTGAAGCGTTTTTGGACCAACAGTGGCGGTGAATTCACCTCCAAAGCTTTCCTTGCATGGATGCAGGACAAGGGTATTGAGCACCAACACTCCATGCCCTATGAACCCAAAATAAATGGAGTGGCTGAACAACTTCATAGGACTGTGGGCAAAATGGCCTGTACAGCCTTGGTAGTGTCAGGCCTTCCAGTTAAGTTCTGGGGATATTTCACGCATAACCGTCTGATCAACTCATTGACTGGCAACAAGACGCCTTTGGAATTGATGTTCAATAGGAAGCCTGCCCTGGATAGGCTCCGGACTTTTGGAAAAGTAGTGTTTGTGCACAAGCGAGATATATATCAAAAGTCAAAGACGGACACGCGAGCGTGGCGGTGCAACCTTGTTGGTTATGTACAAGGGGGCAAGGGGTGGATATTCCGGGTACCTACCACCAACACATTTTTTGAATTGTCTATTGCTACATTTCCCTACTCTGCTCTTCCTTCCATCAACCCAACTAAACCTCAAAATTCAGGCTTGACATCATCTGCCTCCCTCAATAAACTTATTGATAATGTTTCTCCTTTGCCAGTCACCAAAATTGTCCCTTCGGTACCGCAGCATGAAAATGAGTTGGCCAAAACGTTTGAAAATCCACCTGTGCAAAGTTCTATCAACAAGCTTCTGAATGTGGAGGACGTGAATCCCATGATCTTTAATTTAGCTTTGATGCTTGGGTATAACGTGGCCAAAGATACCATTTGTAGTCAACTGCCTGAAAATGTCAACCTAACGGCTGTATCTAGGAGCCAATTGTTACCTTGGACGTATGAACGTGCATTCTCTTGGTCAGATGGGGAGAAATGGGCAGTGGCGGTCAAAACTGAATTGGACAACATCTGGCAAATTAATGTGTGGCACTTCAAACATGTACCTCCTGGGCAAAAAATGACTGATGCGCGTTGGCTTTTTGATATCAAACAGAACCAGGATGGCTCTATCAAAAAGTACAAAGCTCGTTACATAGTACAAGGTTTCAGTCAGATTTTTGGCCAAGACTACCACAACACGTGGGCTCCAACGGCTACTTTTGCCTCTCTTTGCATGTTGTTCACAGTGGCAGTGTTCAACTGCTGGATGATTGAGTCTTTCGACATCACGGCTGCGTACTTACACGGCAAAATCAATGAGGACGTCTGGGTAAAAGTCCCGGACGGTGTGGGAGAACTTATATACCAGAGGTGCAGCACTGAAGCTGAGCCCGCAGCCGCGGGCTCAGCGGCAGACTGAGGCTGAGGTAAGGGGGGTACTTTCCAAATGTCATGGGAAATTCCGCGGGGAAAAGCACGGGGCGCAGCATGTGACATTCTATAGTTGGTGCGGGCAATTGGTTGGGCGGACGAAGGCCGCTTCAGTATGCGCAACGTAGGGGACCGGGCGGAACCACGGGGTTTGGGGTGCCAGGCCCGCAAGCGGAGCGGGGGCAGAAGGAGCGGAGTTGTGCGCAGGGGAGCGACAGACGACTGCGGGGGTCAACGGGGTATAGGAGTCGGGGGCAGGCTGCGGTGCGATGCGGGATTGAGGAGACAGGCAAGTAGGGCTCAAGGAACAGTACCGGGGATTGCGGGACATGATCGGGGGACTGTTGTATAAATAGAGAGTTGTACCAGGGTTGCGGATCTTATCTTATCATCAAAGTAGATAGCTATCAACTACAGCACATATAAGAAATCTCATTGTTTGGAGAGCTCTCTCAGCGACTATTCAGCGTGTGCGGACAATCGGAACTGTGAAGGACAACATCAGGAATACAAACGCAAGAGGAACGGTCCCCTTGCTGAGTAAAAGGTGTTGTAGGGAATCCAGTTGACTATCCACTAACAGTTGTTGATCCCGCAGAGGAAATCAAAGAACCACCGGAACCAACCAGGAAGAAGGGCAACCTACCATTTCTGTCACTGAGGTCGCCATTATTTCCACATATTGGGGGTCTGGCCGGGAAATTTTTTCTGTTTCCAACCTGCGGACGGGTCAAAACATCTTTTTATTTTTATATATCATTTATCATTGTTTGAGGATGAGTGGTTCTGACACTCATCTTCCTACGACTGCGCCGGGCAGAGCGTCCTCTTCCAAGTTCACCCTTGCTCCCGCCAAGTTCGTCCCTCCCCCTCCAAAGGGGGGAGGTCTGGGTACCTACGGCATCACGTCGGAGGTCAACATGGACAACTTAACGGAGGAGAATTGGAAGGGGAAGCAGGCGGCTGGTGAAGCGCCGGTAGGGGTGAGGAGGCGAGGGTTGGCGTTGGATCCACCGACGGGCGTCAAGATTCGGCCGCGGGATTTTCCCGCAGTCCGATTCAGTGTCCATGCGGTTGATCGATTTCTGAGTCGTTTTGAATTGGCGGCGGAAACCAAAGGGGTGTCGGACGGCAACAAGGTTTGTCAAATCGTCAACTTCATTCAGTCCAAAGAAGAGTTGCGCGATGTGGAGGAGATGGAGGGGTACAAGGCAAAGAACTGGGAGCGTCTGAGGGAGGAGATGTTGGAGAAGTGGGGTCCGCGTCAGCAACGGTATTGGGAGGCGGATTTGGAGAATCTTGCATCAAGCAAGGCGGCATTGGGTGGGGTCAACGATCGAAGGGTGTTCGATGAGTACGTCACTTCCTTTGATTGCATCGTGAAGTACCTTACCCGCAATGAGGTGATCATTGGGGAACCGGCTTCGGTCAAGCGGAGCTTCCTCAAGGGGCTCGCCACGCCGGTTCAAGAGCGGGTCCAGCGGAGGCTGTACAATCAGAACCTCATTCGGCGGTCGAGGGATGGGGGTACCCTGTTGCCCAACTTGGCGTTGCTTAGGGGAGCGGTCCGGGCGGAGTTCGACATGATGGAGTTGGTAGCCGAGAAGTTGGGAGTGGCGATCTCAAGCGGAATCGGGCCGGTGATCTCTTCCCGGAACACGGCGCCGGTGGCGCCCGCTGAAGTGGCGGAGTTGGCTGACACCTTGAAGGAGCTTTGTTTGTTCATGCAGAAGACGGTTCAACGGGAGTCGCAGCCCCAATCGTCGGCACCAGCCAACAGTCAGCGGAGCTACCCTCCGCGCACGGGGCCTCCGGGGCTTCATTGCACTTATTGCGGGTCAAATACCCATTATAATTCTTGATGTCAAGAGTTGATGGACAACTTAAATGGTAGGCGGGTGAGGATCTATAACGGTGATTATTTCCTCCCTAGATTGCGTGAACCGATCAAGGCGGCCATGCCGCGCGATGTGGTCCGTGCAGCGGCGGCAGGGCAGGGGGAGACGGCGGAAGGCCCGAAGGCGGAGGTCAAATCCTCAATGGGTATAGTTGTCGGGTTGTCTGGATGGACACCCCCGGCTGTCCAATCAGAGGTGTGGGCCATCCAATCCGATGAGGTGACGGCCCGCTATGGCGGGTACGACCACATGGATGTGGACCCTCCAAAGAAGGGTAAGGCAAAGGAAGTTTCGCAGCCTGGAGGAGTGGCAGTGCCCACCGGGAAGAAGAAGGCGGCGGAGTTGGCCAAGCGCGCTCTGAACGGGGATGGCCCGCTGACTCTTTCCATCAAAGAGTTGGCTTTGGTTTCCCCTCTGATGGCGGAAGAGCTCATAGCGTCTCTCAAGGAGAGTGCGGGCCTCAAGGCGGAAGGTAATCAGGTGGCGTTTGATGTGAGTTCAGCGGAGGCCAAAAATTTGTGCCACTATCACCCGGAGGAGTTTCCTTCGGACTACATCTCCTGCCCCCTTGGTTATGTTCAGATGACCATTGGGGATCAGCAAGTTTGGGCGATGATTGACAGCGGGTTGATGGTCAACCTTTTGCCGGCGGAGGTGGCGCAGGACGTGGATCTCGTTACCCGACAAGCCAACATCAGCGGCCATGAGTGCGAGGTGGCGGGAGTGGTGGAGAGTGAGTGGGTGGAGGTGGCAAAGACCAGGCGGAGGGTCTCATTCTTGGTGGTAAGGTCCGCCGAAGTCATCCTTGGACGGCTGTTTTTGTTTGCCTTCCAAGCCGGTCTTTGGTTCGATTCGGTCCCCAAGGAGGAGGTCCTTTTGGTGGCGGACTCCCGAGGGTAACGGTTCGCGACAACAATCTGTCAGCCATCGAGCGGACAATGGGAGACCCGGCTGGGGCCGGATTTGGGGGAGGATGAGTGCCGAGGGAGGGAGAAGCAGGAGGCTTCCCCTTTGGCACGGTGTTTTTAGGTGTTGGCCGGTCAATCCGCACAATGTCAGCTCTAGCATTGTGCGGACAGTTGACTCCTAAAGAGCGGGAAGGAATAGGGGATGATGGGGCGGAGGCAAGAGACCCAAAAGTAAGTCCTCCCAATTATGCACCTCCGAGGGTTTCTACTACCATTCGTAAAACCCTACCAAGTGCCACGTACGTGAGCAAATCCCTTTTGTCTGGTCATAGGCGGAAGTCCTGGGAAGTTGGTCCGCACTCGGAACCGGAGGTTTGGAGAAAGGGAATGGAGGAGGAAAGCGATGGAGCGGGGGCAACCAGTCTAGAAGTAAGACCTCCCAATTGTGCACCGCCAAGGGTTTCTACTACCTTTTGAAAGACCCTACCGAGTGCCATGTACGTGAGCAATTCCATTTTGTCAGGCCATAGGCGGAGATATCGGGAAGTCGGTCCGCAAGATGAAGTGGAGGTGTGGAGTGAGGGAATGGAGGAGGAACGCGATGGAGCGGAGGCAAAAGGTGTAGAAGTAAGTCCTCCCAATTTTGCACCACCAAGAGTTTCTACGACCTTTCGAAAAACCCTACCAAGTGCCACACACGTGAGCGATCCTTTTCCGTCCGATCATAGGCGGGAATCTCGGGAGTTCGGTCCGCATCAAGAGACAGAGGTTTGGGAGGAGGAAGGGGAGGGTTTGGAGAAGGGAATGATGGAAGGTTCTTTTGGGGCGGGGGCAAAAAGTGCAGAAGTAAGTCGTCCCAATTGTGCACCGCCAAGGGTATCTACTACGTTTCAAGAAACCCTACCTTGTGCCACGGTCATGAGCGATTTGAGAGTCTTTGGTTTCCCAGTCCGCAGGATCTCAGCGGAAGAAGGCGTCGTTCTACGGAGGGTTGAATCGTGCGGGGCGAAGTATAAGCCGGTGGCGCGGAAGGTTAGACCGCGGAATGAGCCAATGCCGCAAAGCTTGAACTCACCGTTGAATCCCATCCAGTGGGGAAGAGACCCTTATCTTACCCCACTTTGGGTGCGGCCTCCGGATTTTGTGTTGACAGAGCTTATCACGGAGGAACGGATGGTGAGTCTCAACTTTGGACCTCCGGGGTGGGTGAGCCAGGAAGAGTGGAAGCTCTTAGCCCAGGTCGTCACCTTGCGGGCAAAGGATTTGGCGTGTTCCCCTGAAGAGCGCGGGCTGTTGGACAGGGGATTAGGGGAACCTTATTGGATTCCGGTGATACCCCACGAACCGTGGCAGATCAAGCCAATTCCGGTTCCGGCAACTATTCGCGATACCTTCACGGAGTTGGTGTGGGAGCGGGTGCGGATGGGGTTGTATGAGCAGTCTTGCTCAAGCTACTCCAGCCCAATTTTTCCGGTGCTGAAACAGGATGGGACAAGTTTGAGGATTGTTCATGATCTTCAGAGACTGAATTCCATTACCATTCTGGATGCAGGGCTTCCTCCGCGCGTCAATGAGTTCGTTGAGTCCATGGCAGGACGGGTTTTTTATGGGTTGGTTGATGTCATGGGCGGGTACAATCAGCGGGAATTGCACCCCGAGTCGCGGCCACTCACGGCTTTCAAGACTCGGTTGGGGTGTATGCAGCTGACTTGTCTTCCGCAGGGAGCCACCAATTCAGTAGTGGTGTACCAAGAGCAGATGGCGTGGATCCTCCAGGACGACTTGCCTCACACTGCCAGCATAATTTCCTAGGATGAAGTCATCCCAGTTAAAATGGGATGCACTCAACCAATTTAAACTTGGTTGAAATCAACTTATGAAATATAAATCCAAGGGACCCCCCTTGGTTATATATTTCATTGGTTGAGGTCAACCTACTTTGAATTGGTTGTTTGCATCCTAGTTTAACTGGGATGAACTCAACCTATGAAATTATGCTGGTAGTGTCATCTGGTCCAGATCTTTATTGATGACGGGGGCATCAAGGGGCCGAAGTCGGGCGTTGATAAACGCAGGCCAACGGCGCACGCCAACGCCAACCCGCACGCCACTTTTTTTTGGCGTGCGGGGCCTACACGCCAAAAAAAATTGGCGTGTAGGGTCTACACGCCAAAATAAATTGGCGTGTGAGACCTACACGCCAAAAATGGCGTGTGGTTCCCACACACCAATTTTTTTTGGCGTGTGGGCCCCGCACACCAGTTTTTTTTGGCGTGCGGGTCCCCCCTCGCTCACGTGATCGAATGGGAGGGCCCATTCGATCACGTGAGCGGGCCGGCTGACGAGGTTATACAACCTCGTCAGCCGGGAGGACTTCCTCCCGGCTGACGAGGTTATAGAACCTTGTCAGCCAGGAGGAAGTCCTCCTGGCCGACGAGGTTGTATAGCCTTGTTGGCCGGGAGGACTTCCTCCTGGCCGACAAGGTTGTATAGCCTTGTTGGCCGGGAGGACTTCCTCCTGGCCGACAAGGTTATACAACCTCGTCGGCCAGAAGGAAGTCCTCCCGGCCGGCAAGGCTATACAACCTTGTCGGCCAGGAGGACTTCCTCCTGGCTGACGAGGTTGTATAACCTCGTCGGCCGGGAGGAAGTCCTCCCGGCCAACGAGGCTATACAACCTCGTCGGCCAGGAGGACTTCCTCCTGGCTGACGAGGTTGTATAACCTCGTCAGCCGGGAGGAAGTCCTCCCGGCTGACGAGGTTATACAACCTCGTCAGCCAGGAGGACTTCCTCCTGGCCGACGAGGTTGTATAACCTTGTCGGGCGTTGATAAACGCACGCCAACGGCGCACGCCAACGCCAACCCGCACGCCAATTTTTTTTGGCGTGCGGGGCCTACACGCCATTTTTTTTTGGCGTGTAGGGTTTACACGCCAAAAAAAAAGGGCGTGTGAGACCCACACGCCAAAAATGGCGTGTGGTTCCCACACGCCATTTTTTTTTGGCGTGTGGGCCCCGCACGCCAAATAAAATTGGCGTGTGGGCCCCGCACGCCAATTGTTTGGCGTGCGGGTCCCTCTCTCACATAATCGAGTGGTCCCTCCCACTCGATTACGTGAGCGAGGCCGGCCCCCCTCACTCACATAATCGAGTGGGAGGGACCACTCGATTACGTGAGCGAGGCCGGCTGACGAGGTTGTATAACCTCGTCAGCCGGGAGGACTTCCTCCCGGCCGGCGAGGCTATACAACCTCGTCGGCCAGGAGGAAGTCCTCCTGGCTGACGAGGTTGTATAACCTCGTCAGCCGGGAGGACTTCCTCCCGGCCGGCGAGGTTATACAACCTCGTCAGCCAGGAGGAAGTCCTCCTGGCCGACGAGGTTGTATAGCCTCGTCGGCCGGGAGGACTTCCTCCCGGCTGACGAGGTTATACAACCTCGTCAGCCAGGAGGACTTCCTCCTGGCTGACGAGGTTGTATAGCCTTGCCGGCCGGGAGGACTTCCTCCTGGCCGACGAGGTTGTATAACCTCGTCTGCCAGGAGGAAGTCCTCCCGGCCGACGAGGCTATACAACCTCGTCGGCCAGGAGGAAGTCCTCCCGGCCGACGAGGCTATACAACCTCGTCGGCCAGGAGGACTTCCTCCTGGCTGACGAGGTTGTATAACCTCGCCGGCCGGGAGGAAGTCCTCCCGGCTGACGAGGTCATACAACCTCGTCAGCCAGGAGGACTTCCTCCTGGCCGACGAGGTTGTATAGCCTCGCCGGCCGGGAGGAAGTCCTCCCGGCTGACGAGGTTGTATAACCTCGTCAGCCGGCCTCGCTCACGTAATCGAGTGGTCCCTCCCACTCGATTATGTGAGCGAGGGGGGACCCGCACGCCAAACAATTGGCGTGTGGGCCCCGCACGCCAATTGTTTGGCGTGCGCTCCCACACGCCAATTGTTTGGCGTGTGAGAGCGCACGCCAAACAATTGGCGTGCGGGGCCCACACGCCAATTTTATTTGGCGTGCGGGGCCCACACGCCAATTTTATTTGGCGTGCGGGGCCCACACGCCAAAAAAAAATGGCGTGTGGGAACCACACGCCATTTTTGGCGTGCAGGTCTCACACGCCAATTTATTTTGGCGTGTAGACCCTACACGCCAAAAAAAAATGGCGTGTAGGCCCCGCACGCCAAAAAAAATTGGCGTGCGGGTTGGCGTTGGCGTGCGCGCTTGGCGTGCGTTTATCAACGCCCAACCTTGTCAGCCGGCCCGCTCACGTAATCGAATGGGACCTCCCATTCGATTACGTGAGCGGGATCCCCCCACACGCCAAACAATTGGCGTGCGGGTTGGCGTTGGCGTGCGTGCTTGGCGTGCGTTTATCAACGCCCGCCGAAGTCGGATTACGGCAGGGCGGTCTTTGTGGACAACCCGGACATCAGGCGGTTCATTTGGGAGTATGCCGTCACTTTGGAGCGGATCTTGTTCCGAATCAAGACCGCGGGTCTCACGGTTTCAGGGAAGATGTTTGCGGTCTGCATTCCGGCTTTGGAGGTCCTCGGTCATGAAGTCTCATTTTGCGGAAGGAGCATCACTCGGACTAAGTTGAACAAAGTCTTGGAGTGGCCAGTTCCAAAAACCGTAACTCACATCCTTCAGTTTTTAGGGTTGTGTAGCCATGTGCGGATGTTTATTGAGCGGTTTGCGGAGATCGCAAGCCCAATGAGGCGGCTCACTCGCAAGGGGACTGACTGGAAGTGGACTGAGGAATGCGATCGCGCGTTCACTCGGCTGAAAGAGATCGTTGGTAGGGAGATCACGCTCAAGGATCTTGATTACGGGAAGGATGGTATTTGGCTGGCGGTCGACTCCAGAAAATATGGTGCGGGAGGCGTGCTGACGCAAGAGGAGGATGGGAAAGATTGGCCGGTTCTTTACGAGTCAATCACTTTCAGGGAAACCAAGTCACAATACTCCCAGCCGAAGCTTGAGCTGTGCAGGGTCACCAAGGTGGTGCGGAAGCTGCAACACGTGTTGTGGGGGGTGTTCTTCAAACTCCTAGTTGATGCAGAAGCGCTGGCGAGGATGATCAATTCTCCTACTCTCCCAAATGCTCCAATGACTCGATGGGTGGCTTACCTTCAATTTTTTTCTTTCAAAGTGGTCCATATTCTGGGGAAGGCGTTCACAATGCCTGATGTGTTGTTGCCAGTGGCGGTAGAGGAGGGAGCGGAGCGGTTCCGCTCGGCAGAGGCGTTGGACGTGGAAGAACGGCTGATGAAGGCGGGCGCGACGACGGTTGGCATTGAACTTCCTCTTTGCCAGAGCGGGAAGTACGAGCTGATGGAGACCTACCTAAGTACCCTCAATTTCCCTGATGATACTTCAACCGAATTGAAAGCGTGGGTTCGTCGAAATAGCGTCAATTTCTTTGTGCGGGAAGGCCAACTTTGGCGTAGGCGGTCTCCCATACTGCTGGTGGTGGCGACTTGTCAAGCGAGCCAGTAAGTCATCCTTCGGAGCCTCCACGAGGAGTTGGGGTATCGGGGCAAGGTGGAAACGCGTGCCCGCGTTTGGCAGCATTTCTGGTGGCCTGGTATGGTGAAGTTGGTCTGTGACTGGGTCCGGATCTGTGAGGCGTGTCAGCGTCGGAGCTCGGCGCTCCCCAAGGAGGTGGGCATCCCGACAGGGGAGGATTCGTTGTTCAGTCGGATTTCCTTGGATGTTGTTCACATCAAGGCAGGTAAGTACGCCTACTTACTTGTCGCGAGGGATGATCTGTTGGGGTGGGTCGAGGCCATCACTTTGGTCAAGCTGTCGGCAGACAAGGTTGGCCAATTCCTGGAGGAGTTCTGGTTCTTGCGGTTTGGATGTGTGCGGCTGGTCACGGTGGATGGGGTTGCGGAATTCCGAGGAAGTCTGATGAAGCTTGTTCAGTCATGCGGAGCGAAGTTTGGCAGGGTCACGGAGTATTATCCGGAAGGCGCCGGGATGGTTGAGCGGGGACATCAGCCAATCAAGAACACGCTGGTCAAGATGTGCGGTGAAGACAGCCGGAAGTGGCATCAATTCCTTCCGGCAGTCCTTTTCGCAGATCGGATCTCAACCAAGCGGGGCACCGGTTATTCGGTGTACAAACTCCTGTATGGGCGACAGCCTGTGTTGCCGGTCGATATCGAGATGCTCACTTATCTTGCTATCAACTGGTGGAAGGTGAAGACTTCGGAGGAATTGTTGGAGGCGCGGGCGGAACAACTTCTCAGACGAGAGGAAGTTGTTGCGAAGGCGGCGAAGCGGTTGCGGGAATCTCGGGCAAAGTCGGTCCGCTATTGGGACGAGCGTTGCGCTCACCGGTTGCGGGACCCTTTACGGAAAGGCGATCTTGTCCTTCTGTACAATCGGAGCTTGGAAACCCAGTGGGGGAAGTTGTTCGCCAACCGATGGAACAGACCTTATCACGTGGTCAGCAAATTTCCGGGGGGAAGTTATCAGTTGGAAGAGTTGGACGGAACCCCGTTGAAGCGGAAGGCGGCGGCATCCCACGTGAAGCGTTTTTATGCTCGGGGATCGACGTCGTTTGACAAAACCCTTGTTTCAGTATCTGAAGACAAGAATGATGAGGATTCGGATTTGGAGCCAACTCCTTCGGAGCGGCCCGCCGATGAGGCGGGTCCAGCGGATTCTCCTGGCACCAATGAAGAGGTGGCTGGTGAGCGTTCCTTGCGGCAAAGTGCGAGGAACAAACCGCTGAGGACAGCGGCCAAATGCGGGGGGAGGATGGGGGCCATAGGCCAAGCCTTAATTGGTGAGGGGGTGCGCTAGCTGGTCTACAGCCGGATAAACTAGCCACCCCAGGATGTCAGTCACCCTAAAGCGGGATGTAGTTGTGTTTTGTGAATGGGTTTACTGGTTTTCTTTGTTATATATTCAGGATGGCGAGGGGTATGGGGAATCGTGCAGAAATTCCATCTGGGGCGGTCCAGGTACCTCGGCGGGCGGGTTGGGTTTTCGTTTCAGGATTTGATAGATTGCGGGCGCGGTTTCTTTCTCTCATCTTTAGGTTGCGGGCGTGGTTTCTCTTTCTCTCAGGATTGCGGGCGTGGTATTTCTCTCAGGTTATCAATTTCCTCAAGTTATCAATTTCCTCAAGTTATCAGTTTCCTCAAGTCATCAGTTTCATCAGGTTATCAGTTTCTTCAAGTTTTTTCTCAAGGGTCCAATCTCAGTTTCAGGATTTAGTATCTCAAGTTGCAAAAAAAAAAAAAAAAAAAATGGAAGTGCGGGGACTAAGTGGTTCTCAATCCGGGGCGGTCCGGGCACTTGTAACTTACCTTTTTTGTTTTGTTTTCTCTCAAGTATCTCACTATGGCACAGGTGTTTGTCTCAGGTTAGCGGGGCAAGCATATGGCGCATATTATCTCAGCATAGGGGATACAGAAGAAGTATGAGATACAAGCAGGAGAGTGAGTGAAAGAGAGGAGCCCAAAGCGCTCAGTCCAAGAACACAGCGGGTCGGAGGCGGCCGCGCAGCGTGGCGGAGGACCGGTGGAATTCTCGGAGCATTTCTCGGCGGGTTTTGGCGGGGATCGTCACCGCCTTCTTCAACAATCCCTCAACCAGCAAGGTCTGACCTTCCAGGAACGGGAGGAGGTCTGCTTCAGGGACACCGGACTCGTATTCATTGTCGGGGATTGCGGCCCAGTATGGCGACTCGAGGAAACCGGGTGCGGGAGCAGCCTCAAGAGGTCAGGAAGAGGAGGGGGCGGGAGCCGGAGAAGGAGTGCGGAGTGGGGGAGGAGTATTGGGGCGGGGTGGTAGGAGGGAGGTCATAGGTGGAGGGGAGGGGGTAGGTGAAGGAGGGGGAGGTAAGGTAGGGGAAGGAGGGGGGGGTGGTGTTGGTGGTGGTGGTGGTGGTGGGGTAGGCGAGGGGGGTGGAGGAAGGTCTGGGGTGGGGGGGACAAAGAGGGTGGTTCGAGGGGGTGGTTGAGGTGGGGTGGAAGGTGGGGGAGGAGGGGTAGGTGATGGAGGAGGAGGAGCATGGAACGGAGTTTGGGCTCGGCGGTGCGGAAGAGGAACCAGGGATGGGCGTGGCGGAGGGACCGGAGAGCGGCGAGAGGCGTTGGGGTCCATTCCGGCGCCAACGTTGACGCGGTGGCGGGTCGCCCAGGCTCGGAGGGCGGCGGCCCAGGTCGGTCCGTCGGGGAATTTCTTCCGTTCAGGTTTTGGAGTCATTCAATCAGTTCCGACGGGGGTTCTCACTTGGTTGGAGCGATGGCGGCGTCGAGGAGGGGAAGGGGTGGAAGAAGAGATGGAAAAGTGGTCCGGAGTCTCAAAGGAATCTTTGCGGCGGCGCCGCTTCTGACGGGATTGAGTTCCGGAGCGAGGACGAAGCTGGGGACAAGGAGCGTTTCTGCGGGACAGAGAGCATTGGCAATGGGACCGAGCACAGCCCGTGCAGGCAGCTCCAGGCACGGGTTGGACGCAGGGAGAAGAGAGGGAAGCGTGGCTGGACCGTGCGGTGCAATGATCACAGGGGGGTCAGGGATAAGGCATGGTGGGTATGGGAAAGGGAGGTGGTGGGTATGGGGGAGTGTATGATTGAAGGTATGGGAAGGTGTGAGTAGTGTGGGAATTGCTGGGGACAGGATTCAAAAGCGAGGGGGATGTGGGAGAACTTATATACCAGAGGTGCAGCACTGAAGCTGAGCCCGCAGCCGCGGGCTCAGCGGCAGACTGAGGCTGAGGTAAGGGGGGTACTTTCCAAATGTCATGGGAAATTCCGCGGGGAAAAGCACAGGGCGCAGCGTGTGACATTCTATAGTTGGCGCGGGCAATTGGTTGGGCGGACGAAGGCTGCTTCAGTATGCACGACGTAGGGGACCGGGCGGAACCACGGGGTTCGGGGCGCCAGGCCCGCAAGCGTAGCGGGGGCAGAAGGAGCGGAGTCGTGTGCAGGGGAGCGACAGACGACTGCGGGGGTCAACGGGGTATAGGAGTCGGGGGCAGGCTGCGGTGCAATGCGGGATTGAGGAGACAGGCAAGTAGGGCTCAAGGAACAGTACCGGGGATTGCGGGACATGATTGGGGGACTGTTGTATAAATAGAGAGTTGTACCAGGGTTGCGGATCTTATCATATCATCGAAGTAGATAGCTATCAACTACAGCGCATATAAGAAATCTCATTGTTTGTAGAGCTCTCTCAGCAACTATTCAGCATGTGCGGACAATCGGAACTGTGAAGGACAACATCAGGAAGACAAACGCAAGAGGACCGGTCCCCTTGCTGAGTAAAAGGTGTTGTAGGGAATCCAGTTGACTATCCACTAACAGTTGTTTCTCCCACAGAGGAAATCAAAGAACCAGCGGAACCAATCAGGAAGAAGGGCAACCTACCATTTCTGTCACCGAGGTTGCCATTATTTCCACAACGGGATGTTTGTTCCAGATGAACACCAGGGAAAAGCTGTAAAACTGGACAAGGGTCTATATGGCACCAAACAGAGCGGGCACTGTTGGTGGAAGCACTTTGTGCAGGTTATGGAAAGCATTGGTTTCCATGTAAGCTACTATGACGACTCCTTCCACCACATACAGCAAGATGGTAACACAATCCTTGTCTGGATTCATGTGGAAAACGGAGTTGTGATGGTGTTGGCGAGAAAAATTATGGCGGATTTTTGCAGCGCGCTGGAAGACAAGCTTTGCACAACTTGGGACAAATCCCTGCATAACATAGGGTTTGCGGGTATGTTTATTTCAAATCAGTGTTTGCTCCTGGCAAAACTTCAGTGGGCCAGTTTCTAGCATCCATGCCATCGGTGGGCCGTTCCACTCCTACCCATATCCCCCTATATTACCGCTCTTCCCAAACCAACAATGTCAGCTGGCTGCTATTTGTGGCGGAGCGGCAACTGATAAACCCGCTCCATAGAGAGGATTAGAGCTAATGTGAGAGCATATCCAGAGGAGCATATCTAGGAAGCATATGTATCCACCACCTCCACTGCACCAACCCACAGCATAAGATGGAAGGGTGTTGATAAACGCACGCCAAGCGCGCACGCCAACGCCAACCCGGACGCCAATTTTTTTTGGTGTGCGGGGCCTACACGCCAAAAGAAATTGGCGTGTAGGGTCTACACGCCAAAATAAATTGGCGTGTGAGACCCACACGCCAATTTTTCTTGGCGTGTGGGACCCGCACGCCAATTGTTTGGCGTGCGCTCCCACACGCCAAACGATTGGCGTGTGGGAGCGCACGCCAAACAATTGGCGTGCGGGTACCACACGCCAATCGTTTGGCGTGTGGGGGGATATCGCATGCGATATCCCCATACACATAATACATACATGTATTATGTGTATGGGGATATACATATCCATCCCCTTGCTCACGTAATCGAATGGTAGGGACCATTCGATTCCGTGAGCGAGCCCGCCGAGTCTGATTCCTTTCAGGAATCAGACCGTCGGTCTGGTTGTTTTCAACCAGAACGACCACGAATTCAAGCAACACCATCACCCACCGATTAAAAAAAAAAATGTGAGTAAAAAAAAAAAAATCAAAAAAAAATCAAAAAAAAAAACGAAAAAAAATCAAAAAATGAGAAATAAAAAATGAGGAAAAAACCCCAAAAAAACCAAAAAAAAGGGTTTTTTTGGGGTTTAATTTTGTGGAAAAGCCCACAGGCCCAGGGCTCCAAGACCCAACTGGCCCAAAGACAGGGCCCAATGGCCGTAAGAAGGGGCCCGCCTCTGCCCATCACCTCCCATGGGCCCACAGGCCCACTTTGATGCTCCAAAGGGGCAATAAAACATTCAAAGGGGCCATTCAAACCCCCCAGGCAGCTCAAAGGGCCCCGTATAAGCCCCCAACGCACACCATCCCCCCCAAAAGTGGCCCAATGGGCCCATCTCAAACACAATCAATCCCCACATCTCTTCCAATTTTTTTTTTCAATTTTTGTTTACCATAGATATAGTAACACGTGCTGACATACTCTCCCATTCAAATGCTAACAGATTCCGCACAAATCACCAAGTTGACTTCAACAATCAACAATGTCTTCACATCAGACCAGTGAACTAGGACGTGAGATTCATTCCTTTATTTTGTGTATGATATAAGTCCCTGGCTCACTCCCACCCACCCTCCCACCATTACACAGGTTTGGATCTCTGGGAAAAATGCACAGAGCTGGCACGGCACCCTGCGTTGAAACCAGATGAACATGAAAACCTGGAGAATTGGGCCTCTAAAATAAAGGCTGAATACGAGCAGTCAGACGATGAGAATGAACAGGTCTCCAGAACCCCGGCCGCGGCTAGAAACACCTTAGGCGCCACTAGGCCTGCTCCACCACAGTCACACCCACGCCCTGAATTTGCAACCGACTCAATGGCATACTTATATGCACACACTCCTGATCACCTACCTCCTGCAACCAACCCAATCCCCACGCTCAATCAATCTGCAAACCAAATCAACAAGGATGTTCAATATGGCCAGCCCAACACAACAAACCCAGCTGATGGATCCCCACGTCGAAGCGGAGAGATGCGGACAGATGTCAAAGGCCACAAGACAACCCTCAACAGCTTTGGCCAGTCTTTCCTTCAAGGCGTACAAAGGGACCAAGCACTCATTGGCCAGAAGTCCTCCAAAGCCCCCAATGCGGACGGGAGACGAGAAATTAACAATCCAGCCATCCGGGACAGCTCTGAAGACCCTGACGCAGAGGGTGAAACAGATGACTCTGAAGATGGTGCAGAAGACCAGCAAGTCCTCCAACAATTCCTTCATGGACGTCCCAAACCTACCTTCCACCAGGAGCCAGTCCATGAACCGGTGCCACAACAAACCCGATATCGCTATGACATGGTACGAATTGAAGATCCTACGGTTGAAGACCCGACGAGCAAAAAGGCGCGCCTGGACAACTCTGCTTCTTCTTCTAAAAATACAGGCCCCATGTATAATTTCTTCACCCCTCATCCCACCTCTCACAAATTCATCACTGCGCAATCACTGCAAGGCCTCAGAACTCCACGGAACCCCCCTGTTGCTGGGCCATCAACAGTCAAGCCACCTACCCAAAGACCAACGGGCGAATCAATTCCTCCTCCCCCGGTCCTGACGCCTCCTGGTAAGTCACTCCCCATTGCTTATGCACACCCATCTTGTAATTAAAATCCCTCCTTTGCGCACAGCTATGGGTCTATTTATCCCTGGCCCAATGCTTCCAAAAGCATTGGCAGATGATTTGAATGAAAATTTGGCGGGTGGAATTGCGTGGTCACACCGTTCAGCCAAGAAAATGATTCAAAACATAGCATTCATCCTCACACACCTTTGCTCAATGGTCACACCACATCCAACGATGCCACAGGAGTTCAGCCGAGTCATTTGGAGGGAAGTGGATACACTTCTGAAGGCATGCAAATCTGGTAATTAATCACTTTTTTTCTCACTTGTTCATACATCACAAAGGCTGATATTTGTGTGGTATGCAGAGAGAATTCTTAACCCCACTCAACCTGGTGCTCTCTCTCTGATAACTCCTGAAGTTGTCAACATGGCACAGCTCGAGGCTTCCCAGGAGAACCGGAAGGCGCCGCCGTCCAAACGTGTCCAGACCCACACACTTGCGGCGAATCTGGCCTCATACTTTTCTCCAAGTGACCACGCTTATCTCCGGCTTAAAAGTGCTTTGCAAGACTGCTGGGCCCTTCGACACATGGAGCAACAGGGCAGTGAATGGCAGCCTCTCCCCCTGGATGAATCTTTGGTGCATACTGCCCATCTTGCATTCCAACAAACTTATGAAAACCTTGGAAGTCACGCAAAGGATGGATCAAGCCCCCAACCAAACACCTCCGGTCTCAAGGTCCTTGGTCTATACTTCACGGGGGCTATGTCAGCCTTGTGTTACATCTGCGGTCTCCAGGCACCAACAAGACCAAAGTATAAAAAGCTTGATGAGTGGTCAACATTAAACACGCGGGAGCAAATGCGGATGCTTGCTGGTCTCCTGGTTTTTGGTCCAACAACCGCCTTTGTCACTAACAAATACGGGTCCGAACGTCCGACTACTTCAAATGCTTCGGCCTTATTGGAATTTGGCGCCAATGTTCTGAAACATAAGGTCAATAGTGGTAATACTTCAGTGATGCCTCACGGGACTTTGGATAACCTCCGATTATACTTTCTCAACTTTTTGTGCTCCATGGGATTTAACCGGATTGGTCATGATGGTTTGCCAATGGTTGATTGGAAAAAAAACCCATGAAGAGTTTCACAAATGTTTTTCTATTCAAAACCTCCAAATTTTGTTTTCCCAAGATATAGAAATAGCTGTAGCCAACTACCACTTCTGATATATGTACCGGGGGTTGTTTGTTCTTTGGTTTCCCTTTTATTTCTCATTCACATGCCCTTGAGTTGTAATTTCCACCAGTGTCTTGCTCATCCACTTGAATGAAACATCAGACTTAAGTGTTTTTTGAAATATAACCCAAACAGAGTATTATTAATAGGCATCCAAGGAGTCCTCATGTGGGTTTGTGGTTTCTACCTTATTGAAGGTAGGTTGTGGCCAATTCTTGATGATAACGTGCTATTTGCTTAAAAATTAACAATACAAAAAACCCGGTGTAAATGCGGAAAACCGGGTGCACTGCGCAGTCGCAGCTGCGCAGAAAAGCGGGTGTAAACGCGGAAAAGCTGGGTTTTTTGATTAATGCCCTTATTATATTAAAGGCCCTTTTATTAATATTAATAAAATATTAACTTATCATTGCGTATGTGTCATTTGTTATTGTCACATCTTATAAGTATTATTTATTATCATAGAGTAACCTGAATTATTCATGTGTTAGTTAATCAACGTATTATTAATTGAAGTATATCATTTATTGTAAAGATTGATTGTAGTTTAATCATACTATATTATCACTCTATTATTTCTTATCACAGAGTAGCCTGAATTATTCATGTGTTAGTTAATCAAGGTATTATTAATTTAAGTATATTTAAATTAAGTATATTATTTATTGTAAAGATTGTAGTGTAATAATACTATGTTATCACTTCTTAACGTCATAATGATGAATTAATAATACTAATAATATTCACTAGAGATCTTAAAGGAATAATATTAAAGAATAATAAGAATGGTAAATATTAATAAGGATAATAATAATTAGTGTTACTTGCAGTAACTTGGTACGTTTAATCATTTAGGTATCAAAGAGTGAAGAGTAGTGGAAGGGGAAACACAGTCTAGCCAAGCAGCTGCTGGGCTCTTGTGAAATAACCGGGAGACTTTAGGGAGAGGAAAGGGAATCGTGGGGGTCCGCTTGACTATCACACGTATCCAATGATTATCATTGAAAAATGATAAGAAGAGGGCTGGCAGCGGTTTAGGGTCCAGGGGAACAGTGGCGGGAATATATGTGGTGCTCCCGCCCGTTCTGCTGAGGAAGACAAATGGCCGGTTATACGCATTGGCCAGAATCGGTCCCACATCCAACTTGCTCATCCATTTGTTCATGGGGACTGATCCACGTGGGTCAGTCACCTGAACACGTCCGTAAGTGCGGTTGAATTCTGAAGGCCCCCCAAGGTATCTTGTCCAATGTGCCTTGTTCTTTTCCATCTCTTCTAACACATCCTTTCGCACTTGGTACCACCCATTGGCCTTAGCGTAGGGACCCTCTGGTCTATCTGCTGCCAATGCATGTGCCACACATGCATAACCACAGTTCCCATCACCTGCAGGGTTATAAGTGGAATGCAGGCATTTTAAGATCCATGGTGGAAGCTCCGCCTGACAAGAATGATGAGAAGTTGGTTTTCAGTTAGAGTCAGTGCATTCCTCCTTGTCCGTGTCAAGCTTGAGTCACTTACTGCAACATCAGGGTTGGTATTCCCCTGTCTTGTTCGGCCAGCCTTGGGTGCAACCTCAGCATCTACATGCCGGTCCTATGAAACATACAATGGAATCAGACCCTGATAATCTAATGTCAAAGTTGTCAGAATTTCAGTCTACGTCTCCGCTCACATCTCTTACATGGTATACTATTCACTCTTTCTATTAACTTATCCATCACAACATGTGATGTTTTATCACCTTATTTTCCATCAATATTCTGTTGATGATAATCCATTACTTGTTGTAATGTCTCATTCCATTGTTAAAAAAACAATGCTCTCTAAAATTCCATTGTCTTTTGAACAATGTTGTTCCATATGTTACTAGTTAGTAGCATATGCTTGTTATTTGTTTCAGCTCAACCACATGTTAAACTCCTTGTAGTAGTCTACTTAAACTGACCAAATGTCAGTGGTAATTAACGCATCAAGTCTGAGCACAAAATTCTTTTTCCTCCTGATCCCAGCTCCTTGGTCCAATCAGACCCTCCACAAAGATTGTCCCCGTTCTCGAGCCTTATTTTCTGAAGGTGAAATATTGAAAAAAGTTATAGTACTTACCTTGGCTGTCGGGGGTGAATGTAGCCTGGCCTCACCCAGCAACTGATCATGAGAGCTTGAGGCTTTTATTGAGGCTTCTGGAGGTGACAGCAGCTTTTCCTCATCCTGCATCTCAATAGATGAGGAGGAATCCACTGGGGGATCAGTTTCTTCATCTGATTGCCCACCTTGTGTGTCAGATTCTGCAACTGATTCCCCATCTGTGGCATCAGATTCTTCTTCTGATGCCCCATGTGGGGCATCAGATTCTTCATCTGATTCCCCATCTGGGGCATCAGAATCTTCATCTGAAACTGCATCTGCAGAATCAGAATCTTCATCTGTTACACCATCCTTACTACCATACTTGGGCTGCCACGTTTCCATGCGCCGTGATGTTCCTGAACTGGAAGACCCCCGATTCCGTTTCCCAATAGTGAGGCTGCCAATTCGTGGGGGGTGAGTTCTCTTGACTGCTTAGTAAGTCCATCAGTTATCAGCCTCTTAAACAGACATGCAATAAAGTTGCTTACGCATGAGTGTCTCCACACTGGGTAGCTCATCCAGGTCCCCAGAGGAAGAAGATGAGGTGTCCAATGGAGCCTGCGCGCGCTTGGACTGTTGCTTACCCCCTTTTCCTTTTGATACACCGGCCTTCTGTCTTGCTTTCCTTGCCTGCGCCTTTTGGATTTGCACTTCCACAATTTCTGCATGGGTGTCATCGCGCTTTTGAACTCGCCCACTACCCTTTCTCTTCTTCCACGGCCTTTCCAGTTTGTGTTTCACTCGGATAGGATCAGGCTCTGCAAGCGGAACCACGTGTGTGTTTGCATGGACCCTTTGTAATTTTTTCATTGTTGCTTCTAACGCCGAGGGGTGGTGGGACGCCAAGATCTCCTGCTTGAAATCCTCAAAATCGTTGTCAAAGTCGTACAGTGGTTCATCAAGAGCCTGCAATGAACATAGATGAAGATTAGCTAGGAGGGACATGAACAAGTCATACATCAGGAGGACTCACTGGACCGTCAGGGTTATAGGCCAGATGCCACTGGACATGGAAATCAGAAGGCTCCACATCTCCCTTCCCCTGGACCAAACATTCAATAGTGTGCAAACACGGAATGCCCAAGCCAGCCTGGAAATTACCTTTGCATTGAAGGCTGGGATCCCCAGGCTTGGATTTCTTCATCTTGATGAACTTGTTGTACTGAGACAAGGCCAACTTGAGCGCATGACAGGAGATTTTGCAGCTGAGGGACTTGAAGGCATTTGGTAGTCCGGTTAATCCCTTCTGTAACTTGTGTGCCAGGTTCGTGTGGGCTGTGTCAAGTTGTTGGTCCACTGCTGCAGCAATTGTAATGAAAAGTGTTGCAAAGTCGCACCTAGCCGACGTCACATAGGTTTTCAGCCAGCTGTGGGGAGATTCACATCGTGACGAAGTCAGATTTCCTAGATGGGGTGTCATTCCGGCCCACGCATTCATGAACTTCTGTTGCTCGCTCCAGACGTTCTTGTACAGGTATTCGTAGACGTTAGTTTGAGTGACTAGGTACCGTGTCAGTTGAGCCCACTTTGAGTTGCAGGTGTCCTCATTGGGGGCATGTGCGACCTCATGCCAGAGCCTCATGAATTTGGCCCATTCTTCGCCATCGCCAGCAAAGGCTTGCTTGCAGTTTGTCACAATGTTCCGATTGATGTGCCACATGCACAAGTTTGCAGTTGCATTCAGAAAGTGCTTTGAGATAGCATTACGCAGTGCCGATTCCCTGTCTGTCACAAAGACCTTTGGCGCGTGGTCAGCGTCCCATATAGATCTATGGGTATCACACAGGCACCGGAGTACAGTCAGTTTCTGATGAGAATAGGTGATTAGTCAAATATACCACCCACTTCAACTTATCAAGAGCCCATGAGTAGGCCTCATTCTTCTCGTTTCGCATCAAACAACAACCAATCGAAAAACTGTGATTGGTTGCAGTTTGGCCAACCACATGCAGCAGGGGGTAGTTGTTCAGGTTCGTCTTGTAAGTGCAGTCAAAGTTGACCACATGGTGGAACCTGCGAGCAACAAGCAACGATCCTGGGTGCGCAAACCAAAAGTAAAGGAGCTTGCCGTCTGTGTCGTAAACGTCCTCGTGTGTCCAATTGGATTCGTTGAGGCAACGTAGGAGGTACTCAATTGGGGTGTTGCCAGCCCTCTTCTCTGCCCTCAGTGCCTGCTTTGTGTTGTATATTGTCCTGTTGGTTACAAACCTTCCCTCACTGCTAGTAAGGAGTCTAGCAATTGCCTGGGGTTGCATTCCAAGAGACGATAAGCAAGCAACCTCAGTTTGGCCTTCGACAGAGAGCTTCTTGTGGATGACTACATGTTCCAGATTGATTGGACCATGATTGTGCTCAATTGTCTTTCGGCATCGGAGTTCCCATGGTGCATCCTTGAGTTTTACTGAAGTCGGTTTGTGGCCGGATATTTTGAAGCAGCACCCCAGTCGCTTATTCCTAGACTCTCGAAACCGGATAGCATCAACTGAGGTTTGGTCTTCCCCGGCAACTGTGCATGCAAAGTAGATGTTCTTGTCCCGCTTGGAAGCACAAACTTTCAGAGCGTAACCATGCTTGTGGGCCCATGTGGTGACAAAGTGTTTGAGATCAGTGACACATGTGAAAAGGAATTCGGGTGGTGCATCCATTGCATCTGGAAACACAAGCAGTTCAGCCAGTCTGCCTCAAGTGGGCGAATTAAGAAACTAGAAGAACTTACTGCCAACTGAATAATCATAAGATTGTACATCTTCAGATTTCATCAACACTTTATGCGGTTGATTGGCGGCGGGTAACATTGCGGGGGCCAGCGGTGAACGTCCTAAAGGATTGAGCGGGTATACTGGAAGATTGAATAGGTAAACATTAGGTCTTGGTAAGATGAAAACAAGGTGGAGAAATATTTGAAGACTCACCTTCAGCCACAGTTTGAGGGACTTGAGGGCTGAAAGTTGCAGGGGGAAACGGTTGAGGGCTGGGTGGTGCAGGCTGATACCTGCCGGGAGATGTAGCCGTGACGCTTGGGTATTTTACTGGGAGATTGTGCAGGTAAACATTAGTTCTTGGTAAGATGAAAACAAAGTGGAGAAGTATTTGAAGACTCACCTTCAGCCACAGTTTGAGGGACTTGAGGGCTGAAATTTGCTTGGGGAAACAGTTGAGGGCTGGGTGGTGCAGGTTGATACCCGCCAGGAGATGTAGCCGTGATCCTTGGGCATTTGACTGGGGAATTGAGTAGGTAAACATTAGTTCTTGGTAATATGAAAACAAAGTGGAGAAGTATTTGAAAACTCACCTTCAGCCACAGTTTGAAGGACTTGAGGGCTGAACGTTGCTGGGGGAAACTGTTGAGGACTTGGTTGTGCAGGTGGCCAAATTTGAGGGCTAAATGGCGCAGAGGAGGTTATTTCCCCCAGAGATGGCTGCATATCTTGCATGACGGGTATGGAAGGGACTTGATTTGTCTGCGGCGGAGCGGGCACTGATGGTTGGCCAACGGGGAAATTGTGAGAGGTTGGCAGGCCTTGGAAGTGAGTGGGTCCAAGAGTGAATGGGTTGGCCGGGTGGGACAATGGTTGGGGTCCCGGCTGCCAGTAGTTTGAGATTTGTGGTGCTTGATGGGATTGCGGAAACGGATGGGATGGTGGGGCTTGAGTTATATGAGGTGGTGCGTAGAGGGCTGGCTGAGCCAGATAGGATGGTTGGGCTGGATCAAGCTGATGGGTAGAGGCTGGAGGTCAATTGTGATAGTGGGTGAATTGAGGCAATTGTACCTCATATGGGCGGAACACAGGCTGCGCTACGGGGTGGGCTGGCGGGACAGGGTTTGGCTGGATTGCCAGTCTGTAGTTGTTGTCATTGAAGCTGTAGGTGGCTGGGTGGGCTGAGGGGACAGTAAGGGGCTGGGGGGCCTGGCCATATTGGTTGCTTGGGTAGCCATAGTTAGTTGCTAGGTGGCCTGATTGATTGATTGGAGCTGCAGGTTGGCCAAGCACGTGTGAATTTCCATACGCAGAGGTTTGATTTTGATACATGTTACCAAGTGGGGCGTGAGGGTGATGGTTGGGGTCAACCTCATAGAATCCGTATGGGCGTGGAGGCTGATTGCTTGAGGAGTTGTAATGACCAGTGTGAGACATCGTTTGCTGGTGATTTGGTGATTTGTGCGGAATCTGTTTGGATTTGAATGGGAGAGTTTGTCAGCACGTGTTACTATATCTACGGTGAAAAAAAATGGAAATAGGAAGAGGTGTGTTTGAGATGGGCCACTTTTGGGGGGGATGGTGTGCGTCTGGGGCTTATACGGGGCCCTTTGAGCTGCCTGGGGGGTTTGAATGGCCCCTTTGAATGTTTTATTGCCCCTTTGGAGCATCAAAGTGGGCCTGTGGGCCCAGGGAGGTGATGGGCAGAGGCGGGCCCCTTCTTACGGCCATTGGGCCCTGTCTTTGGGCCAGTTGGGTCTTGGAGCCCTGGGCCTGTGGGCTTTTCCACAAAATTAAACCCCAACAAAACCCTTTTTTTTGGGTTTTTTGGGGTTTTTTCCTCATTTTTTATTTCTCATTTTTTGATTTTTTTCGTTTTTTTTTTTTTTTTTTTTGGGTTTTTTTTCATTTTTTTTTGATTTTTTTTTTTGATTTTTTTGATTTCTTTTTTTTTTTTTTTTCGGATTTTCAGACTCACCGCTTTTGTTGATTGAATTGGAGAGCGGTGGGCGGTGTTTGTTGTGGTTCTGGTTGAAAAAACCAGGACCATAAGCAAGCCCCAGTCCGGAAACAGACTCGGGCTCGCTCACGTAATCGAATGGCCCCTCCCATTCGATTACGTGAGCGGGGGATGTGTATATCCCATACACATAATACATGTATGTATTATGTGTATGGGATATACACATCCCCCGCTCACGTAATCGAATGGGAGGGGCCATTCGATTACGTGAGCGTGTGAGACCCGCACGCCAAACAATTGGCGTGCGGGGCCCACACCCCAAAAAAAATGGCGTGTGGGAACCGCACACCATTTTTGGCGTGTGGGAACCGCACGCCATTTTTGGCGTGTGGGAACCGCACGCCATTTTGGCGTGTGGGAACCGCACGCCATTTTTGGCGTGTGGGAACCGCACGCCATTTTTGGCGTGTGGGAACCGCACGCCATTTTTGGCGTGCGGGGCCTACACGCCAATTTATTTTGGCGTTTAGACCCTACACGCCAAAAAAAATTGGCGTGTAGGCCCCGCACGCCAAAAAAAATTGGTGTGCGGGCTGGCGTTGGCGTGCGCGCTTGGCGTGCGTTTATCAACGCCCAAGATGGAAGGGTGGCTCATAGGTTAACTACCCGGACACTTGTCATTTTTTACCAAGCCCATTGTAAGAATCTCTTATAGATTCTTCACCAAGTTGGGAGTTGTGGATTCAAGACAAAGCCTACGCTTTGGAGAGACATTCTGGAACCACAGTATTGCTAGCTCAGTAGAGGATAAAATTTGAGGTCTCTCTAGTGTCAGTACATACAATTATATGAGGAGAAATTAGACAATGAAAAGGAAGAAGAAGAAGTAGAGAAAAGAACAAAATCTCACCTAGCTCAGTAGAGGATAAAAGTCAAGGTCTCTACTGAGCTAGGAGGGTGTGGGAAGTTGGCTACTAAATAGGTATAATTGATTATGTAATCTGACTGTTGGGTTTTGTGTGAAAGCTATGATGGGAGAGGTTTCACACCCATCTACATTGTAGTATCCAATACCTTTATAAACTGCAATTGGGGATTTTTCAAACAATTTTCTTTATCTTTTCCCCTTCAGATCTGTCCCACACTCCACTACACTATCCTTCAGTGAGCAGAGCTTCTCTCTTCCCTCATCTTCCTTAATCATTCTATGGATTTGGGTTAGACTCCAGGTAATCTATACCAACCAGACCCTCCAGAAAGAGGTGCAGCTATCCCCCTCAAGCTCAGGAGAGTTGAGTTGAGTTGCTACTACTTCCATAGTCAGAACCTCCATCAGATACTATGTCAGCCTCCCTGATGCCAAGGACAAGTCCTTCTAGCTACAGGTGGTGCAAGAATGAATGGAAAAGAGTGGTAAACTCTGGGTAAGGTAAAAGTGTTGAAATCCCTCAATAATTCTCTTAGCCTCTTTTTATTTTCAGTAACCCTCCGCGCTTTTGTGTGCCTATGATGTCATTAAATACAATTATCAATGACATCATTGCTAAATTAATTTAATAAAAAAAAACAATTCTCGATGCCTTATCCTTCTTTTCTTTCAATCATTCTATTTAATCCCTTTCTGTTTCCTCATTCCAATTCTCCTTAAGAACTTCTCCTCGTCAACATCTCTCTTCAAGAACTTCTCCTCGTCAAAATCTCTCCTCTAGAACCAAGTTTATAACCTGTCAATCAATCTATCTCTCCTCTTTCTCCATCATCAAATCTCCTTTCAATCCCTGATTCTTTCATCTACCCTATCTCTTCCATTCTCTTACATACCTCTAACGCAATCCTCTCATTGCCATACTTCACATCTCGTCTATCTTTTCCTTTCTTTATTTTTCATCTTCTTCTCAAAGCGCTACTTCCCACAACTATCAACCAACTCAAATATACTTCCTAAAGACTAAACACGTACAAGTTGGTCGCATTCTTATTCTTATTCTTTTGCTTGTTGTCTCTGACCATTCTTTCTTCCAGCTGTCTTCAGCATTCTCTCATCTTCAGATCCTTAATTCATATTCTCTTCATAACTTATCTACAAATCCTTGTTCATTAAAAGTGGTACGACAAAGTTTCTTTATTTTTTCTTATCTTAATTATTTCTCTGATCTTGTTACCTCTTTAGTCTGGTTTTGGTCTTTAGTAATTTATCTTAAAGCTCCAATTCGAATACGATTAACAGTCAAATCGTCGCTACCAACCAAAAACCAGACGCTTCAATCTAAAATCATGAACTCGATTAACTCTACCGTTATGAAGGCGACTATTGAATCAATTCCAATTCTCACCAAAGAGATTTATTCTAGCTGGAAAATCCGAATTACCAGCCTCTTAAAACTAGGAAAAATTAAGGATCAAATGTACAATGGTTCCCCAGCTCTGGACAAAGCAGACAACACTCTGCTGGGAGCAATTATCATGTCAAAAATCTCTGCTGGCACTCACACTAACGTCGTCAATTCCGTCAATGCTGAAGACGCACAACTTCTTTGGCAAGCTATCGTCAAACGCTACACATCTTCTGAACCCTCTAATCGTGCAAGGGTGTATAATCAATTTCTCAGCATGTCTTACGAAACAAATCGAACTGAAAAATTTATCACCGATGTACGAACCTGTCTTAATAAAATGGAGGACGTTGGTATCGTGTTCCCTCCGGATCTTATCACCTAAGACTTGTTAAGAAGATTGCCGGCCAGCTTAGACAATATCAAGCAGTCCATTACCCACTCGAAAGATGGCAAAGACATAACTCCGGAAGCTTTGCTTAACCACTTAGAAATCCATAAGAATGATGTGAAGCTCTTGAATCAGCAAAAGCAAGAGACCAGTCCCATCTCAATGATGTCAAGAGAAGGAACATTCTGCTCCCCTGGAAAACATAATACACGTGCACCTCATCCTGAAGACAGGTGTTACATGCTACATCCTGAACTTTGACCTCCTCCGAGAACGTATTACGGTCAAAAGCCTCAATCTTCAAGTGTTAGCAGTCTCTCCACATTTCATACCCATCTTTCTTCTGTATTCGTGGTGGACTCGGGATCCTCATCTCATATGGTCGCTGATGAGAACCTCTTCGTTTCTCTAGACAAGTCACAAGGCGGATTGATCAACACGAGTTGTGGAGATAACATGTTGAACATTGAGGGTGAAGGAACAATTGCCGTGTCGTATAAGGGGAACCAAATCCTATTTCATCAAGTGTTATTAGTTCCAAAAATAAATGCAAATTTGTTATCACTTCGTCTCCTTCTACTTCAAAAATTTGAAACTAAATTTGAAGTTAACAAATTCGTCTTACTACATAATGAGCTGTTGAAATTGGAAGGAAATTATCAAAATAATCTTCCTGTACTTGAGTTACACCCTTATCCGGCACAGTCGCATTTCTCATTGTCTGAACTCCTTCACAAATCCCTTGGTCATACAAGTTACGGACAAATAAGGCACAAATTGGGCATACCAATCAAGATGGATCATAAGTGCGAGTCATGCGCCTTATCTAAAATCACCAAGGCATCTTATAAACATAGATCTTCTCGAGCCTCAAAGCCCTTGGAGGAGATTCATCTGGACTTGATTGGTCCAATCAAGCCGATGTCTTACAAGAAGCATCAGTATATTCTTACTGTCGTCGACTCAGCTACAAGATACTGTTCGGCTAATGGATTTCTATTTTATTACTATAACCAAAAACCAGACTGGAATAAAGAAAGATTAGAAAAACATCAAGTCATACATGCTAAAAGGAAAAAGAAGAAGTAAAAGAAAAGAATTACCACGAGTATTATAATAATTAAGAAGACAACCTTGGACAATAGAGAAGAACGAGTGATGACAGGACACAGGAGCTGATAACAGGAATTGATAAGGTTAGTGATAATAAGAGATCCTAGAGAGTTGAGTTCTTCTTCTCACCAAATTGGGGAAATGGACAAGTGAAGTTTTTTAGTGAATAACAATGTCGACGAAGTCGATTGAGAGTGATGAAGATAGAGGAGTAAGAGCGACGAAGTCAAGGAAGAGAAGGAAAAAGAGATAGGAAAAAGAGATTAAGAAAGATAGGGTGAGAGTAATAGCAACGAAGTCGACTATGGATGATAATAAAGAGATAAGATTGCTGCGACGAAGTCGATTAGAGATGGGGAATGTTTTTTAGGAAATGATTAGAGATGGGGAATGTTTTAGGAAATGGATTGTTGGCGATGGGATGATGAGAAAGAATCAACAGAGTTTTTATGAAGATGATTTGAGTTTTGACCAAGCTTCACCATGGTTTGTCCGCGCACTGTCTAGTGATTAATTGGTAAAAGAATGTTACCAATGGGTCACTTGTCATAATTCAACACCCCCGCAATTTGATGAGAAAAGAACCTCAATGTAGAAGCACCTCTCTCTCAGTCGATTAAGTGATTCTAGATTTGCTGATTTTGTTAACGCGTCCGCTACCATGTCTTCAGTCGAAACAAGTTTGACTAGAATTTCATTATCCTTCTTTAATTTCCGTAATTGTTTCATCTTAATATCTAAATGTTTTGTTTTTGAATTTGAACCAAAATTTTTTAACTTTTCAAGGAGTCCTTGATTGTCAATATAGAATTGCGTGGGCTGAATAGTTGTTCCCCAGAGTTCTTCAACGACATACTTGATCCACTGATTTTCCTGTACTCCATCTGACAACGCATTCAGCTCGGCTTCTGTTGACGACATAGTAATGTTTCTTTGTTTTTTACTATTCCACGAAACTGGACAAGCTCTCCAGAAACAAACAGATCCGCTCCTTGAGAGTCGAGTTTCCAGATCATCTGCCCAAGTGGCATCGGTGTAATGTTGTAGATTCAATTCTTCTGGATTAACTTCAGTTTCTTCAGGTTGTAGAGTCAGGGCTAAGTCTACAGTTCCCAAGATATATTTCCAGCAATGAATTATTTCTCGCCAGTGGTTTATGCCTGGTTCATTGTTGAACGCTGATAGAATGGATACTGCAGGTGCTAAATCTGGTCTCGTCCTGCATGCAAGATAATTGAGGATCCCGGTATGCGTTCTGTAATTGATTTTAAGCTTTTCAAACTCGGCTAATTCATTCTCAGTAGCCGGCATTAGTTGAATCCCCACAGACAACAGTGTTTTTACCGGATGACAAGCTTCTATTCCAGCCAGTTCCAATCCCTTCTTTATCAATTTCTGCTGTGAGAGCTTGATTACACCGTTTTTCATCTGCAGATCCATTCCTAACAGAGTATCTGTTATGGCCTGGTGTTATACCAGCACGGGGGAGAGTAGATGCCCACTACGATCGTGTAGTTGGGTGGTACCTTTTCTTCCTCCCCCGAGGCTTTTAGAGGTTATGAGCCCAGCACTACCGCTGTCATGTGTTCGATTCCGATCACTTACATCTTGCCTGTGTCACGTCTCCCCAGCTTGTAACATCTCACTTCACTGACTGCATCCAAACTACTTTCAGACTTACATAAGCATATTATTGAATATTGAATTAGGTATGTGGTTGCCTTAAAAATTCCACGGCTTATGGGTGCCCAAAATCCCATCATATATATATAGTATCAAACTTATCATAAAGCTCAAGTATTAGCATAGTGACAGTACATGTGAAAGTTGACAGTTAACAGGTCTGTCGGGGAGTAACACTTGTAGATAGTATGTAGATTCACACCAGTCCATCTGATGTCCAATCCAATATCACCTCCGTTGTCAGTGATATTGGCTTGCGGGGGAGTGTTATGGCCTGGTGTTATACCAGCACGGGGGAGAGTAGATGCCCACTACGATCGTGTAGTTGGGTGGTACCTTTTCTTCCTCCCCCGAGGCTTTTAGAGTATCTGGATCGTGTGCCGATGAGTTAGGAAATCGCCTCAGGAAAAGCTCCTCAAAACCGTCTACGTCTCCTACCACTATTAGATCATCTACATCAAAAAATATGACTGAATGCTTATTCTCGTGTATGTACAGACACGGGTCTGACGTGGATTGTTGAAATTTGATTTCTTCAAACCAACTCGTTAATGTTTCATACCAGTTTGCTGGTGCTTGTTTCAATCCGTACAATGATTTCTTCAATCGCAGATAAGGAGCTGTTCTGTCAGATCCCTCAGGTGTCTTGATATAAATTTCTTCTTTTAATGGAGCAAAAAGAAAGGCACTTTTCACGTCGAACTGGCGTATGGGTTTCTTCTTGTCTAGAGCTAGTAGAAGAACAATCAGAAGAGTTGTGAATTTTCCCGTCGGCGCAAAGGTGTTATCATAATCTTTTCCTTCTACTTGCAGAAAACCTTGAATGCACAGACGTGCTTTCTTTCTCTCAGCCGCTGATAGTGTAGCAGGTTTTGTTTTGAATATCCACAGAGTCCGTAAGAATGATTCCGGCCTGTTCCATTCATCCTCCCACACACTATGTCCTTCAATATTTTCAAGTTCTTCAATTGTAGCCTTTTTCCAATTGAAGTTGTCGTCTGAGGCCATGGCTTGTCTGAATGAAGTCGGATCAGTTGCAAGATAGGAGTACTTCACAGGCTTGACTCGAGAACTACGATCTCTCAAAGTTCGAGTTTCAGGGTTAGGAATCTCTTCTGTAACTTCATCTTCTGAAGACATATCTTCATCTACCTCGGTTGACTCTGAGATCGTGTCAACATTTCGCCTCGAGTTTGCTTCATCTGAGAGTTCATTTTCCTCGTCATAATTTCCAACGATGAAATCTGTATCTTGATTGACTTCAGTAGTTTTTGAACTTGGATAATCCAGAAAAGTAATATGCTTAGAATTTAACACCCTTCCTTCATCAGTTACAATTCTATATGAACGCAGTTCTTCATTAAAGCCTATCAGATTTCCTAGTCCTCCTTTTTGTTCAAGCTTTGATCCACTTCTCTCAGGCAAGAAGAGATACGAAAGACGAATACCAATTGGTTTAAAGAACTCCAGTGGGATCAGGCGATTTTTGAATAGCTCATACGGTGACTTCTTGCTCCGATGAGCAGGAATCTGATTAATCGTGAGTGCACTTGTTTTGATTATCTCATTCCACAACCGCTTGTTGAGTCCAGAGTCCTTGAATATTGCTCGAGCTGATTCAAGGATAGTTCTGTTGAACCTCTCGGCCAACCCGTTTTGTTGAGGCGTGTAAGCATCTGAGTATCTTGCTTTTATGGCATGTTTGTTACAGAATTGAAGAAGATGTTTGTTTATGAATTCAGTTCCTCTATCTGAATGGATGACTGTTGGATAATATCCAAATCGACGTGCCTCGAGGTCGATGGCTTGCGACAGGAGTTCAGACACATCGTTTTTATGCTTCAGCGGAATTACTGAGCAAAAACAAGTGCAGCTATCCACCACCGTAAGAAAATACTTGTGTCCCTCTCTTGACACTGGAGAAATTGGGCCGACTATATCCAAATGAATTTCTTCAAAAGGTTTAGAAGCCAATGAATGTCGAGAGTGAAAAGATCCCTTGGTTACTTTCGCCACTGCGCACGCTTCACATGCTCCGTAATCCTTCAACGTAAGTCCCAGTCTTTGTCTGAGTCGATGATAGCTGACATGACCAAGTGATTTGTGAAGCATTTCACTGGTTGAAAGATAACTTTTTGGCACAGATTCATTATTGAAAATAAGGGTTGGTAGATTGTTTTCATATCGACCATCCATTATTACTTCATTATTTAGAAGGACGGTGAAATTGTTGATTTCAAAAGTGATTTTGTATCCATCTTGAGCTAAACAGCGAACCGAAAGAAGATTTACAACTATATCTGGTACGTAAAGAACATTGTGTAGTAGAAATTCGCCATGATTGTTGGCTAATTTAATTGTTCCAACTCCCATGATTTGAAGAGTTTCAGTGGCCAAACTCGTCCGTACTACTCCGTTTTCTTTAATGTTTAAGTTGACAAACAGATTTTTGTTGCAGATCATGTGAGCAGACGATCCGGAATCAAGGATGAATTGAGAAGAGGGAGGATTGAAAGCGAAAGCGAATGTATGAAAGCTGCTAACGTTGTTTTCGGCTCTTGGTTTTTGTCCTCGGTAACCGGTCCCAAAAACTGGTCGTAGATTGGGATAAAGCATCCAACATCGTTCTTTAGGATGAGGAGCTGACGGGTTGTGGTAATTGTGTTTACATTTTACCGTTTCGTTCAGGAGAGCTACTTGGGAAGCCGAAGAATGCTTTGCATATGAAGACGTTGCAGCTGTTGAGTTTGCTTGCAGTCGTAGATGATCCAGCACCATTTCGGGAGTGACGTCTAGACCGGAGTGAGTGATCGACGTTTTTATTCCTTTCATCTCTGTGGTGTCAGGAAACTTCTTCATGATTTCATAGCCAATGATATCGGTGTCCACTGTGATTCCCACGTCGAGCATCTGATTGATAGATGTCTTCACTTGAGTAATGAAGTTGGAGATATCTCCTTCTTCAAAGGTGAGATAAGTGAATTGATTCCATACTCTAGCTCGATTCGCTGAGTGTTTGGACGCAAAATAATTCAAAATTGAATTCCACACGAGTAGGGCATCGGTGGAGTTATTGTCATTCAGTACGTTGGCTTGAACAGTTGTATCAAGCTTTGAGGTGATGATTGTACGAATAAAGAGTTCGTTATCTTCAGAAATCTTTCGGGTGTTAAGTAGAAAGACGTCTTTGATTTTTAAGTTTTCAAACAAATTAATCATGCGTTGTTTCCAAACAGAGAAGTTGTCCTGTGTCAATGAGGGAATGGCCTTAATAGCTGTCTCAATTGCTAGAGCTCGAATCTTGTCAGTGAGTGTTTGAGATTCTGTCATGTTGTATGTCGATGGTTGTAAAGGTGTCTGGTTTGGTTTTAATTCGAGGTTAATGTTCATAGATTTCTTCCGTTCGATTTCAACTGTTAATCGTAATGGATTTCTATTTTATTACTATAACCAAAAACCAGACTGGAATAAAGAAAGATTAGAAAAACATCAAGTCATACATGCTAAAAGGAAAAAGAAGAAGTAAAAGAAAAGAATTACCACGAGTATTATAATAATTAAGAAGACAACCTTGGACAATAGAGAAGAACGAGTGATGACAGGACACAGCAGCTGATAACAGGAATTGATAAGGTTAGTGATAATAAGAGATCCTAGAGAGTTGAGTTCTTCTTCTCACCAAATTGGGGAAATGGACAAGTGAAGTTTTTTAGTGAATAACAATGTTGACGAAGTCGATTGAGAGTGATGAAGATATAGGAGTAAGAGCGACGAAGTCGAGGAAGAGAAGGAAAAAGAGATAGGAAAAAGAGATTAAGAAAGATAGGGTGAGAGTAATAGCAACGAAGCCGACTATGGATGATAATAAAGAGATAAGATTGCTGCGACGAAGTCGATTAGAGATGGGGAATGTTTTTTAGGAAATGATTAGAGATGGGGAATGTTTTAGGAAATGGATTGTTAGCGATGGGATGATGAGAAAGAATCAACAGAGTTTTTATGAAGATGATTTGAGTTTTGACCAAGCTTCACCATGGTTTGTCCGCGCACTGTCTAGTGATTAATTGGTAAAAGAATGTTACCAATGGGTCACTTGTCATAATTCAACACATACCTATTGCTTCGAAATCGGATGTGTTTTTGGTCCTGTCTAAACTCCTTGATGTTGAATCCAAGCGGCTTGGATACTATCCTAGTATTATCCATTCTGATCGGGGGACGGAATTCACTAATCAAGAGCTTCAGCGCTATTGCTCAGACAATGTTATACGTCTTCGAGTCTCTGGTCCACATACTTCTCAACAGAATGGACTAGCTGAACGCTTCAATCGTACCATTCTTGAATCGTTAAGGACTATCTTGCTGGACTCAGATTTTCCCAAACATTTGTGGAGCGAAGTGGTCTATTCTTGCGTTCTTATCATAAACCAGATTCCTTCCCACCGTAGCAGCAAATCTCCATAAAAACAGTTTAAGATGGCATCCCTGCCGATCAGTTTCTTCCGGCCCATTGGGAACCCCGTTGTTGTATATTCACATAAGATTAAGGGAAAGCTGGATCCTCGTGGTGAACGGGGCAAACTTATTGGATACAACCCAGAATTGAGGTCGTATCGAACTCTCACCGAGAACGGTTCAATTATCTGCTCAAAGAACATCAGTTTCCTCGACTATCCCTTACAAGACTCGTCTAATGATAACTGGGACGATCTTCTTATTGAAGAGAGTTCCAGCCCGATTACTGATTCTATCCCTCAAGAAATTAATGTTGTTGAAGATATCTCTCCTTACAACCCGGGTGAAGATGAAGCTGCTCAGCAATGTCTGCCTGACGACGAGGAGTTGGCGGATGAAGAAGTGTCATCTGATGAAAGTGATTCATCTTCTGTAAACGGCAAGGAGGTGGCCGCCAAACTTATTCCACCGCCGTTAGTTTCCTCTGTTTGAGTACTACGCGAGAGGACTAGTTCAGTTCGTCCTGAAAAATACTCTTACTTGGCTACCAACCCCAAAACATTCTTGAAGGCTGTAAGCGGAGCTGATTCAGGAAAGTGGAAGAGGGCGGTTGATGAAGAGCTGAATAACATTGAAGGACACGACGTGTGGATAGACTGTGTTTCCACTCCTAAGAAGGCTCTTCGACACACGTGGGTATTTAAAACCAAATGTGCTACTTTGTCAAGTGTCAAAAAACAGAAGGCTAGACTGTGCATCCAAGGTTTTATGCAAATGTCAGGGGAGGATTTCTTCAAGATGTTTGCTCCTACGGGCAAGTTTTTATCTCTTCTGACCTTACTTGTGTTGGCTCTGGATCTGAATCTGAAGGTGAAGCAATTTGATGTGAAAAGTGCTTTCTTATTTGCACCTCTCAAAGAAGAAATCTATATCAAAACTCCAGAAGGCTCTCAAAGAAAAGCGCCGTTTCTAAAACTTCAAAAGTCGTTGTATGGACTCAAGCAGTCACCAATGAACTGGTACAACACGCTGACTTCGTGGTTTGAAGAGATCAGCTATCTTCCGTCGGTATCTGATGCCTGCTTATTTATTCACAAAGAAAAAAACTCGTTCATTTTCTTCCATGTGGACGACTTAATAGTTTTTGGAAGGGTGGAAGAGTTTGAAAGTCTCTATCTACAGAGATTTCCTAATTTGACTGCGCATTCCCCTGATACGTTGCTTGGAATGAATCTTTTCTTTTCTGAGGATTGTATTGAACTCTCTCAATTGAATCTCATTGAAAAAGGAATTGAACTTCTCAATCTTCAAGACTCCTCTCCAGTGATGACACCACTTACTCCAGCAGTTCAGTTGCACACAGCCTCCGATGAAGATCACGAGGCTTTTGTGAAGCTAGGTATCAATTACCGCTCATTTACTGGCATTCTCAACAACCTGTCGTGTCGAACTCATCCAGACTTGGCTGCTGCTGTGTCAATCCTTTCAAGGTTCAATCAAAGACCCGGCATAACTCATTGGCTTCAAGTTGTGCATTGTTGGAAGTGCCTGTTGGGAACAAACAATTTCAAGTTCAAACTCAAGCCAGATGCAAATGACTCATCCGAACGCATCAACTATTACACAGATGATGTGGGCTGATGATCAAGAAACAAGAATCTCACAAAGCGGCTCGTTGGCATTCTGGAAGTGCTGTCCAATTCTATGGAACAGCAAGAAACAGCGCAATATTACAATGTCTTCCACCGAAGCTGAGTTGAATGCGCTTTTGGATGGCAAACAGGAAAGTCAATGGTTGACTTTCTTAGTTGAAGGGGCGTTGATAAACGCACGCCAATTTTTTTTGGCGTGCGGGGCCTACACGCCAAAACAAATTGGCGTGTAGGGTCTACACGCCAATTTTATTTGGCATGTGAGACCCACACGCCAAAAATGGCGTGTGGTTCCCACACGGCAATTTTTTTTGGCGTGTGGGCCCCGCACGCCAAATAAAATTGCCGTGTGGGCCCCGCACGCCAATTGTTTGGCGTGCGCTCCCACACGCCAAACAATTGGCGTGTGGGAGCGCACGCCAAACAATTGGCGTGTGGGAGCGCACGCCAAACAATTGGCGTGCGGCTCCCACACGCCAATTGTTTGGCGTGTGGGGGGATCCCGCTCACGTAATCAAATGGGAGGGCCCATTCGATTACGTGAGCGGGCCGGCTGATGAGGTTATACAACCTCGTCAGCCGGGAGGACTTCCTCCCGGCACGAGGCTGTATAACCTCGTCGGCCAGGAGGACTTCCTCCCGGCCGACGAGGTTATACAACCTCGTCGGCCAGGAGGAAGTCCTCCTGGCTGAAGAGGTTGTATAACCTTGTCAGCCGGGAGGACTTCCTCCCGGCCGACGAGGTTATACAACCTCGTCGGCCAGGAGGAAGTCCTCCTGGCTGACGAGGTTCTATAACCTTGTCAGCCGGGAGGACTTCCTCCCGGATGACGAGGTTATACAACCTCGTCAGCCAGGAGGAAGTCCTCCTGGCCGACGAGGTTGTATAGCCTCGTTGGCCGGGAGGACTTCCTCCCGGCCGACGAGGTTATACAACCTTGTCAGCCAGGAGGAAGTCCTGGCCAACGAGGTTGTATAGCCTCGCCGGCTGGGAGGACTTCCTCCTGGCCAACGAGGTTGTATAACCTTGTCAGCCGGGAGGAAGTCCTCCCGGCCAACGAGGCTATACAACCTCGTCAGCCAGGAGGACTTCCTCCTGGCCGACGAGGTTGTATAACCTCGTCGGCCGGGAGGAAGTCCTCCCGGCCGACAAGGTTATACAGCCTCGTGCCGGGAGGAAGTCCTCCCGGCTGACGAGGTTGTATAACCTCGTCAGCCGGCCCGCTCACGTAATCGAATTGGCCCTCCCATTCAATTACGTGAGCAAGGGGGGACCCGCACGCCAAAAAAAATTGGTGTGCGGGGCCCACACGCCAAAAAAAATTGGCGTGTGGGAACCACACGCCATTTTCCTCCTGGCTGACGAGGTTGTATAACCTCGTCAGCCAGGAGGAAGTCCTCCCGGCCGACGAGGTTATACAGCCTCGTCAGCCAGGAGGACTTCCTCCTGGCCAACGAGGTTGTATAACCTTGTCAGCCGGGAGGAAGTCCTCCTGGCCGACGAGGTTATACAGCCTCGTGCTGGGAGGAAGTCCTCCGGCTGACGAGGTTGTATAACCTCGTCAGCCGGCCCGCTCACGTAATCGAATGGGCCCTCCCATTCAATTACGTGAGCGAGGGGGGACCCGCACGCCAAAACAAATTGGCGTGCGGGGCCCACACGCCAAAAAAAATTGGCGTGTGGGAACCACACGCCATTTTTGGCGTGTGGGTCTCACACGCCAAGTTATTCTGGCGGGTAGACCCTACACGCCAATTTTTTTTGGTGTGTAGGCCCCGCACGCCAAAAAAAAGTGGTGTGCGGGTTGGCGTTGGCGTGCGTTTATCAACGCCCTAGTTGAAGAGTTATGGAAGAATCAATTGAAGCCTACCCTGTTCCTCATTTACAATAAAGGATTGTTGGAAAAGTTGAAGAAGTTCGGCTCCAACTCGAAAACTAAACATCTTGACATCAAAGTCAAAGATTGGAGAACCAAGTATAAGGATGAAGTAATCGACGTAAAGTTGGTGTCTTCTGAGAATATGCTGGCTGATTCTTTAAAGAAGGCCGCTCCTTTTCAATCCATCTCAAAGCTTCAAGACAAGTGTTTCTCAGGTCTTTCGTCAACAAGCAAGGAGGAGTGTTGAAATCCCTCAATAATTCTATTAGCCTCTTTTTATTTTCAGTAACCCTCCGCGCTTTTGTGTGCCTATGATGTCATTAAATACAATTATCAATGACATCATTGCTAAATTAATTTGATAAAAAAAAAACAATTCTTGATGCCTTATCCTTCTTTTCTTTCAATCATTCTATTTAATCCCTTTCTGTTTCCTCACTCCAATTCTCCTTAAGAACTTCTCCTTGTCGACATCTCTCTTCAAGAAATTCTCCTCGTCAACATCTCTCCTCTAGAACGAAGTTTATAACCTGTCAATCAATCTATCTCTCCTCTTTCTCCATCGTCGAATCTCCTTTCAATCCCTGATTCTGTCATCTACCCTATCTCTTCCATTCTCTTACATACCTCTAATGCAATCCTCTCATTGCCATACTTCACATCTCGTCTATCTTTTCCTTTCTTTATTTTTCATCTTCTTCTAAAGCGCTACTTCTCACAACTATCAACCAACTCAAATATACTTCCTAAAAACTAAACGCGTACAAGTTGGTTGCCATTCTTATTCTTATTCTTTTGCTTGTTGTCTCTGACCATTCTTTCTTCCAGCTGTCTTCAGCATTCTCTCATCTTCAGATCCTTAATTCATATTCTCTTCATAACTTATCTACAAATCCTTGTTCATTAAAAGTGGTACAACAAAGTTTCTTTATTTTTTCTTATCTTAATTATTTCTCTGATCTTGTTACCTCTTTAGTTTGGTTTTGGTCTTTAGTAATTTATCTTAAAGCTCCAATTCGAATAAAAAGAGTTACAATTCCCAAATAATATGGGGGAATTGTGACGTAAAATTTAGAGAAAAAGGTGGTAATAATTATATTAAATAAATTTAATATAATTAAAACCAGAGGGGCCTGATAAATCAGGGGTGGTTTAGATCCCTCTAAGGTATCTTACAAATAAATTGCAGAGGATTTAGGTACCTGGAACACTGGGGCCTGTTTGAACAGGGGTGGTTTAATCCCAGGAAAGGAAAGTGGGGAATATCTTCAAGAAAAAGGGTTATTACTTACTAGTAATAAACCTTGAGGGATCTTGGGGATATTCTGGGTGAAACTGGACAGTTTGAAGCGCTTGGATGGATGGATGGTGGAGCTGGATGGTCACTGTGAAGTTGTTGGGGAAGACAGGGCTCAAGAATACCTACCAAGAAGCTTACCAGACTGTGTTATAAAGATATATATCTAATAAGAAGTGGGTAAGGTTGTTAGTGGGTATTGGGAAGCATGAGGAGCCTTCTTTGGGGCGGTTGAAGAGCTCCTTAAATAGTCTTGAGTTCCCTCTGGGGATCCTGTAGGTATTATTGGCCAACTTGTGGGATCTTTGGACCACATCTTGGCCATTTTTGCTTTCTTGGTGACGCTTCAGCAGCCCCTGCTTTGAATACACATCACCAATTGATTTTATTAGTGTATTGATTTATTTATGTTGACTTACAGTCTGTAGTACATCAGTACTGGTTGTTATAGATTTAATACTAGTGGCTTATTTGTATTTTATAATAAGCCACAGTATTGTTTGTACTGTTTGTTCAGTCAGTATATTTTTATTTATATGTATAAATAATAATACAATCTAATATAATTAATTATTTAGTCCCCAATAACCTTTATTACATATGTAACATATGTAATGAGGTCACTGGGGTGTGTTTTTACTGATTTGGGTGTACCTGAGTGACTGTGGAGTCCGCGTGCCAGCTGAGAGCCTGTAAGGGGCTTAATGCTTGCGCGGGGGCTTATATCCCAACTTTGGCGCGGGCTTTCAGTCACACGGGTTGAACTTCAAGTTCTGCGGACTGCGGTACGCGGGGTTTGAGTAAAACACGGTGTATTTACACTATCTCCCCTAATTTACACAACACCTCATTTCCGTGACTGGAAATGGGGTTTAAGCATATGTATTTACATATATAAGCATTAATAGATGCAAGTGCCTTTTATTAAAGGTACTTGCTAATTCTTGTATGCTAATTTACATAGTGAAGGAGTGAGACTTAGGGGTACCTGTGAGTGAGGTACCCTAGGTTAATTTTAGTGTAGATTCAGAATATCAAATAATATTCTAACTATTATTTGATATTATATATTTTTTTATAATAATTTTGTGGGAAACTTGTGACAGGTTGCTCTGTCATAGTAGCAAGCTGACATACTAAGTGTTTCAATTCTGTCTCCTCTTCCCCAAAAGACCCTTAAATATGAATAAATATATATAATATGATTAGTTGGACTGATCTTTGCATTGATGAATATGATTAGTTGGACTGATCTTTGCATTGATGACTCTAAAATGACTAATTTACAATAACTTACCACACACTTGTAGACATTGATCCCTGTTGTAGTAGTTACTTTTTGTTGACCTAGAAAGACTCAAATCAAATTATCTTCTTCCATCTTCTTCCATTGTTATCTCTTGTTATTTATTCATTATTCATTATTTATTCATCAACCACAAACTAAACACTTGTAACTAGTCTATGAATACATAGCCTATTCCAAGTAATAAAAACTCATCAGTTCTCCTCAGTTTCAACCAGTTCCCATCCTGAGTTTCCCTTGAGTCTGTTCACCAAATCTTTCCCTCCTCTTTTCTCATAAATTTAACACTAAGTTAGATTCAAGGTTGAGCCACTTAAGAGACTCACCTTGAAAAACAAAACAACTCCCAACAAATACCTCCCTCCCCCCAATCCATTGAATGGGTTTTTCTGCCTATCCTGCAGCCACCACAGTTTTGGCTGTCAGGATGTCCCTTCAGACTGTTGAGACTCAATTCAACATGAACTGAGAAAAACCATATCCAATCAGTTGTTTCTTTGGTGGCTCAAGATTTACAATTGTACAAAAGGTTTTGTCAGAGATCTGGCTGGAGTCAAAACACTTGGAGCACCAAAGAAGCTGAACCCTTAGTATTCTCACTTCATTCTCCAGCTTGTTCAACAGGAGCCTGGTGTGTTTCTTGATGAGATCAGTGAGTGAATGTACAACGGAAACAGTGCTTTAATCAGCATTGAATCAATCTAACTTTGAAGAAAGCCAACACAGCTAACTTGCACAAGTGTTTGATCAAGAAGTATGCCTATGTTGAGGAGCTAGCAAGATATCTGGCATAATTCTTGTTGTTTACTGGTGAGTCCTCAACAAACATTCATAGTGTGGATAACATCAAATGACTAAGATAATCATGGAAACTGTTCCTGCTACCACCAGACAAGAGTGCCATATGTGACCAGGCTCCCTTCAAACTTTTTCTTGTGACCCAAGGAACTCCCTCCACCCACTACATTGTCCAAAAAGATCCGGAGCAGCTGAGCATACTCCCAGGGATTTCAATTAATTCATTAATTAATGGGTTACTTGCTGTAACAGTCTGTGAAGACACATTCAATGGGAAGAGATATGAGCATTTTCTCAAGTGGTATTGGGTGAGTCCCTTTCTTGTTCACGGTTGAAAAATTGTTCTTGTTCCATGAACAGTTCAGTTTCATGCATCTTGTTCTCCTCTGTGGGTAGCTTCCTTTTATGAATAGGCAACCAGCACTCAATTATGTTCTTCTGTGTGATAAAACTTGGATCCATTATGGCCCTCAAGTCCAGCAACTGTGCAATGCAGCTGGGTTTTGGTTAATTTATCTTCCCCCCCCCCCTCCTGCCCAGAAATAAACCCAATTGAGTTGTGCTTCTCCGTTCTCAAATCCAAATTAAGAGGGTCCCAGGCCCTCACTTACTGTAAACCCCAGGCTTGATATCTGCCGCACAGCTGCAAAAGTCATTATCATAACCTTAGTTATATTTGTGTGGCAGTACCTGTAGTATAGCCATGACAAACAATGTGGCACCATATTGTTGTCCACTAGGGCCAAGTATGCCAAGAAACTTGGTCATAAGAGTTTCCATGGTCCAATCAAACTGGAAGGAAGACACCCACTCACCTTTGAAAGATAGAAAAACACCCCTGGGCCCTGTGACCATGTAACAAGGCATCATGTTTGCTCAAGTGAAAGTAAAGGTAAGCAGGTGCTAGCAGAAGCTCTGAAAGATAAAACTAGAGCTTCTGGTTTGCCTCCAAGGCCTCAGAATTTCTACTTTAACAGCCCTCTCCTCTCACAAAACTTGATCCCCACATTCATACACATTTACCAGCATTTACCAACCTTATCAACCATCCTTGCTACTGCTTTTTTTACCTATTTCCTGCTTTTTTCATTTCATACAAGAAATAATAACTCAAGGTTCTCTATCTCCACCTTGTTCAATTCCCAAATCCTTTAACCCAACAATGACATCAATATGTACTTCAACTATGCAAATTTTTCAAACACTCCTCATGTAGATCCACTGCCAGAATTGTTTCCTAGGTTGGAGTCATCCCAGTTAAACTAGGAGTTTCCCAACCAATTAAGAAGATTTTGGTCTCAACCAATGTGAGATAAATATAAGTTTGACCCCTTTTGCTTATATTTTATCAGGTGAGAGCAACCATGTTTAAATGGGTTGAGATGTTGTGGTGTTAAATCTGTGTCACAATGCCCAAAGCTCATTGCATATTAATCAGGACAGAATTGATGAAAACAAAATTCAATAAAAGAGGATGGATGTTAATAGAATCAATATACAACACAAATCTACACCAGGAAAAAGGAGTATGTAATTTAAGATTTCAAAGAAACTAAGGTTTTTATTTCAATCAGAAACAATGAAGACTAACAAAATAAAAAGAAAGAAAAAACTTACCTAAGGGCAATCACTTGTTTGACGAGTGAGAAGAGACAAAGACAGGATAACAGATAAAAGGGAGGAAGACCTAAAAAAGAACAAAATTAACACAAGTGAGATATCAAAAGTGAGTAAGATGAACACATACAATTGCAAGAGGGATTCAGGAGTTAGATGGGAGAGATGATCTTTTGTCAGGTGTCGAGCAAGTAGGAAGATAGGGTGCAAGCGACAAGATGGAGAGAAAAATGGGGTAGAAAGGAAGTAAAGGGGAAGTGATGGTGTAAGTGTCAGGTGTTGAGTGATAGGGACGCGAGTGACAGGATAATTGGAGTAACAAGTTCATTTGGATGGGACTAGGGATTTGATGTAGAGCAATGAGGTTCTTCGGGGGAGGAAGGAAGATGGCAAGTGTTGGGAGTTTTATAACTATGTAAAGGAGTTTGGTCGAGCTAGTGGATTCAGATAAGATTTCGGATAAGCGAGATGTTTTCATGGCGTGATTGAGACTAATAATGAATTTAGAAGACAAGAGGAGAAAAAAAAGAATGAGAGAACTTTATCAAAGGGCTTTGACGTGGTAATCCGCATGGCCGCGACTAGAGGAAGAAAGCGTGTTATTACTTTCAACACCCCCCCTTTCCTCTAGTCGAAGCAGGCCAATAGGAACCAGCAAACGAAGCAGGGAAGGACGGGGAACCAATTTAGTGAGAAAGTCTGCAAGCATGTTGGATGTCGAGGTATACTCGAGTCTGATTTGATTGTTTTTGATGACTTCTCGGATGAAGTGAAGCTGGATTTCAACATGTTTGAGGCGGCGACTGTTGGAGTTAGCTTCAGAGTTTGCCACAGCAATGCATCCCTGGTTGTCCTCATGAACAACAATCGGGGAGTTGTCAACAGAGATTTCAACCTCGATTTGGAATTGACAAAGCCACAGAAGTTCTGCAGAGTAGTCCACAAGTGCGTGCTATTTGGCCTCACATGAAGACATAGAAACCGCTGGCTGTTTCTTCGTATGCCAACCGATGAGGTGTGAATTTTGCAAGGTGAGAAAGCCGGTCACCGAGGGGCGAGTGACGAGGCAGTTGCCCCAGTCAGCGTCTGTGTAACCGTTCAGAGAGGGGCGAGAGGATTGGCTGTAGACTAGGGCATAGTCGGAGGTGCCAGAGAGGTATTGCAGCACATGGATGAAAGCTTCCCAGTGAAGGATGCCAGGGTTTTCCAGAAACTGTGACAGGTGACTCACAGCAAAACAGATGTTGGGTCTGGTGGCAGTACTGAGGTAACTGAGTGCTCCAACCGCGCTACAAAAGTTGACGCCAAGAGATTTGAAGTGGTCAATTTCCACCTGCGTGGCTTTAGCAAGGACAACGTTTGGAATAAGAGGAGTCGCGGCAGGACGGCAATTACCCATTCCATAGAGTTCGAGGAGGGAGGCAACGGAGTGTCGTTGGGAAAGGATAACAGCATTGGGGTCATGGTGAATCTTGATGCCCAAGAGCAAGTCAGCTTGGCCAAGGTCCTTCATGTCAAATTCACAGCCAATCTCCGATTTGAAATCGGTAATTTCTTGGCCAAACACAGCTATGTTGTTGACGTGTAAAAATAACCAGAGGGGAGAGAGAGAAGGCCGAAAGAAGACACAGGGATCGCTGACCAAGATGATAGGTTGACAGACAGTTATACCACGCAAGGGGAGCCTGTTTGAGGCCATAGATCGCTTTTTTGAGACGTAAGCAGAAGCATTTTTGATCCAAATTGACACCTTGTGGGATGGAGAGATGAACAAGTTCCTCAAGGTCAGCATTGAGGAAGGCGGTTTTTACATTGAGTTGGCCAAACTTGAGGTTGTTGATGGCCGCATGAGAGATGAGAGCACGAAGAGAATTGAGGCGGCCGGTTGGGGCAAAGGTTTTTGAATAATTGACCCCATGAGTTTGGGAGAAGCCCTGGGCGCAGAGTCGGGCTTTGAATTCAGGATCGCCATCGGGAGGAGATTGCTTAATTCGAAATACCCAGGTGGTCCCTACCGTCTTGATTTCCGGATTGAGGTCTACAATGTCCCAGACGCCCAGGCGATTCATGGCAGTTAATTCTTTGTCAATCGCTGTTCTCCATTGGGCGGAGTGTTGGCCAGTGATAGCGGCATGATAATGGGCCGGGATCTCCTCGTCGGCGCTCATGATGAAAGCCCGGGGACAACATGGTTGATCAAGGATGTTTGCAGCAGAAATGTCTCCTATGATTTCGCTACAAGCAGGAGGAAATGTTGGGGGGATTGGTATAGGGGAGGATGATGTTCTCATGGGAGCAGGAGGTGTCGCAATGGTTTCTTGAGAGGCAGCTGTTTCAGTAGCTTCCTTGATGGGAGACTCAACTGTAGGTGGAGAGCAGTCAAAGAAGTCATCATTGTTAAAATCAATGTCCTCAGGAGTGCCAGGAGACTCACTGATGCCTGGAAATTCCAACTCACTGAAGCGGGCATGTCGAGTTGGGATGAGCTTCATGTCCCTGAGTCGCACGATTCTGAAGGTCGTACCGTTGTTTTCATAACCAATGAAGATGCCTCGCTCGCCGGTGGCACCAAACTTCCAAGAACAATGAGACTTTCTGACGGATATGTAAGCCAGGCAGCCAAAAGTAGTAAGATGAGAAATGGGGGGTTGGGCTTTTGACCACAGTTCATAAGGGGATGTGTTTCCTCAAGATGCAGTTGGGAGCATGTTTGAAACAAATGTGGCCGAGTTGACAGCTTCCGCCAAGTAGGAGCAAGGAAGTTTGCTAGTCATGAGGATGCAGCGGGCTTTTTCAATGATGGTACAATTTGCTCTTTCAGCAAAGCCGTTGTGTTCCGGGGTGTAGGGAGGCGACAAGGTGTGCTTGATGCCCCTTTCAGAGGTGAAGTCATCAAACTCTTGATTGACGAATTCTCCTCCTCTGTCAGATACAATTTCTTTGACAGTTGCGGCTTGCTCGTTTTCCATCAAAGCGACCAATTTCTTCAATTCACTTAATGTGTCGGCCTTTGATTTGAGAAAGCGGACAAATTTAAAGGATGAAAACTGGTCAACACATGTTAAAAAATACCGGAAACCAGAAACAGAGGATGGATTGACAGGGCCAACGAGATCCAAGTGGATGCGATGAAGAGGAAAAAGAGCCGGGGAAAAATGGCTGGAAAATGGAAGTAGAGTCATTTTGGAACAAGAACATACACAGCAGTCAGTGGAGCCGGGAAGTGGGAGTTGCAATTTTTTGAGAATCGTGTTGCTGGGGTGGCTGAGGCGGTGGTGCCAGATCAAGGATCCGTTTGATCTTGCGGACAGATAAGCGACAGGTCTGCGAGTAGCAACAAAAAGAAGATTATCCTTTACGTGTCCTTCAAAGAGTTTTGATGTTGGTGAGGAAACATTGAAGGTGTTTCCAATCTTGTTGATGGTGAGAGATTTCTCAATCAGCTGGACCAGGGAAATTAGTTGTTGAGAGATGCGGGGAACAAATAGGGAGTCAATAAGATGGATGATTTTGCCACCGCAGGAGATGGTCGCAGTTCCGTATCCTTCAGCGATTAAAGGGGTGGTGGGATCTCCAGTTCTGACCTTGATGTTGGCAGGAGTGAAGGTTTTTAACAGCAATTGATCACGGATCATGTGGTGAGAGGCGGCTGAATCGAGGACAAACAGATTATTCTCAACAGACAAGGTGGTGACCATGAGAACGGTTGCGTGGGCGAAGCTTGCGGTTGTGTTGGTGGGTCCTTTTCCTTTTCTTCTAAGAAATTCTTCTTTTAAATGAGGAAATTTATTAAAGCAACGTTCTTCGGTGTGTGAGGTTGACAAAGGATTGTGTCGGCCGTTTCCACAGTAGTGAATGATTTTACTGGGAAACATTGAAGAAGGGGCGGCGTTGACAAGAGCCAAGGCGGATGAAGAGTCAGTCAGATCTTTATTTAGATGGTGAGTCTTGAAGGTTTGAAGTGCTTCAAGTACCAAGTATGGCGTTTCAACGGACTCCTCGGCCATAGCTATTTTGTCAACAATTTGATCCAAGCCTTTTGCTTTCATCAATTTTCCGAGTATTACGTAGGAGATGATGGTCGGTGGAATTTCAATACCGACTGATTCGATTTCCAGAAGGGCGACATGCATTTTGTTGATGAAGACTTGGAGATCTCCTGAGTACGTGAGGGCGGATCACTTCATGAAGACACGACCCCTATTGATCACGGATTTTGATGCATATTGGTTTGATATTTTGGTCCAGAGTTCGACGGCACTATCAATTGTTGTTTTGTTGATGACCTCGTTATAGCATCGCTCATTTATTCTAGAGACAATGAACAATATGGCTTGGTTGTTGGCTTCAAGGTAGGTGGTTTTAACATCGATGGGAGCTTCATCCATTTTTGTGATGCAGGGAAAGTAGACCTTCTGTCCACGGAGAAAAAAATTCATCCAAGAGTTCCACACGGTGTAGTTATTGCCGTCCAGTAGAGGAATATTGTTTTTGACAATTTTGTCATTCTCAGTCATATTGGATTGCCCTTGTTGATTGTTTCAAAGAGATTGTAGCTATCGAGACTGTAAATCTTTAAGATTTCAAAGAAACTAAGGTTTTTATTTCAATCAGAAACAATGAAGACTAGCAAAATAAAAAGAAAGAAAAAACTTACCTAAGGGCAATCACTTGTTTGACGAGTGAGAAGAGACAAAGACAGGATAACAGATAAAAGGGAGGAAGACCTAAAAAAGAATAAAATTAACACAAGTGAGATATCAAAAGTGAGTAAGATGAACACATACAATTGCAAGAGGGATTCAGGAGTTAGATGGGAGAGATGATCTTTTGTCAGGTGTCGAGCAAGTAGGAAGATAGGGTGCAAGCGACAAGATGGAGAGAAAAATGGGGTAGAAAGGAAGTAAAGGGGAAGTGATGGTGTAAGTGTCAGGTGTTGAGTGATAGGGACGCGAGTGACAGGATAATTGGAGTAACAAGTTGATTTGGATGGGACTAGGGATTTGATGTAGAGCGATGAGGTTCCTCGGGGGAGGAAGGAAGATGGCAAGTGTTGGGAGTTTTATAACTATGTAAAGGAGTTTGGTCGAGCTAGTGGATTCAGATAAGATTTCGGATAAGCGAGATGTTTTCATGGCGTGATTGAGACTAATAATGAATTTAGAAGATAAGAGGAGAAAAAAAAGAATGAGAGAACTTTATCAAAGGGCTTTGACGTGGTAATCCGCATGGCCGCAACTAGAGGAAGAAAGCGTGTTATTACTTTCAACATGTAAAACACAGGGTTATTGGGAATGGAATTGAGGACTCATATACAATGGACATGATTACAGAGGAAGGGAATAGAAGAGGTGGAAGTTATTGGGAGTTTTTTTCTCCACCAAAACAAGGTAGGAGAGTTGAAAGATATTTGGAGATGACATCTTTACCAGGAGAACAGCAGAGGTGGTAAGTTTTGGGGGAGCATATCTGCACCAGGGATTGAAGGAAGAATGGTAGAGTTTCATCAGGACAGGTAGTTGTATAATGGGATACTAATTTTATATTAATTTGTTAATCTTGTTGTATAAATTTATAAGGGTTTCAAACTGCAGCTCTTCAGGCTCAGCTGGATGTGGCACAGTCAATTACTTTTCCATCAAGCTTTGAACGGATCCTCAGCTTTTAAAATTAATTACCTTTTTCTTGACACTCAATCAAAGTGGAAATTCAAAGGATACAGGGAAGAAGAGGCAAGGTGGGAGGAGAGGATTTGGATCCCACTATTCTGGGTGGAAGGAGGTAATAGTAGTTCAGGCAACAGATTTTTTGGCTTCCCTTAGAAACACATGTTATCATGTATTGCAGGAGATGTAGGCAGACAAGGTCTACAAGAAGTGTCCCTGAGGCATAAATACCTCATTATTTGGCAGGCACTACAGTACATACAAAAAATATCCCCCTGCAATATTACTCCCTCACCAAGAGTTACCCTGGAGCTCAAACCTCTTACTCTTGAATATATAAGGACATCTCTTTCCCCCCTTCAGTTCTGCTTTACCCTAATCAGCTTACATAAGTTGATCACAGTGGTTTTTAGTTAGTATTGGGGGTAATAATAGTAGTAGTAGTAACAGGAAATCTGTTATTTATTAAACTGTCTTGAACTGCAAAAAAATGGTGTTGATAAACACATGCCCCTGGTGGCACACCCATGACACCTTTTCCCAGGAGAGGTGTGTGACCCGCACACCCCTCCTGGGAAGGGATGTGTGACTCCACACAGGAAGGGTGTATGGATCCACATGGGAAGGGTGTGTGACTCCACACACCCTTCCTTGGTAGCAGTAGGAATTGGGGATCCCCAATCCTAAGAAGGAAGGCAAAGAGGGGAAAAGGATGTGGGGTTAGGATCAAGTCAAGCTAGTTGGTGATCATCAGTATCATTGCATTACAAGCATTTATTTCCAACAGTAGTATTTACAGTTGATGAGTATCTGGTTGTCTTTGATCTTGAGGAAGTTGAACCTGTTTTTCTTGGTTGGTTGAGATCATTTGGTTGAGTTCTTAAGGACAGGAGGAAATGTAACTGGACAGCCTCCAATTGTGTCCAACATTGTGAGAAATACTTACAATTGCATTTGTTCATTACATATTACTCATACTAAAAAAATTCAGCAATAAATCTTATTAACTACTCTCCTTGCAACCTGGGCAATTATGCTGGCAGTGGAGGCCATAATTATACTCTGCAATATTATAGTCATGTCATTCATTCAACTCAACTTTTTGTGATTTGGTTTATAATCTTTCTTTTCTCTATTGATTTAGTTAGTTTGAGCTTTTCTCCCTTATTTTGCCATTTTCTTCTACTTATTTTTTGCACCCATTGATCTTGAATTTATCCACTCTGCCATGTTTCCAGGCTCAGCCATGCTGGCGTAGTGATCAAATAAGAAGGTAGAACTTGAAGAACTGTAAGTGGTTGGTACATAAGATAGTGTATAGGGTTGAAATGTCCCATTTATGTATGTAGTTGAGAATTAGTAATTAAAGGGCGGCTCATGATTTACGTGGGTCACGCCCTTGTTCTTCATCAAAAACCCCCGTGGAGAAATTTTCAGCACCTTGAAATAGATACACCATCACTTGACCGCTCGGAAGTTGGAACGAGACCAACCAACTCGATGGCCGGGTCATCCTCCCAAGATACCGAATGGGAAGCAATCGATATCCTGAAGGAACGCGGCGACCGGTACTACATCCAATGGGCCGGGATCGACCCAGCTACCAATAAACCATGGAAACCGACCTGGGAGCCAAAAGCCTTGGCCAACCGATTACTAGTCGAGGACTGGAAGGAGAAGAAGAGGAAGAGGAAGAGAAGGAGCTCGACTCGGAATCAATACAGATCCCAGTCAATCTCTTACTGGTCAAGTAACGCATCAAGCTTAAGCAACCCCGAGAAAACTCGTAGGAGTGCTCGGTCTTCGATCGTCGAACATTCTGCTACTACCACCCCATGTAGTACTTCAAACTCCAGAAACAAGAGAAGGAAGACTCAAGGAACTTTCACCCCAGTCAGTCCCTCTAAGATCCACCCCACCGACGATCAATCTTCAATCGATGGCAATCAGCAATCTCCTTCTCACCTCAACTCATCACAAAAATTGAAGAGGACCATCATTCCGGAGACTCAAACCGATGAGGAATCTGACAAAACAAACCATCAAACTAAACCCAAATCCAAATCTTCGCGTGCGTTTATATATATATATATATATATATATATATATATATATATTCATTTTCAAGCCTTTCATTTTGATTTAATGTAAACTGATTGGTTTACTACAACCCTAGTCAAGCCCACTCGTGTTCACCTCGTCGCTTCTTCTCCGAACCAAGATCCACCCCAACAAGCCAAGGATTCAGGGCCCATTGACCACCCGGCTGTACCTGCCGATGATACCTCACGAGTCCAAGACAACACGCTGGGTCTATTTTCCAGCGACTCCTCAAGTCGCCATAGCACTGAAGTCGAGGATGAATACTCGAACCTCGGCCAGGCTAACTTGCTCAACCCACCACCCCCGCTGTCTACTTCAGACAACCAATCACCTATCCACCCTCAACAGAGTTACGAACCAGATGCCGAAACTGCCGAGCGTATTGCCAGTCTCAATGATTACGACGACCCCGATCATCTTCAAAGAATCACTCATTACATATCCAAGAGTTGTATCTGTACCGAAGATAAGAAATTTATCATCGAATTCATCCAAGACCCCATTTCTTATCTTGGTAAATTGATTTCCAGTTCTCACAACACTAGACTCAGTAGACCCAGATCTTATTGATTATGTTTCAATTTGTCCTTTAGCGGATCCCACCAACGAACTCGATCAACTACGCAGACAATGCTCTCTTAAGGACTGCGTGGGATTTGAAATTAAGAGAAGAAAAAACGGCTCAATCATATTATGGCTTGAAACGGTTGCTGGGATGCCACCAAAATATTTCATTAGATGGGACAGTGAGAACGTACGTGCAAAGCTTGCGAGCAACATTTGTGAGTTAAAGTTTTCGAGTGAAGCCTTTCTTTCCTTCTCTCATCCACTCATTTTGTTTTCACATTTTTTCTTCTTCTTTCAAACACGAATACGTAGTGCGTTATACACGATCATCAGACATCTCTGACCCAAGTCCCCCTCATGATGATAAAATCAATCTTGGAACTGAGCCTTCCCATCCATCTCAAGAACCTGATGAGCATCCCTCATCACCGCCGCACCCGCATTCATCCCCAGGCCCTGATAAGCATCCATCAAGTCTTTCTCACCCCGAGTCTTCCCATCCATTCCAAGGTCTCAATGAGCGTCGATCACATCCACCTGAAATTGAAACCTCGCAACTAACCCAAGAGAATTCCTGCCATGACCATCCAACCCAAGACCTCGATGAGCATCGAACACCTCCTCCAACCAAGCCTTCGTATTTATTACAGGAGGATCTATCCCTAGACCCCGATGAACATCGATCAAGCCATCCTGAAACTGTACCTTGGCCTCCAAACCAACATGATCCAACCCAAGAGAACCCAACCCAGGAGAATCCAACCCAATTAGAGGATCCAACTCAAGGGGATCCAACCCAAGATTTCAATGAACCTCGATCACGCTATCCTGAAAATGAGCCCTCACATCCAACCCAAGACTCCCATTCACATCAATCATTTTCTTATCAGAACGCTCGGTCCCAGAAGCCCGGTACTGCACCCGACTCGTCAGATCATGTCCGCAACCCATTGCCGGATCGTGTCGATGGTGCATTGTCCAACCAAGTCGGATCCGCATCGCTGCAAAAACAAACTCCGACTGCCTCTCGTCCAACTGATGTTCCTCCGGACGAGAGTCAAGACGATTCTCCACTGCCTCCAGCCACCAGCCAGCTGGGCAACAGCAATTCTGAAACTATTCTCCTCTCTGAGGATCAAGTTCGTCTGAGTGGAGTCGAGCCTCATCCGATCCAAATCACCCCGACTGAGGGTAGCAGTCAAACTGTACCTCTCTCGAATAAGACTGAAGACCGCAGTCGACTCGAGCCTCTCTCGAACGAAGCCGCCCCGGTTGAATACCACAGTCAAGTTGAGCCTCTTTCTGACGAAACCGCCACGGATGATGAGAGCCAAATGACCAGAGAAGAGCTTCAGAAGTCTGTTACAGGTCTGCGGGCGTTGTTAAAAGGCGCCCTGGAGGCCAACGCGCTCTTGGAATCTCGGATGCCAGAAAAATCGGGCATCGAAGCTGAATTGAAGAAGCAGAAGGAGACAGTCGAAGAGTTGAAGAAGCAGAAGGAGACGGTCGACAAGTTGAAAAATCGACTCCGACAGCAAGATGTAGAGATGACCGGACAACGCGTGCAGTTAATGAACTCTGAACTCGAAGTCAATCGATTGAGCACCAAAGTTAAATCACTCGAGACATTGTTGGCAACCGAAGAGAAACAACCCGCCCGAATCCTCTACCAGAAATTCTCGGATCGCCAGAAGCAAGAGTTAGCTCAAGCTCAAGCCGAGTCACGATTGTCTAAGGAAGCTTTCAATAGACTTCAGAAACAGAATAAAATCTATCTGGACAAGAACGATGAGCTTGTCCAATCATTTGCCCAACAAGTCGAAGAGTTACGGGATCAGCTCGAGACTGCAAATATGAAGATTAGAGCTCAATCTGTTCAGATCGGACGTCTTAACGTGCATGTTAAAGATCTCGAAGAAACGTGCGCAATCCAGGAGAAGACGATTGCGACCTTGGAAGCGGATATTGAGATGCCGCAATCTCAATCAGAGAATGGAGAGACAGATCACCAAGACGAAACGCAATCCTTGAATCCCACAGCAGGGGGACAGTCGCAAACATTCCGTCCGATTTCCCAACTAGAGAGATGTAGTTTAGGAGGCCCTAAGCCTACGGCTCAAGTGAACCAATCGTTGGAAACGATTCATAGTGATGAGCAAGAGGATCCGAGCCAAATTACCAGTCAGGCGATCAAGTCACACGGTCTTCGTTCAGCCTCTCATTTGGAAACCTGCTCTCCTCATTCATCTCCCGATCCTCGTCGCTCTTGTCCTCCCCCTAACGCTCAAAAAACTATCAAGACTCTTCGTACCTCGGTTCAGTACTCCTCATCCCCTCTCTGCCCCCCTCGCTTTGGTACTTCCTTAACTACTCCTACTTCGATTGCCACTTCTTACAATCGACCCCCTCCTTAGTCTACACAGGGAAAAATCAATGATTACATGTCTACAAGTAACATATCAAAGTATAAAGGTGCCTTCTTGGTACCTTCTGATATCACTTGTAGACAAGTGACTATAGGTTTTTCCTAGTGCAATTTTCCTTTTTTTCTTCTTCTTCCTACTCACTTGTCTCTGTCTTTGTTTTATGTATAGAGCAGTTCATTGCTCATCAAATGATCACTCTAAATGTTTTTTTGCTTAGCTACTAGGTATGATCTGTTAATGTTGACTCTTGTGTATAGTCTATACCTACTGAGAATGAGAACACTTAAAAAAAGGGGCACACAGTTGGCGGAGAAAGAAGATAGTAGAGAGGAGGAGGGGAAAAAAATTAAGATTGCGTGGGAGGAAAGACTTCCCAAGCGACAACCTGGCCAGCGGTAGCGGAGGCGACGAGCAAGGCCAAGCCAGCCAAGGAGTCCAACCGATTAGTAGTTTGAGGGAAAGGGGGAGTGGGTGAGGAGGTGGTAAGAAGAGGAGGGTAGGGCGCGAAGGCAAGGACACCGCTACGATGGTCAGGCTCGGTGGGAATTTTGAGGACGGCAAGTGGGCGGAGCGTGAACCGTGGGGCCCTGGCGACGGTTGAAGGATCGTCCGGTAAGCCATCCGTTGCCAGCTGGGCCTCCTCCATCGGGTCGCCCAGGCTGATGACCGTCGTGTCGAACAGCCACAGCTTGCCGCCCCAGGTGTATATCCCAAGCACTTTCCCATCCGAGCGGACTTGGACATCGAATCGACCAGGTTGATTGGTCTCAAATACCAGCGGATTCATTGATGTTTGATAATAGTCATGACCCTGGACAGGAAAGAGTCTCCTCGTCAGTCTGTTGGAACATCCATCTCATGTGATAGTTAGTCAGAGGGACGAACGACCGTGGATGGATGGACCGGAGGATCGCAGACGGTCGCCATGAGCTCGTACCGGACGATCTTCCGATCGGCAGCCACGCTCCATGCGATCCCGGCCAATCGATCAAGCGGGTCGATAGAAACTGCCATAGAGAGGATCGGCTCTGTGTGCCCTTTGAACCCGCCCACCGTTTTCCAATCTCCTCCTTCCATACATCTTTCGGATTGGTCATGAAGACCCGACTCGGTAGATCCTGGCCCTATTAATTTCTCGTTTTTTAGCATGATCACTTCTCCACTCTCGTACCCTATCATTAATAGTATCAGGCCGGTCGTTTTCGACGGCAGATATAGCTGGACAGCTACGACCGAACCTGATGAACGCATGAGAAAAAGCAAGCTTTAGTTTGCCTTTTTTTTGTTTTTTGTTTTATAAAAAATAACACATTTTTATTTAATTAAAAAGAGGTCTGTTTGAACCTGTTCGGTTGTTGCTGTTTCCTCTGCCTTTTTTGTTCCCTAGTCCTTCATAAATCTTAATAATCTTGGGAGTTTCGAAGATTTGAATCGCAAAGATATCAACCTTTAAAAAAAACGAGATGGAAAGATCGATGAGATTGAGTGAATGATGGGTAGAAAAACGGGAAGAATGAGTTTGGACGAACAAATTCCTCGGAGATTAGACTGGGAAGGGCGACGATAGAATGGATTTTCTTGTGTGAGGGTAAGGCGACTGAACTAGCCTTGCAGAAGTTGATAGCATTGATGGGAGTGTGGGTAAGGATGGAGACATCAACGGAAGGGTTCTTGTGGGTCGGTTTGAGGTTAGCTCTGGTGATGGTTGAGATGGTGGATGTGTTGGTGTAGTTGAGGAGCTGACTGAGGACCAATCGATGATCTCTTCCCTGACTAATATGTATGTTGGTGTTTCTCAATGAATGTCAATCGATCGACCTGAATGAGGAAGCAGGCTAGGTGGATGTGCATAGGTAATTTTTACTGACGACAGGACGAAGAGCTTGAATCGTTCTTGGTCATTGGTTACAAGTGGGCAAGCCCAGAGACAGCCACCGATAGACTGGGTGTGTGGATGAGGATGCCATAGGGATTGGATTCGCTTGGAGTCCAAATTCCAGATTGCGTTCCAGCCGTAGTTGTCAGTGGTGAGCAGAGCGAGATGGTGTTGGTGGTGGATACTGAAGGAGATGAACTCGAGATGGGTGACGGCTCGGGTGGAGTGATCGCCGGGAGTGGTGTTGCTGTTCCGGATCAGTTCCTGGTGAGTGGGCCTGAAGAGGTAGGCTGGCTTAGGGGTGGGTCGACTGGCCATCGGGGGATGAGTTGTTCGGTTGAGGGAGAGAGATGGGTGTGATTGGGAAACAGGGTTACAGACAGCACACATCAGGGTAAACACTCAGTTCGACCAAGCCAACAGTCAAGGTGTTTCTCATTCATCAAACACCCAAAGGTCATTTCCAGTGAAGACTTATTTATTTACAAAAGTTTAGAAACACAAAGAATTAAAGTTTGGGTCTTTCTGAATGCTAAGATCATGAATTGTTTCCCATCGGTCCAACCCCAAGTAATAGATTCCTGGTTGTAAAACTTACGTTTAAGATTGGTGTTTGACGGGTTGGTAAGGTTAGTAACAAATCGGGCCTACCATCCAAGACAAACACACAATCCAATTTACATAGATTGATTGGCACAGGGTAGTAAGCGATGAGGGTGAGAACGGATGAGGGGGAGAGGAAATGGGATGGGTGACATACGTATCACGGTACTCATGCAAGCCGAATAAACCGCGCCTCAGTAACTTGACAGTCGATTTAGAGTCACCCTGGAGTTTCAATCCAAGTTGGCCAACAGACTCCTGAGGGTCATCGAGCATAGGATTAGAGATAATTTGACCAGCCGTCCCCATGCTCTGTACATCCCAGACTCGAATACTACAGTCAGCACCACCGGAGGCAAGGATCGTAGATTCAGCACTAAAACTGAGCGAGTAGATCGATGATTGATGGCCTCGCATCGTCTTCATCAGTCGTGATGATCCAATATCCCACAGTTTAATCGATTGATCTTCTCCTAAGGTGGACCCATTCAAAGTTTCATGTTAGAAAAACAATTACCCTAAACTTAGTTTGTTTTGAATCTCATAGAGAACAATCCATACCTGCGGATGCTAATAATTTTCCATCAGGGCTAATGGCAACACAATTCACTCCGCCTTCGTGTCCATGGAAGACCCTGACCGAATTACCCCTTTGGACATCCCACAGCCGACAGGTGCGATCGCTTGAGCCTGTGGCCAGATAGAGTGAATTAGGGTGGAATCTGACACACTATAACAACGACCAGAGAGACAGAGAAAAGAGATCAGCCTAGGTTGACCGGTCGAGGGAATTGTCAAAAGACCTACATCAACGTCACTCAAGTGGCCCACAAACATACGCACGGCTCCAACACGTTCAGAGCACCATAGACGGGCCGTTCGGTCCCTGCTCGCAGATGCGAAATAAATCCCTTTAGGACCCCATTCGACATCCCAAACAGGCTCCCTATGGCCCCGATAAACGACCAAGTTTTTGAAGAGGTCCAAGGACCAAAGTCGGATGGTGGAGTCTTGCGAGCTCGAAAGAAGATGGCGAGGTGGCGAGGATGGCCCCGGAATAGGGTCAAACGAGAGCGAGTAAACTGGTCCGGAATGGCCGATCAATTTGATCGAATTACTGGCCGTTTTCTTGCGCATCTTCCTTATCGTTTCAGCTGTCAAAGAGCAGGGTCGAATTCTTAGCAACGGCAGTGAGGTCTCTCAAGGGGCTAATTATGCGGTGAGGTTAGGTTAAAATACCTTCATTAGTCCCTACGTTAGTAGCCTCAGTGGTGCCATCATCTCTGATTGGCTCGAATGGTTCACCTTTCAGGTTCCAAAGCTTGATGTAGCTTTCCGAAAACCCAGCACCAAGGATCGTCACGTCATCTGAGAACCTAGCTGCAGTCATTCTAATCATCCCACAGCAGCCAGAAAAGAAGTGAGACAAGTTAGGTCCTGGGAGGAAGGAATCAGCGACTTGATAGGAGATGGTGTGGGATCGAACCAGAGAGTTCAAACAGATAGACTCCGTACGTTTGCCCAGCATCATGGATCGTGAATGCACACACACTCGGCTTCCAGACCTCCTTCTCAACTTGCTTGTTATCGTTGAACGCTTCTGGACCCAGTCTGATCCGCTTTTGGGCTTCTCGGATTGACTCCATCTCTCTCCTCAAGTCTATTGTTTTGAAGTTGCTCGAATAAGGTAAAAGATCAGAAGTTGTCGGCGGGATCACGTCCGAGGCGGATAGGGCAACTTCAGGTATGATTGGTGTTGTGGGGATATTGGTAGGATTAACTGTCGTCTTCGTGCCATCAGTCATCGCTGCATCTACATTTTCACCCTCTGGAAGATCGCCAGGCTCTGTCGACTTTGGCGGGGCGTCTTCTTGTGCAAGAAGTTTAGATACTTCCCTCATTAGTTTGGGGTCTTTGGGGGCAGGCCCAAGTTTGAGCGGAGGTTCAGTTGGTGCAGTTTGTTGTTGTTGCTGAGCGAAATCAGATTCAAGGCCGGATTGGAATTGACTGAGTAGGGATATGGGGGTATCTGAGGAAAGCAAACAAAAAAAACGTTCAGTGGTTCATATCGGCAAATCAAGTGAAGAAAAGAACTGGCGGTTACATTCCACTCGAACTTTCTCATTGATTGTACTTGTCATCCGATCCTTAGCTCTACTTTCATCGGTATCACCTCCCAGAGATTCTGTCTGTAGCCAGGTCATTAACAAATTCTTAGCACGTTCGCTGATCCTGATCACGTATCGTTCTCGCCTCCATCGTTGAGCGATTTCTGATTCTTGGATGTGGTAAGGATGCCGTAGAGATGCTAAATGTTGGACCAAGTATGGCTCAGACATTTCGTGGTCTGCTGAAAAACTGAGTGTGCAAGAGATAAAAAAAATGAAAATTAGATTGGGGGTGTCCAAATCGATCGTTCTATACTCATATCCCAAACATTCAGATTGATAATTTTACCGGTGCAAAAAATCGTCTGCAGCATCTCTTCTTCCATCCATTACCAAGTCAAGGTATGAATGGACGAATAGAGGGAGTAAAAACGGCGTAAATGCAGGGCGATGGATATCTAGTGACTGTTCAAATTCCATAACAGGCAAGGGGTATCAGAAACTGATTAATAATGATAAAAAGTATAAAAAAATCGTGATGTTGAAGAGACTGACATTGTTCACAAACTCGCGCAGTCCTTCATAACCCTTGGCGTATTCGGATGGTTGCTTAATCAAATTTCTACCGACGCCCTCTTTCTTCTTACCCAGCCCAGCAATCGCGGCATCTGAAGTATTAGCATTCTTGTCCGCGAATTCCTCTAGCCCAACTGTCCTTCCTTTGGCTGCAGAAGAGTTTGAGATGGCATTAGCGAGCTCTGCACGGAGTGCACCTTCGGCCTTGGCGAATCCACGCCGCGATAGATATTCTAAGATCGCCTGATCGTTCAAGCCTCGTGGTGGTTGAAGGCCGGCTGAAGTGGGCTGGTTGACGGGAGGTCGAGGTGGAAGGCCGGTTGATGATGAGGATGGTGTGAGGTTATTGGGCATCTTTGGATCGATCCTGATTTTTTGTCGATGACCGCAGTTTAGCTCCAGCCGAATGGGGCATCTAGCCATAGGAATCACGTGACAGCCCAGTGAAACCACGAGCTGCAAGGCTGTGACATAAATGTGTACTAAGATACCATCTCTGGCGCTGATATCTCCTCATTGATAACATTGGTGGCATGGTACATTTGGATGATGAATTTCAAGCATGCGAAAAGAAAAGAACTTTTAGTATTTTGAATGAAACAAAATTGATGAAAAATTTAATATCTACGCCTCACCCCACAGAGAACAATTGTCTCTTCCAGGTAAATCTTGCTCTCTCTCTACACATGAATCCAAGTAAAAAGAAAACATGAGAAGATGGTGGGAATGGTGATGGTGCTTGTAGACCAAAATGAGGAAGGGAAAAAAAGGAGTGAAAACAATCAGAGTAATCTACATATCTTTTTTCTGTGTCTCGGTGTGCTTGTTAGTTTACAGTTGATATGCTTGGAGTGTGATCAGATTGTGATTAGAGGAAGGTACAAAGTCGAAAAAACTTTTATAACAAAAAAAACGAAAACACAAAAAAATTCTCAAAAGATGGAGAAGGAAATTCAACACATATACGAAAAGACAACAAGACGACATGAAGTTTGACCAAGGACAATAGTACATAATATACATCTTTGTCAAGGTGAAATCTGTCTGTGTTTTTGGTGAACTTTCAAAGGTTAACAAGAAAAGAAAGGTTGCGTGAAGGGAGGGATAGTGGCTTCACGGTTTAGAAGTGGGAGGAACCAGATGGTGACCATTGGATTGGAGCGTAGTCTTTCCTTCTTCAACCGATATCTTCCGAGTCTTCCCGTTCCTTGAGCGGATTGTCACCGTCCCATCCTGTCCAAAACATACCAAAAGGAAGTTCAGATCAGTCAATTCATCGTATCAAGCCGAAATCTACACAAAAATGTGGGAAACGGTTGTTACCGAGTTTCCGAAATATGCTTCTTCTGCCATCCCACAAAATAACCCAACTTCTAAAACACCTGTCAACCTATTAACAATAACAACAAGAACAAGAACAAAGAAAGAAGGTAAAGGGCTTCGCATTTCCAAAATAAATATATATATATATATATATATCAAAAGTACAAATAGACGCACATTTTCAATCGGTAAGACAGTTCGCTAGGGTCTCTCATGTAAATATCATCGAAAGGTGCATCGATGACGAAGTTTCTTGAGCATCAACCACATACAACAACAAAAAAAGAGAGTTAGTATGAGACAGCTTGCAATGCAATGTGGTACATGAATAGCTTTGCCTTACCCATTATCGGTGACGACTGGACCGGCTTTTGATTTTCCCATTCTGAGAGTCTGTGGGTTGGAAAAGGGGGAGGGAGAGGGAGAGAGGGGGGGAGGATGGAGAAGGGGAAGGTAAGTGGGAAAGAAAGAAGAGGAAGGAGCAGAGCGAGGGCTGACGGGATGAGGACAGCCCATCAGCTGGACGTTAGACATGACTTTAGCCCAAGCAAAGGGGACGACCTCGATGGGCACGCCGGCCCTCCAGTTGGTGCCGAGAAGGGGGGAATCCTTACGGGAGTCGGCGACGAGGATGAACTTGTCGGCGGCCTCTGCTAGGACCTTCTCTCGTAGATGACACGCCCCGCCTCCCTTGATCGCATTCAGATCGGCATCCACTTCATCTGCTCCATCTAACGTTATATCTAAGCGTGGGAACTGGTCTACGTCTCCTAGATTCAAACCCGCCTTGACTATCAACTCTTTTGATTGGAATCCGGTGGGAATGAACCATCTGAATATGCATAGTAAGAATCAGTGTGTATATATGTCAACAATTTCCTTTTTTGTTTCCAAATTGAAAAATACTTTGTGCAGAGCCGATTTGACTTGGGGTAATAATTCACCTCACCTTGGTTCATTTATTTTGTGGCCCTGTTGAACGATTCTTTCGACGACATAGGGCACGGTGGATCCACTCCTAGAAGCAAAACAGAATGAGCAACAGGACAGTGATCAAGGAAGATTGGAGAGATGGTATGGTAGCTGCTGACCCGATTCCGATGACCCAATGGTGGGGTAGGATATGATGGTCGACTGCGGCATAAGCAGCCAGCTGTTTAGAAGCCTCGATGGGGTCCAACCCCTCTGGGTTAGTTGCTGGCACTGATTGACGAGTCTGCAGTTTTGGATCCGGCTTGGAGTGGAGTGGTGCAGTCGAGGCCTGTGAGAAGGTATTGAATTGGCCGGTCATTGTGAGTCTGGTGGTGGGTCTGATGGTGTGCCTGTCTGATATTGTAGAGAGCTGAAGTGAAGAGGGGATAATTGGGTTGAAGATCTATCAGTATTTATTTATTCGTTTCATCTTCTCCTCATCAAGTGCTTGGAGAGTGCTCATCTTGAGAGTATGTTTGTTTGATCAAGGTTGCCAAGGATAGAAGGAATAGAACCAAAGTGGAAGGATGCAGACACTAACGCAGCTGACCTCGACTCCTTAACGTTTCCCAGGCAAGATGACTTCCAACCGGAGTAGTCAAATATGTATGTGGGTTCGACTTGGCAATAATCAGCCAGACACATATTTAATAAGTAAACAATAAGGTTCTAGATCAACACTACTTCCACACAGCAACACAGGTCAAATCAGAGTCTGTCTGAGATCAATCAAGATCAAGATCACTTAACAGCACAACGTCCAAACAAACCATAGCCATCACAATCACAACCAGAGTAGGAAGAAGGCTGGAATAGCTCTAGATATTTATATCTTATTTTACCTTGAGAGGAGTCAAAATTAGTGATTATTCAATCTATTTAAGTATGTAATACATGGTTTTCTGTTTGAATCTGAAAGAAAGAAGCGAAGAAAAATAAACTATTCCACGAAGGCGATAATCGAGTTTGCTCATACAAGACCATCGGTGAATACCCATCCCAAGGATATCTAAGGAAATAGCTATATTCCAAGTTGTGGGAAAGAGAGGCTAAGAAGAAGGGTAGAATAAGAAATCCAAGTTATTTGTAAAAATAGGTTGAGCCAAAAAAAAAAAAAGAGAGAGAGAGAGAGAGAGAGAGAGGAGATTCTCAGGTATTCTAGGATTGGGGGCTCGGATCAAGATTCCGAAGATTTTCTTTTTCGAGAGAAGTAGCAGGCCGTGAATTCTTGGTAGAAGGACCATCAGTTTTCCGGAGATCGACCAAAGACTGGACGGCGAGTTGACCACGATGGACAGCCTCGAGCCAAGGCTTCATCATTTTCTCTTCCACCCACTCCGCAAACGCGTCCTCTTCCTGTCTAGCACGATAAGCAAAGTATTCGTTCAGGGGCATCTGTGCCTCCTCGACCGTCAGCGGTGGGAGCGGCCGAGAGGGGTTGAAAGGATTCGGCAGCCAGCCATCGGGTAGACTTCCCGGCTCACGAGCCAAATACTCCTCCAATAAACCCTCTAATCTCGCAGGGTCCGCCATCGCCTTCGGGGCATCTTGTCCACCTACAGGCTGAACCCTCCCATCTGCACTAGGGCCAGTGGGGCCGGCCGTCGATCCCGCCGTCTTTACTGCCGCTGGTGGCCGATTGGAGTGCAGCGGTGGCGCTTGCGGGTCGAACCCGGGGAATCGCGAGGAGGAGGCCTTCTGTGAGTTAACAGGTTTGGACTTTTCTGCAGGACCTGGGCCAGTCGGACCGGCTGTTACCTTGGTTGCGATTGGCAGTAAGTTGGGATACAGTTGTGGGGCTTGCGGGTTAAATCCTGGAAATAGTGATGGCATGAGAGCCTTAGGATGCGTCGAAGATTCCCCGGCTTCGCCAATCTCTGGACTTTTGGTCAGCTCCCTGTGCGCCGATTTGGCCGGAGCTTCGGATCTAAGGCTCTGCGAAAGTGGGACTTTCTTCTTTCCAGGCACGCGAGTCTTTTTCATCGCAATCTCTTCATCAAGCCTCAATTCGTCTCCCGGACCGGCATTCGAAGGTTCAGGTTTGTCAGGTATCGTGGTTTGGCTGCAATTCAGCTGGCGCACCGGGCGGTAATCTTCAGGTTCACTGCCGACCGCGGATGAGGGCTGGCTGGGTTTGGTTAGCTTCTTTTGACGCTGGGACGTTTTAGGCTTTACTGCCGGTCCCTCGTCTTCCGTGTGGGGCTGGGACTGATCATCACCGGTTTGGTTGGTTGTTTGTCGGGTCATATTATCAATGGTACTGGACGCGTTAGAGCTGGCTCTCGTTCTGGGCCGATGGGCAGTATTGGAGACGTTCGAGCGGTTGCTTGTGGGGGCAGATGCTGCTTTGGAGGTTGATCGCGATAGGCGCGTGGATTTTCCGAGGGCGACCGGCGGCTTGGATGCGATTTGCTCGGCGGCTGGCTCAGATGACCGCAAAACGTCGCTGACCGGAGGGGCTTTGCGAGAGGTTCGGCTTGCCTTCAGCTGGACAGAGTCTTCGAATTCGGCAGCCATAGAATCGTCAGCTGCTGTAGCTGTTCCCGGCATTGAAGAGGCTAAAACGCGCCGGCCGGTTCTAGCAAAAAAAAATGCGTTGCGATTAGTGTAAACGCAAGCGATTACCTCTCAGTCACACTCACTTTACTGCACTGGAAGCCGTAGATGATGGCTTTTTCTTGCTGCGTGAGCCCTTGTCCATTATCACAGAGTTACTGTTTAGCTCGACCAGTGATAAATCGGCAGCTGAAGCTTTGATTGAGCTTGAGGGGCCAGATTCCAGGTTTTGGGAAGGTTTCTTGGCCTGTTTGGCATTGGTTTTCTTGGTGTTTTGTGTTGGCTGAACCGCAGTGAAAAAGATACAGGCACCTTTCTTCAGATGAACTGAACTATTGCCAGGAAAATTAAATGAGGTCAATTTGTCCATGTTGATCCACGGAGCAAAAATTAGTCAGGGAATACGAACACTGGGTCATCGTCAACTTCCCACTCAGTCACACTTCGGTGGCAATAGCAACATGACGTGGTATCATCAACATCAAACTTGCGCCCTTTTTTGAAAAGGTTTGGGGTGAAGTGAAATCCGGCACGAGCCAGCTGACGTGTCAAATACAGAGTCAAGATCTGTAGTGAATGGTGATATATCTGCATCATGGGAAACTCACATCTAATCGGGTAGGTATTCCATTCTTGCCTTCGTGCTTCCAAGGCCCGTCTGGACCACCAAAAGTGGCCAAGCGAGCTTCAATGAGAGCAGACCCTCGAGGAAACCATTCCTGGCTAGGACCCCAGGAATGGGCAGGCGAGTCTGACCACGAGGGTTTCTGGGTGTCTCGTTGATGTTCCAGTAGAGCTATCCGAGCAAAGGGACATTTGGAGCCTGGGGACCAGGAGATCAGCGAGAACGAGACCAGAGAATGTCAATGCAAACGATCAATCCTTCTGAGATTGCCTTGGTTTCTTCTTCTTCAAAGCGGCACAATCAGCAAATACTTACTCCAAGTGAGGTGCAATTCCCAAGGATCATCATCTTCCGCCCACCCTTTCATAGACTCCCCGCACATCCAGCAAGTCGTCCTATCGGGTTCCTTGTCAGCCGGATCATGAAAATAGCCAGCAGAGGCTAGGACCTCGGCTGTCAAAGGGAAGGATTGTGGGTGAGGCCATCGGGAAGTTTTGGGAAGCGTTTTCTTCGACTTGAATGACATGACTCGAGCCGCATGAGAGCAAAATTCAGGTCTCAACCCGGCCATGTTGACGTTTTCTTCCATCAGATCCGTCGATGATGTACGTTGAGCAGCCGATCCGGGCTCCGTTTCGGCAGGAACGACGGTTAGCTAATTTCTTGGTTAATTCCCTTGAAACTGATGCGGATGTTGAGGTGAAGGGAGTGTTTTGGTTGAGTTGACTGTCGATGATAAGGTCAAGCCTGGGCTCCAGTGGTGGGAACCAACGCGGAAACCCCACCTGGCAGATACAGAGGCGCGACACAGGATTGGAGTGTCCACATCAGATCGAGACCAAACAAAGGGTTTCAAGCGCTTGTTGAAGACTAGGTGACCATATTCATACTTATAGTTGAGGACGTCGCAAGCCTGTGGGGCCCTTGATCCATGTCAGAATTTTTGATTTCACGGGCTTAGAGCTGAGGCAAACCTTCACGTGTCTATACCCTCTAACACCAAAGCTGACTATGGAGTAATTGTAGCAGCAGAAAAATGTGTAAATCTCACCCACATGGATTTAAGTAAGGATTTACTCAGGCTAATACAAGGCTAAAGTTGAAAATCCACAGGCTCGAGTCTTTATAGTTCTAATTTCTTCTGGCACACAAACCAGATGGATTAGTCTACTGTAAGATTGGCTAAGAAGTGGGTGAGATGAAAAATGCATTTAAGCAGATGCAAGTAACTGACTAACACACAGAATACAAATTTTAACTTTTACCATGGATTGAAGGTTCTATTTTAATTTAAAAATGGAATAAGAGCATTAAAGCTGAGTAATATAAGACATCAAAATATTTTTGATAAAAGATAAGAGAGAAAACATTATACATTGTAATGAACTTGATAAAGATGATAAGTAACTTTGGCTTTTACTACTGTTCCCCTTGTCCCCAGGACAGCCCTCTCCCTTGTATCTCAACTTTTCAGCTGAAATTTTTACAATTTTAAGATAAAATAACTTCCCCCTCTCCCCTAGTTGGTAATAATTATCTACATGAAAAGTAAAGGAATCCCACCCATCTGCTCCAAAATATCCCATCACACCTGCCTTTACTGTTCCAAGTTTTTCCCACTCAGCTCTGCACTACCAAGCTGAAAACTGTCTACCCTCTATGTCATCCTTGCGAATCCCACACAAATTTCTCTTGCCTCTTCTCCCAGTACAGAATATCCTCTCTCAGCCTACACCCCTCTGAAATTCTTGTACCCCATTCCTTCTCTTCTATACTGTTTTTTCATTGATCTCTTACTGATGTTTCAGCTGGAATATATTGGCCAACTCATAATATTACTACACCATCTGCATTTTTCTTAAATTTCACACTTCTTTCACTGACTAGAATATTAAAATAATTCATGGATGGTTTTATCTATTAAACCTTATTCAGCCTTGTATATAAATTTTTACCCAATCAATTCTGTTGATCCCCAGAGTTTCAGAAGAGAAGATAACAATAACAAACCTTTACTTACTCATACCTCTTAAGCTTGAAGATACATCCACCTATCACTACTTCCAGCTTGCTTGACCCTCTCAAATACACATACCACTGTCTGGATCCTCAAGCATGAACTGCCCTAAAAATATCAATGGCTATACGTTGAAGTTAAACCCCACCTAAAACTCAGATCCACTTTTACATTCCATTAAAATTCTGTAAATTGGACTCAAAAACTCCCTGTGGTACCTGTTGTCAGTATATCAAGTCTATGTACAATTCCCACCTTGCATGCCAGGTCCTACGCTCTCTGCATCTCTCTCTTGTAAGCTTACTTGTCACATACTGGCTTCTCCCTCATCTATTCCAGACCAACCTTCAAGATTCCAATAATCAGCACCAACTACAAGTCAATCATTCCTATACATCTTTGTGTTTCTCCCAAGATCATCACTGCTGCCAGTGTCCTGAGCTGTGGTTATGACATACTTAAAATAATCAGGCTCAGCTGGATGTGGCACAGTTGACAGTTTTCCATTCAACTATGAATGCATCCTCAGCTTTGAACATTCAAGCTTACATTTTGTGTGAAACTCAAATTCAGTGGATATTCAATCAAGAACTTTGACTACTCAAATGAGAATTTCAAATCTACTGCTTCTAGTAACTCAACACCTCAAACTCCTTTGACTCAAATTTATCATTGAAAAATCTTCAAAGATTATCCTCAAGACTTATTATCTTTTCCCTTTTTCTTCAATCAGCAAAATGCCTCTGTACATTGGTTGGTTGCATGACAATTACCTGGTATGCCTTATATTCCCATACCAGGTGTAGGCCCCGCACACCAATTTGTTTTGGTGTGTGGGTCCCACACGCCAATTGTTTGGCGTGTGGGATCCCCCGCTCACATAATCAAATGGGAGGGCCAATTTGATTGCGTGAGCGAGCCCCCTCCCGGCTGACGAGGTTATACAACCTCGTCAGCCAGGAGGAAGTCCTCCTGGCTGACAAGGTTATACAACCCCGTCAGCCAGGAGGAAGTCCTCCTGGCCGACGAGGTTGTATAGCCTCGTCAGCCGGGAGGACTTCCTCCTGGCCGACAAGGTTATACAACCTCGTCGGCCAGGAGGAAGTCCTCCCGGCCGGCAAGGCTATACAACCTTGTCGGCCAGGAGGAAGTCCTCCCGGCCAGCGAGGCGATACAACCTCGTCGACCAGGAGGACTTCCTCCTGGCTGATGAGGTTGTATAACCTCGTCGGCCGGGAGGACTTCCTCCTGGCTGACAAGGGTATACAACCTTGTTGGCCAGGAGAAAGTCCTCCCGGCCGGCGAGGTTATACAACCTTGTCGGCCGGGCGGACTTCCTCCCAGCTGACGAGGTTATACAACCTTGTCAGCCAGGAGGAAGTCCTCCTGGCGGACGAGGTTGTATAGCCTCGCCGGCCGGGAGGACTTCCTCCTGGCCGACGCGGTTGTATCGCCTCGCTGGCCGGGAGGACTTCCTCCTGGCCAACAAGGTTGTATAGCCTCGCCGGCCGGGAGGACTTCCTCCTGGCCAACGAGGTTGTATAACCTCGTCAGCCGGGAGGAAGTCCTCCCGGCTGACGAGGTCATACAGCCTCGTGCCGGGAGGAAGTCCTCCCGGCTGACGAGGTTGTATAACCTTGTCAGCCGGGAGGGGGCTCGCTCACGTAATTGAATGGGCCCTCCCATTTGATTATGTGAGCGGGGGATCCCACATGCCAAACAATTGTTGTGTGGGACCCGCACGCCAATTGTTTGGCGTGCGCTCCCACACGCCAGACAATTGGCGTGTGGGAGCGCATGCCAAACAATTGGCGTGCGGGCCCTACACGCCAATTTTATTTGGTGTGCGGGGCCCACACGCCAAAAAAAGAATGGCGTGTGGGAACCACACACCATTTTTGGCGTGCGGGTCTCACACGCCTCTTTTTTTGGCGTGTAGACCCTACACGCCAAAAAGAATTGGGGTGTAGGCCCCGCACGCCAAAAAAAATTGGCGTATAGGCCCCGCACGCCAAAAAAAATTGGCGTGCGGGTTGGCGTTGGCGTACGCTGTTGGCGTGCGTCTATCAACGCCCCACCACTACTCCTCATCCATTTCCCACCCAAACCCACTAAAAATAACACCAAAAAACTTCTTTTTTTCCCCTTTCCACGCCACCTCAAAATCTTCCATACCCCACCAATTTTTTCAACCTTTCCCCCAATCCAAAAAAACCCCAAAATCCAACATGTCTCACATCTAATAGATGAAAAAAATCTTTTGAGGAAAGAAGGCGCGTTAGACACAAGCTTAGAGAGCGGTGACAACGAGCAGATGATAGCAAACCTTTTGAGGAAAGAAGGCGCGTTAGACACAAGCTTAGAGAGCGGTGACAACGAGCAGATGATAGCAAACCTGTAGACGGTGAGTCAAAGGGAGCAGTGAGTGAAGTGAACAAAGAGTTGAATGTTGTTTTTACTTAGGCACACCTTTTGAGGAAAGAAGGCGCGTTAGACACAAGCTTAGAGAGCGGTGACAACGAGCAGATGATAGCAAACCTAAAAGAAGAGCCTGAGGTGAGAACATGAAACAAGAAAGTGAAAAGATAGAAAACGGACCTGTAGACGGTGAGTCAAAGGGAGCAGTGAGTGAAGTGAACAAAGAGTTGAATGTTAAAGAAAAAGCGGAAGAAGGGAAAACGACGACTAGGCTTTAACATGACAACTAGGTTAGACTACTAAACGAGCTGCGGACTCTGAGTGTGAATATCACTATGTACATGCTTGTGACATGAGAGAAATAGGAACCGTCTAATACCCCCCCATGCGTTCTAGCTTTGAACGCCGGCGAACTGCAACTTGAGATGATTTAACATGGCGTGATGCTTGACATTGGCGAGGGATTTGGTTAAGCCGTCGGCAGGCATATCGACCGTAGAGATATATTCGATGTTGACCATTTTCCTCGCGACCGCTTCTTGAATGAAGTGGTACTTAATGTCGATGTGTTTGCTGCGTTGATGGATTATGGGGTTGTTTGAGCGAGCGATCGAAGCTTGATTGTCGCAGAAGACTGAAACCGGGAAAGGCGAGGAAATGCCGATTGAGGTGAGAAGGGAGTTGAGCCAGATAGCTTCTTGAATACCAGCGTAGAGAGCACGATACTCAGCCTCCGTTGTAGATGAGGCGACAGACGACTGTTTCTTGGTTTTCCAGGATATAATAGAATCGCCCCATTTCACTAAATAACCGGTGTATGAACGACGAGTGTCCACACAGTTGGCCCAGTCGGCGTCGCAGAACACTCGTAGATGTCCATCGCCACCACCGATTCGAAGAGACAAGGACTTGGTAGAACAGAGATAGCGAAGAAGGTGTTTGAATGCATTCCAGTGGTTGATGCCTGGATGCTCGAGATGTTGCGAGAGCTGAGAGACCGTGAAGGCGATGTCGGGTCGAGTGGCGCAGGCAATGTAATTGACAGAACCCACCGCACGTTGGTAGCTGATATTGAGAGCCTTGAATTGAGATATTTCTTCGGGAGTGGCAGTTGCAAGACGTGTGTTCGGGACCATGGGAGTGGAAACCGATCTGGAATTGGCAAAGTTGTACTCCGAGAGAATTTCGTCAATGTGACGCTCCTGCGAGAGGGTGATGTGATCTGGGTTCCGGGTGATCTTCATACCGAGAAGGGAACATGCGGCGCCCAGGTCGTCCATCAAGAAGTGTTTTTTGATGAGCTGCTTGAAACGATTGGCGTCGTGACTGATAATGACTAAGTCATCCACGTATACATGCACGAAGCAACGCCAATCCGAGACTTGAGAAACGAAGAGACAGGGATCGGCTGGCGAGGGAGCAAAGTCGATCGAGTTGAAAAATTTGGACAGTTCAGCGTACCAAACCCTTGGAGCCTGCTTCAGACCGTAGATGGATTTCTTCAGTTTGAGACAGTGACCGGGCGGAATAGACATTCCTGCAGGACAACGGAGATGGATTACCTCGTTGAGAACGCCGTTGAGAAAAGCGTTTCGAACATCCATTTGCTGAATATCCATTCCCTCGTTTACACCCACGGTAAGAGCCATACGTAAAGCGGATGGGCGCCCCGTAGGCGCGTAGGTTTCGTTGAAGTCAAGGCCCTCTGTTTGAGCGCTGCCTTGGGCACAGAGTCGACCCTTGTATTTGACGAGATTGCCGTCAGCGTCGTACTTCTTGCGGAAGATCCAGATGGTGCCCAAGAGAGAGACATCCTTAGGAGTGGGAACCACTTCCCACACTTCGAGACGCCTCATGGCTTCTAGTTCCGTCCCGACTGCCTTCTGCCAATGATGGGATTCGGGAGACGCCATTGCGGAATTGTATGTCTTTGGAACCGAAATTAGGGGAGTCGATTGTGTGGTGGACATAGCAAAAATGGTATCGTAGAAAGGGATGGAAGTTATCGACGAGGAGATTAAATGAGCTCGTTGTTTGGATGAGATGATGTTGGCTGGATTGATGGAAGAGGATATGTCTTTTGGAGCAGGGATATGAGCAGGTACATAGGAGTAACTGGGTTTAGCCCGACCGGATGTGGATGATGAGACTGCGGCTGGGGAAGGTGCAAACGGTACCGGCATGTCTTCGGAAGGAACCGCAGGCAGAGGAGCAGCATCAGAGTTACTCTGCGCACTGTCCGTAGGCGCTTGATCCGGGAGGTCATCTGCGGTCATCTTCGGAGATTCAGGCGGATCGTAAAAAGGCTCGGAGACCGGGCCGAGATCCGGAATGAAATCTTCTTCCTCCGCAAGAGAGTCCGAGAGGGTATCGGCAGGGGAACAGGGGGAGATTCCTGGATAGATAGTCTCGTCAAAGATGACGTCATGACTAAACTCTACCCTGTTGCCCTCTGTAAGTATCCTCCAGTTGTGGATACCCTGCCGATAGCCAATTAGGATACCCTTCTTGGCTGTATCGCCAAATTTACCCCTTCTTCGTTCCTTAGGAATGTTGACATAAGCGCGACAACCAAAGGAACGAAGTCGAGAGAGATTGAAAGGGACCCCGTGCCAAATCTCGTGAGGAGTAACCCACTTGAGGCGACACATTGGTGTCACGTTTTCGTAAAACACCGCCGTATTGACGGCCTCACCCCACAGAGAGGCTGGAAGATTTGCATGCTTGAGCATTGAGCGAGCCTTCTCGGTGGTTGTCCGATTACCTCGCTCCGCAATTGAGTTTTGCTGAGGAGTGTAAGGCGCTGTGACGTGATGAATGATCCCCATTTCTTTGAAGTACAGCTCAAACTGATTGGAGCAAAATTCTCCACCGCCGTCGGTGACAACGTTGATGACGTTTAAGTTGTGAAAATTTTTGACTTCATTGACATAGTGGGAAAATTTTTCAAAAGCTTGAGATTTAGATGAAAGTATATACACGTGTTTGTAAGACGAGTAAGCATCCGTGATTTTAAAGTAGTAGAGACCGCCCCCAATTGTAGAAGGAGTAATTTTTCCGCTTAAATCCATGTAAATGTAATCTAACAGTCCTCGAGGCTTAGGCAGAGAACCGGAGAAAGGAAGACGTGTTGACTTAGAAAGTCTACACGAATCACAGGAAAGCGTCGAAAAATCTACTCCAAACATTTTCTTCAGGGCTTCTGCGCTAGGGTGACCGGCTCGCCTATGAAGGAGTTCTGGATCAATTGATGAAACTGAAAGAGACTTGGAGGCGATGGACTGACCTTGAGGTGAGACAAAATCAGCGTCAATGGTAAATATTTGGCTTTCGATAGACCCGTTGAACAGTTTGTGTTGATTTGACTGATCGACCACGGAAAAAGAAGAAGAACTGTTCCTGATTAAGTCACAATCCGCTAAGAAAAGGCGACCGAAGCTGACCAGTGCATGCGACAGATTGGGAACATGCAAGGCTTTGAAGTGTCTGATATTCCCGTCCGAGTTTTTAAGCTTGATTAAACCGGAGCCTATTATCGGAAGACTCTTCCCGTCGGCGATGGAAACGGAAGAAGAGTACGGCTGATAGTCGAAGAAGTTGTCACGATTTGGAAACAGGTGATCAGAACAGCCACTGTCGAGAAAGATAGACTGTCCATTTCGAGTAGATGCAAAAGCGGAGTGGTTGGAAAGACAGTGATACGCTTTCGGTTCGCTGACATCTATTGAAGACGCTACATTCGCTCGTTTTTTGCTTTTGTCCTTGTATTTGGGAAAACCGTGAAGCTGAAAGCATTGAGCCTCTGTGTGTCTGGTTTTCGGGTTGTGTTTTCCGTCTGAACAGATGGGATTACCGCTACTGTTGACTTTTAATGCAGTTTCTGATTTGACTGCTGGAGTTACCTCGGATTCCGAAACTTCAAGAATCTTCGATTCTAACTGGGATTTGATGATTTCGAGAGTTAGAGGTTGTTTAAGAAAGATGATGTCTTTGGTGCTCTCGAAAGAAGCCGGGATTTTGCTCATGATTATCTCTGCTAGGTGATTTTCATTTACGAGAGGTTCGTCTTCTTTGGGAACTCTGATGGTCATTCCAACAGCCCTCATCTTGGCTATTCCCTTGTCGATTGCAATCATGTATTGAGTGAGATTGGACGAAAATGGGATCTTGAGAAAGCTTTGGTAGACCTTGGATTGATTTTGCGTCGTTTTGGCTTCAAAATGTCCGCACAAGAGAGCCCACAGAAGATGAGGCTGTCCGCGATTGTCATCGGTGACGAAACGAGAGCGATTGTCCGATCCCATGTAGCGGACTAGAATACCAGCCGCGACTCCTTTTCGGTCATTCCACAGATCCGACTGATCATCATTGGCTGTGGAGGCTTTGTCTGACAGTAAATAGGCCGAGACGCATTTTTCCGCACAGTAGGAAAAGATGACCTCCTTCCAGTCGGTGAAGTTGGATTCGGTAAGGATAGGCACGGTTGAAGGTTTGTCGTCGGACATGACTGATGGAATAATATAAGCTTGTGATTTGTTTCCCAGAGCTAAACGCAATCTGGGCTCATAACCTAATAGATGAAAAAAATCTTTTGAGGAAAGAAGGCGCGTTAGACACAAGCTTAGAGAGCGGTGACAACGAGCAGATGATAGCAAACCTTTTGAGGAAAGAAGGCGCGTTAGACACAAGCTTAGAGAGCGGTGACAACGAGCAGATGATAGCAAACCTAAAAGAAGAGCCTGAGGTGAGAACATGAAACAAGAAAGTGAAAAGATAGAAAACGGACCTGTAGACGGTGAGTCAAAGGGAGCAGTGAGTGAAGTGAACAAAGAGTTGAATGTTAAAGAAAAAGCGGAAGAAGGGAAAACGACGACTAGGCTTTAACATGACAACTAGGTTAGACTACTAAACGAGCTGCGGACTCTGAGTGTGAATATCACTATGTACATGCTTGTGACATGAGAGAAATAGGAACCGTCTAATAACATCAACCCCCTCTTCCTCGCCAAAGATGCCGCCACCACTCCCGCCACCACTCCTGAAGTACCCAACCTTGCTCCTCCTCCTGAGTTAACATATCAAACAAAGGAGGAAATGCATAGCTCTGTCCAAACTTGGGCCAAGAAGCATGGCTATTCCCTCTGCATAACCCATTCCTCCACTGACAATGGGGAGAACAGATCCACTTATCAATGTGACAGATCTGGGGTTTTTGAGCCCAAAGATGGTACTCAAATGGGGAAGACCAAGAAGATCTCCTGTCCTTTCAAACTTACCCAAAACTTCTATAAGAAGAAAGGCTACTTCCAAATCAAGATTAAAGATCCTAGCCACAACCACCCAGCTTCTGAAGATCCTTCCATCCATGCCGTCCATCGCCGACTAACCAATGAAAAAAAACCACTGTCACCCAATTAACCCATTCTGGAGTTCGTCCATTAACTATTAAGACTGCCTTATTGCAAGACACCAATCTCCCTTCTTCTGTCACGCTCAACACCATCTACAATCACCGTAACCTCTTGAGATCCACCCAACTTGAAGGACATACACCGATTGAAGCTCTCGTTCATGAAATCCGCCATCATGAATTCTACCACACGATCCATACCTCCGAAGGCCACATGAACTCTTTGTTCTTTGCTCATCAGAAATCCCTTGACTTGGCAAAACAATTTACCACCACTATCCTCCTTGACTGCACCTACAAAACCAACAAGTTTAAAATGCCCCTTCTTCACATAGTTGGTATTAACTCCTCAAACAAATCTTTTTCCTTGGCTTTCTGTTTCCTTTCTTCTGAGAAGATAGCCAACTACTCTTGGGCCTTGGATCAGCTTTGCATCTCAATGGACAATCAATCTCCATCCGTACTAGTCACTGACAACGAGGCCGCCCTAATCAAAGCAATTGAACTAGTCTTCCCAAATGCCTCACATCTCCTCTGCTCCTGGCACATTATGAAGAATATCCAGTCCAACTGCTACAAACATTTCAACTCTGAAGAAGAATGGTCCACCTTTTGAAACCATTGGAATCAATTACTCCATTCCAAAAATGTTTCTGACTATCATAAAAACTTCACCCAGCTTTCTATGACTTGGAATCCACCAACCACCGACTACATCATCTCCAACATCCTCCCTTGCAAAGAAAAAAATGTAGCCTGTTTTGCCGACAACAAACCCCACTTTGGTAACACTATCACCTCTAGAGTCAAAGGTCTTCACGCGTACATCAAATGATTCATCAACTCTTCCACTGCCTCCTTTGCTGCTGTTGCCAAACAAATCCATCAAGCTCTGACCAATCAACTTCACAAACAATACATTGAATCCTCTCAGCACTCCTACAAACTCCTCACTGGCCTCCCCCCTTGTGTTGGTGATCTAAATGGCACCATCTCACACTATGCCCTCAAGATCATCCATTCTCACCACATTTCTAAACCGCAAACTTCCACTTGCACTGGAAACTACTCTTCTCACATGGGAATCCCTTGCATCCATCAAGTTCACGAAGCAAAAGGACTAGGCAGCAAATTCACCCATTGCAATTTCCATTCTCAGTGGCATGTTAAAAAGGATCTTGAAGTGAGTTGGGTAATATAATCTCCTGGTTTCTGTTTCTCTTTCACGGTTTTATAGTTCTAATTTGTTTTTTGCCTCCATGTATGAGCAGACATTCATTGAAGAGGACAACAACAATGGATCAAGTGACGGTCTACTTCCCACCAAAGAAAACAACGAGGAAATTTCCTTAACAGATCTCTTTAAGGAATTCCAAATGTTTCAACCTGGCAAGCAAAAATTCTACATTGGCGAAATCAAGAAGCTCTCTCAAGGGAACTACACCACAGTGGCCATCCAGGAACCCCTCTTTTGCAAGGATCACCAAGGACGAGGAAGACCAAAGGGCGCAAAAAGGAAACACAAATCAACTACTTCAACAAAAAGGGATCCTTCAGGCTATGAATACACAGAATTGGAGAAGAAAGGGAGAGGAAGGCCAAGCAAGCAGGTGACAGAACGCAAGGTATTTATTCATTTATCTCTTGTCTGTTTGTCTTTGGTTATTGATTTCTTGTGAAATTGAAGGGACCTTTGGCCAAGACAAAAGGACGTGGCAGGCCTAAGAAGATGGAAGAATCTGAGGAATCAGAGGTAATGATTCTTCTTTATTCTTCACTCAAATATCACATATAATTCTTTCTCCTTGTGTTTTCTAGGCTGTGTCAACAGAAGAGGAAAGTGAGGAGGAGTCTGAATCAAGTGGAGAGCTTCCAGAGTTGGATGATATCATTCAACAGGGCTCAGAACATGAAGGAGGAAATTTGAAGACTTTAAGTGTTTTTATTTCCATCTTGAGTACATTATACTGAAGTTAAATGATTTTTGGATACATCAGAGGTCTGGAAAAATACTTAAACAGGTGAAATTTGAATCATTTAAAAGGACCAAGACGGATGAAAACACTTTGGCAGAAAATGATGCTTCTAGGCCTTTCGATGTGAGTTTTACTAATTTTTTTGAAGAGATCTTTAATTCTGAGCTTCTTATTGGTTACCCCTTTCATAGACCTCAATGACTGCCAGCTCAATCTCTAATCCTGACACCCATATGTCTGAGGCACTCAGTAGGAGTACTTACAATAATTTGGCTGTTGATTTGGTTAGTAATTTCCTTTTATTTGGTGTTCATTTTATATACAATTAATCTTTTCTCAAATTATACTTCAGTACAAGTACAAAGACCACATTCATCCCAAAGAAGCCATCCAACATCTCTCTACTATTACCAATGTCAAAGGCAATGGGAATTGTGGATTTTGAGCCGCTGCGGTCAGCATGGGACGTTCCTCAGACGAATGGATGAAAATTTGCAAGGAAATGAAAGAAGAACTCAAATCAAACCCTGTGTATTCAAACCATCAGATGCTAAAGAACATATGGGGCGCCAACCACAAGGATCTTACTGATGCACTCTCTTGGGATGGAAAAGGACAGGCCCCACTGAAGTATTGGATGACCTTCCCTGCTCATGGATACTTGATGGCTGACACTTATAAAAGACCTGTGGTCTTGTTTTCTGGTCTAATGCCCACCATTTATCTCCCTCTCTCTTCTCCACCCACCACCCACTCTCCCATATGTCTCATACTCATTCCCAGTCTTCTTCATCTCATCAGCTTCACATTTAAGGCTGAAATATGGCCTTCCCCTAGGATTGATCCATATTGGCAACATTGGGCTGAAGAGGAAGCTCTGTTGTGGAAAGAGTGGATTCAGCCCAATTTGGACCTTGGGGAAAAAGTTCTTTTCCCTCCAATAAGAAGATCTGCCAGAATTAATAAGATTGTTGATGTTGAATAGTTATTTGTCTATTTTCCTATATTTCCATTTTATTCTGATAAAAAATCCATTTTATTCTGATACCAAGTCAATTGTATGATCTGTATTTCTTTCCAATGAATTCTTCACCCTCTAAAGTGTATGAAACCATTTAAAAACTCCCCAAATATCTTAAACGACAGGCGTGAAGGTGTTTACAAATAAGTTCTGTCCAAAAATCATAAAAAAAAAACCAGTAAATTTAAAAATAAACTGTTTGCTGCATTAAATTCTACACCCCTTAAAGTGCTTTAAAAATATTTAAAATCTTGAGAAATCTTGAAAATTGAGCCGTGGGGATTTGTTTTGAAAAAACCGGGTGTATGGGCAAAAAAAATAGAAGATGTTGGTTTTTTGGAAAAACAAAATACCATCAAATTTGACAAGCCTAGAAGTATATTTAACAATTTTAAAATTTTGAAAAACCATAAAGTTCCGCCTGCAAAAAAATAAATAAAAAAACCGGGTGTAAACACGGCAAACCGGGTGTACTCCGCAGCAAATTTTACGTCGCCGCTGCGTAAAACCGGGTGTAAACACGGAAAAACTGGGTTTTTTTATTAATTCCCTTCATCTATTCTATTTTGTTTATTTTGTTTATTTTATTTATTTTTAAAAACAAAAATAAAAATAAAAATAAAAATAAAAGGGCATTAATAAAAAAACCCAGTTTTCCGCGTTTACACCCAGTTTTCTGTGCAGCTGCGGCTGCGCGGTGCACCCGGTTTTCCGCGCAGGCACCGGACTTGTTTTAATTTTTAATTTTTATGCAAATAGCATATGGAGGGTGGCATTTGATGCGCGTGACCTCCCCAATCATCCTCATTCAATATTTTATTTAAAACAAATAAAATAAATAAGTAAAACAAGTAAAAAAATAAAACAAAATTAAATTAAATTATGGAGGGCGGCATTTGATGCGCGCAACCTCCCCAATCATCCTCATTCAAAATTTTATTTAAAACAAATAAAATAAATAAGTAAAACAAGTAAAATAAACAAAATAAAATAAAACAATTAGAATAAATGAAATGAAATGAATAAAATAAATAAATAAAATAAAAAGCAAGAGACACAATTGAAAGTTAATAATTTATTAATAGATGATAAATGTAATAAACAACAAAGAGACATTAGTACAGACTAAGAATGCACACACAAACAATAAGTATAAGAAAGAGAAATTGCTATAAACACTACTGATAACAACTAGAATATGCTTAAAAATGGTGAATCTACGCCTGAATTACATTCCTGAACCCATATGTAATGTGTAATAATTATCTTACATGTAACACTCCAAAGCATCATACAATGTACCATACCTCTGTGTATCATTATATTATTTCCATTTCTTTGTCATGAAATCTGATAACGAGTTAATTTTAGAATCACTATTTTTTTCCAATGAATTATTCACCCTCTCAAGTGTATGAATCCATTTAAAAACTCCCCAAATATCTTGAAAGACAGGCGTGAAGGTGTTTAGAAATAAACTCTGTCCAAAAATCATAAAAAAACTACCTGTGATTTTAAAAATAAACTGTTAGTCACATTAAATTCTACACCCCTTGAAGTGTTTTAAAAAGATTTAAAATTTTGAGAAATCCTGAAAATTGGGGGGTTGATAAACCCACGCCAATGGGCGCACACCCACACCCAACGCACACCGATAAAAAAACAGGCATGCGGGCAGCACACCTTTTTTTTATTGGCGTGCGGGCTGCACCCCCATCCCTGGGCGTCAGCACGCCTGTAGATGGGTGTGCAGCCCGCACGCCCATCTACAGGTGTGCAACACTGCAGGCGTGCAGTTGCACTCCCCGTTCAGAACAGGGTGTGCGGTTCGCACGCCCTGTTCAGAAAAGGGTGGGCGAACCGCACGCCCTTTCTATGTGTATAGGCAGGGGCGTGCCCCTACCTTTATACATAGAAAGGGCGTGCAAACCAAACACCCTTTCTATGTATATAAGTAGGGACACGACCCTGCCTATACACATAGATTGGTCCACCGCCAACCTATGTATATAGGCAGGGGCGTGCCCCCACCTATATACATTGCTGATGTCATGCCTACACAGGAATGTACACATGACATCAGCATACCCCCCCCCCCCCCCCCCCCCCCGCCCCCTCCCCCAAATCCTTTGACAATTGCTCCTCCCTCCTCAAATCCCTCCCCAACCACCACCTCACCGACCCCAATTACCCACAGATGCATACCAGGCCCCAAATCCCCAGTCTAAGCCCCCTAGAGACACTACACACCCAAAGTGCCCCCCCGCAAGGCCTGATATTCCCCTTTCTCATATTCCCACTGCAAAAGGTACTTAATTCCAGGAGCGGCAGCTGACATCTGTTTTACTTTGCAATCCAACCAACAGCAACAATGTCTTCTCCTCCTCCTTCAAACTATAGACATATTCCCACACAATGTCTGGTGGTCACAAACAAGCACGTTGTGGTAATCCTGTTCCTTCTCACATCATTCTTTCTACATCTCATATTCCATTCATATATCCATGAATATTATTCTAGATTCAGATTCTACACCTTATTTTACCCCTAGTCACTCACTCAAACCACCCTTGATTTCCTTTTGGATCAGAAGATATTAGCCTTCATAGTTTTCATAGGTACATTCTTTTCTTTTCTTTTTCTTTTGGCTTACATCATCCAAGTCATTATTATTTCAGTAAATAAAAACATCTTACATAATCTACATCAAATGCTCATCATTGCTACATACATTCACTTCACTATTACACTTGTAGTCTTTTGCTCATCACTATTACTATTATGGACATTGCTCATCATCATATCTTGTAATACTGTGCTCATCATTTGTTCCCCTCTTGAAGGGCCCTTTACACATATATACTCCACTCTGTTGTAGTATTACCAGCATCAAATTTCTACCCCATACAACCTGTATGACCTTTTACCCCAAATATTAGATTCAATTTCATCAAAGACATTTCTTACCTAGACATTTTAGATAACTTTGCCATTAAGACCTTTTACACAAACCATTTTTCCCCACAACTCCTCCTCAAATCACTTCCCATACCTCAGAGGTAATAGTAGTCAGCTTATTAGTACTAGTCAGTCTAAGATTAAAATAGAAAAGCCACACCTTTTATTTTATTCTTAGTGTTACACTCTTCCCCATCAGCATTAGTCAGGAAGGCAGCTCTTATATCAGCACCTTTGTCATAACTTACATTAGTACTAGTGTAGTTATACATATCCCTTCCAAGCTCTATTCTGGCCTTAGAGTAGTTCCACAAGTGGTGTCCCAACAGTGGCCTTTTCCATCCCTCAGAAATCTTCAGCCCTAGTAACAACTTTACCTTTAGCTACACACTACTTCTTACACCTCTTCTCTTCACTCACCCTCTTCCTTAAAACCCTTCTTCCCCTTCCACTTCACTTCTCTTACTCCTCTCTTCATCCCTACAAAGGTTTTCAAATCACAATCAATCATCAGTCCCCCTTCTTATCTTTCAGCACCCTCTTTTAAATCCCACCTACATACCTTTTAAATTCACTTCCCCTTTAAAGATGTCTCATTCTGGAAATTACATCAACTTCTCTGCTCCCAGTCTCTACCCAGCTCCTAGTCAACCTACCAACCCAGTCAATCCCCTTCCTCAAGGCATGGCTCCTGCTTCTGGTCACAACCCTGGTCCCTACAGAAACAATCCCCAACCATCAGAAGATTCAGAAGACTTAGGCATCCCACTTCAGTCCCCCAGAACCCAGCTACCCATGAGAAACCTACACAGGCCACCACCCCAGGATTCAGCAAGATTCAACTCACATTTCTTTGAAAGGGAAGCTTCCATGCCAGTGTACCAGGACCCAACCTCCAGGGGAATCAAGATCAAACCAATGGACAAAGAGCTCTTCTTTGATGGTGGTAATATGCCAGTAGAAAAGTTCATCAGGAGATTTGAGGCTGCAGGAAGGCATGATGGTGCTAACTCAAAAGAACTGGCTGATCAAATTACTTCATTTATTAAGGGTATGGATCTAAAAGATGAAGTAGAGGAGATGTCAGGACATGAAGAACTGGATTGGGAAAAGTTAAAGAAACAGTTGCTTAACAGGTTTGGATCCTCTCAGCCTTTGGTCAGATACACCAGACAGGACCTAAGGAATCTAGTCAGCACCACTGCCCATGATGGAGGAATCAACACCCTGGAGGACTTCAAGACATTCAGAACCAAATTTGAAACCATTTCCCACTATCTAGTAAGGATGAATTACAGTACTGACCTGGAAGAATTCAGAGATTTGTTGCTAGAAGCCCTCAGCCAGGAACTGGAACTTGCTGTGACAGATGAACTTCTCAGGGACAACCAGATGCTTTCAACCAAGGATGGAGGTGATATTTTACCAAACACTGAAATTCTTCTCACCTACATACACAAGAAGGTCAAATCAGCAGCTGTCATCAACAGGAGGAGACTTTACAGGACAGAAACCCCAAAGACAAAGGACTCACCTGTCACCACCACCAAGCCTTTCATCCCTACTAGACCTTTCAGACCTACTGGATCAGCCCCATTGGAACAGACCATGGATACCCTTACCAAACAACTTGCAGCATTCACAACTGGCAAATCTCTTCCTCCCCACATGGACAACACCACCTTAGCATACAGGCCCCTCAAATGTTTCTACTGCTTCCAGGATACCCATGGGACCAACAGATGTATCAGATTATCCCAGGACATCAGCTCAGGACAGGTAATCAAGGATGGAAAGGACTACAAACTTCCAAATCAAACCTTAATTCCATGGGACACCAGGAGGCCAATCTTAAGTGTGGTGGAGCAATTTGCCAAGGAATCAGTCAAACTTTCAACTTCTTTTGGACAACTGGAGGAATATGACAACCCTCAACTTACTGTGTTTGATTCAGACATGGGAAAAAGGACCAGATCTTCAGAGGCCCAGGAGGAACCAGCTCTGCCAGACAAGAGGACCAGGAAGGAGAAGACCACTCTCATGGATATGGACTCCCAGGATTTGCTCAATATGACCAGGACTCCCTTTTCTTCAACATCCCCTGCCTCAAAAGTCAGATTTCAACAACCATCAGAACAGCCAGATCCCAGTAACCCTTCCAAAGAAAAACCTGCCAGAAAGACTTACCTGGAAAAGACCCTAGCCAAAGAATACCCTGGAGTAGATGATGAGGTTGCCAACAGAATCCTAGGCCAACAAACCATCCAACTCACTATTGGAGAAACTTTTGCTCTTTCCCCATCATTATCAGAAGCAGTAAAAAGAAAGATCACTAACAGAAGAGTCCCAGTGGAAGAAGTTAAATCAGGAAGCTTTGGAGACTTGGACCAGGAAAAAGAAGAACCCCAGGAACCTGCCACTCACTATTCTTGCCCCCTTGGATATATAAACCTCAACATCAATGGACAACAGCATCAAGCCCTTCTGGATACTGGATCAATGATCAACATTATACCTGAATCCCTGGCCCACAAACTTGGACTTCAGATCACAGCCAAACCAATGAAACTCAAGGGAATTGGAGGCCACCTTACAGAAATGCCTGGAATTGCTGAAGATGTTACAGTCACCATTGGGAAAGTATCCAGGACTGTCCATTTCTGGGTAGCTAGAGGATCTGTTCAGCTCATCATTGGAAAACCCTTCTTGATGGATGTGTCAGCAACCATCAACTACCATGGAGACAGAGGGGAATCACTGGAAATCAAAAACACTTCTGGACAAACTTACCTGGTTCCAATCATCCTTCCCAGCCACCAGAAATGGGAAACTTCTCTCCCAGCAAACTCAGCAACTTTTGGATTTCTTTAGTCCAAGGCCAGGTTTCCAACTACACTCCTTTACAGATGGAATCCTGGAAAATAACCCAAAAGAACCAACCCTAAGTCATTCATTCAGCAAAACATATAAATCCAGAATAAATAAATGAATAAATAAAATAAATAAATAAAAAAAAATAAAAACTTACAAATAAAAATACAGAAAAAAAAAAAAAAAAAAACTCACTAAAAAAAAAAAAAAAAAAAAAAAAAAAAAAAAAAAAAAAAAATTAGTTCTTTTATTAGTTTTTTTTTTTTTGCATTTAGTGAAAATTACATACGGAATCGAACGCGTCCTGGAGGCGACTGTACAACCGGCGCCGAGATGCTACCGCGGCCCGGGGATTGCAATGGTTGGACCGGGCAAATTCGCTCCGCTTTCAGACACGAGGTTGTGAACAGAAATAAATGGACGGATACCTTTGATCGATTGGTGTAAACGACATCGGCTGGAACGATTGAAGGGCTGGACACGGCCAGTACAACATGCGAGGTGGGGAACGACGACGATGTCGTCGAAGCCTTTTATAAAAAAAAATCAATCAATCCATCGTCTTTCGACGCCGGTGAACGACCCGGATATACGTTCTCAGGGCATTTTCCTTTGGCCTACAATACCTGGCGATGCCGGTGCACGACCCGGGTTTTTCTTTTCTTTCTTTTTTTTTCTTCATCCTTCATTTTTCCTTTGATCTTTTTTTTTATGTTCTCCCCATAACCGTTCTTCTTTCCATCGAAGAAGAACGGTTCGCTTTCATCTCCGAGGTCGTCCTTCGACCCGGAGGACCGTTCCTGCGCCTTGGAAACGCCGGCGACCCGCGGACTTTGTAGCACCCGGGACTCCGCGTCTACTCTCTGCGCGGATTCACCACTTCCCTCCGGCGACTCTCCTCACTCCGCTGAGAGGTCAATACACCAAAAATATGAAAAAAAAAAAAAAGAGGATAATGAATAAAAATAATAATAATTTTCCAATTTTCCCATTCTGAAAAAAAAAAAAAAAAAAAAAAAAAAAAAAAAAAAATTAATCATGAAGGAAGAACAAAACAAAAGAAAAAAAAAAGGATTCCTTTCATCCATTTTGGAGGTTCCTGATTTTTTCTGGGATACATATTCATTTAATTTTATTTCATCATCCAATGAAGGAATCAAGGACTTTTTTTCCTTCCCCCAGAGATATCCCAGATAAAAGGGAATTTTTTCCTTTCATCCATCTTTTAAGATCCTGATTTTTTTTTCCATATATCAATTTAATTTTACTCCTTCATCATTCATCAATCCACTTTTTTCCTCCCTCCAATATATTATATCAATTTAATTTCCCCTTCATCCATCTATATTCTTTCATTATCACCATCATCCATCTTCCTTGTATATACTAGATTTTCTTTCATCATCACCATCATCCATCTTTCCTGCATATACTAGATATTCTTTCATTATCACCATCATCCATCTTCCTTGTATATACTAGATTTTCTTTCATCATCACCATCATCCATCTTTCCTGCATATACTAGATTTTCTTTCATCATCACCATCATCCATATTTAATCCATATACTAGATATTCTTTCATCATCATCTTCATCCACCTTTCATCCTTATACTAGAAATTCCTTCATCCATCCATCCATCCATCCATCCATCCATCCATCCATCCATCCATCCATCCATCCATCCATCCATCCATCTCATTATCCTCATTCCTCACCAATCTTTCCTGTATACTAGATATTCTTTCATCATCATCCATCAATCCATCTTCCTTGCATATACTAAATTTTCTTTCATCATTTCCTTGCATATACTAAATTTTCTTTCATCATCACCATCATCCATCTTCCTTGTATATACTAGATTTTCTTTCATCATCACCATCATCCATCTTCCTTGTATATACTAGATTTTCTTTCATCATCACCATCATCCATCTTTCCTGCATATACTAAATTTTCTTTCATCATCACCATCATCCATATTTAATCCATATACTAGATATTCTTTCATCATCATCTTCATCCACCTTTCATCCTTATACTAGAAATTCCTTCATCACCATCCTTCCATCACCATTCATCCTCATTCATCATCATCCATCCATCTGGACCAAGGGGTCCATCACCAATAATTCATCACCTTCATTTTTTTTGTTTCCCCTGAAATTTCTCCATCCATCATTTCTCTATTCTTCATCCACCCATCACCATCTTTCCATCACCATCCACCATCATTCTGCCATCCTCATCCTTCCATTATCCTCATTTCTCATCCATCTTTCCTCCATACTAGAAATTTCTCATTATCATCCTTCATCCCCAACAATTCATCCATCTCTCCTTCATAACTAGTAAATTCATCATCATCCTCATCCATCCTCACCATCCATCTTCAACCATTCACTCATCATCCATCATTAACCACCTTCCTCCATCTATTTTTTTTCAAATCCCAATCTTATCAACTCATTTCTTCCATACCACTCTTCCACAATTCATGGGTTCTTCTCCATTGTCTGGGGACAGACAATAAGTTGGGGGAGGAACACCTCATCTGTCATACCCAGGAATTTTTAAATTTTTTTTCTTCTCCTTTTCACATTCTTTTCTTCATCCTTCTTCATCTATCCACCTCTCCACAACTTGGTATTTCACCCTTAAAGCATACAATTATTTTCCTCTGGACCAGTACCCCTCACCTTTCTCTGGATCAGTCATTCTTCACCCTTTAAATCCATCAATTTCTCCTTTGGTTCAAATTCATTTTTTTCTTTGGATAAATTCATCTCTTCTTTGGATCAATTCATTCTTCTTTGGATCAATTCATTCTACATTGGACCAGTTCATTCTTCTTTGGATCAATTCATTCTACATTGGACCAGTTCATTCTTCTTTGGATCAATTCATTCTTCTTTGGATCAGCCACTCTTCCTTGGATCAATTCTTTCTTCATTGGATCAATTCATTTCTTCTTTGGATCAATTCATTCTTCTTTGGATCAGTCACTCTTCTTTTGGATAAATTCAACTAGTAGTTTCTTTTAATCCTTCCAAAACCAAGCTTTCTTTTCCCTGGACCTGGAGCCATCTTTCTTCCATGAATCAGTCATCAACAATTCTTTCATTACCCAAACCAACTGTTCCCTTGTTTCTGGAATTCCCCATCCATCTTCCATAAAACCCGTTCATCTTCATCCAACCATTCTTTCCCTGAACCTGGATCAGTCAATCTTCTTTGGATCAGTCACCAATTTCCTTCAAATTAAATCACATGGCCATACTGGATTCCTGGACTTCTGGACAGCACTTGGATATTTTCTTCCTCTTATCTTATGACTTAAAACCATTTCATACATCCTGGACCATCATCAAATTCCACTGGCATTCTTAGAGATATCTTCACTTCCTTCTAGCTTAAAACTGAACCCACCATCCCATCTTCCTAGTAGAGTTGTTGCACACTCTCTAGACTTCTAGTTCAACTACTCTTTCATAGTAGTCTTCTGTTCAATTCACCTGTCATATGTCTATACTATCTTGGGTATAGCAAAGGTCTTCTCATTTAACCTCCATCATTTGCAGTAACCTGTTGTGTTACTGGTGATATGTTATACAAATCCATCAGTTTTAATTATTAGAAATAGTCAAATATCAATAAAAATAATAGTAGTCTTTCTAGATATTTCATAGTGTTAAAATCTTTTAAAATCATAAATATTAGTTAGAATTCATCAACTTTCTGGACTTAGGCCTTGAACCTCCCTTCTGGACATTGGATTTCTTCTGGACTTTGGATTTCTTTCTGTACCTTGGATTTCTTTCTGGATTCTGGACCTTGGACTCTTTTGGATCTGGATTTCCCCTTCTGGACTTGGACTTTTTGGACTTGGATTCTCCAGGACTTGGACTCTTTTGGACTTGGACTTCTTCCTTCTTTCTTTCTTTCCCTGATGTCTGGGGACAGACATTTACTTGGGGGAGGATGTGGTAATCCTGTTCCTTCTCACATCATTCTTTCTACATCTCATATTCCATTCATATATCCATGAATATTATTCTAGATTCAGATTCTACACCTTATTTTACCCCTAGTCACTCACTCAAACCACCCTTGATTTCCTTTTGGATCAGAAGATATTAGCCTTCATAGTTTTCATAGGTACATTCTTTTCTTTTCTTTTTCTTTTGGCTTACATCATCCAAGTCATTATTATTTCAGTAAATAAAAACATCTTACATAATCTACATCAAATGCTCATCATTGCTACATACATTCACTTCACTATTACACTTGTAGTCTTTTGCTCATCACTATTACTATTATGGACATTGCTCATCATCATATCTTGTAATACTGTGCTCATCATTTGTTCCCCTCTTGAAGGGCCCTTTACACATATATACTCCACTCTGTTGTAGTATTACCAGCATCAAATTTCTACCCCATACAACCTGTATGACCTTTTACCCCAAATATTAGATTCAATTTCATCAAAGACATTTCTTACCTAGACATTTTAGATAACTTTGCCATTAAGACCTTTTACACAAACCATTTTTCCCCACAACTCCTCCTCAAATCACTTCCCATACCTCAGAGGTAATAGTAGTCAGCTTATTAGTACTAGTCAGTCTAAGATTAAAATAGAAAAGCCACACCTTTTATTTTATTCTTAGTGTTACACTCTTCCCCATCAGCATTAGTCAGGAAGGCAGCTCTTATATCAGCACCTTTGTCATAACTTACATTAGTACTAGTGTAGTTATACATATCCCTTCCAAGCTCTATTCTGGCCTTAGAGTAGTTCCACAACGTAAGGTCTGTTTCCTCATAAAATGTATGACAATAATCCTCCTGCTTACCACTTTCCACCCCACAACACTGCAAATCGGGTTTGGACTTCTGGCAAAAATGCACTGAGCTTGCTCAGCATCCCGCATGCAGTCCCAAGGAATACAAGTATCTGGAAGTTCTTGCCAACAAAAGCAAAGCCGAATACAAGCAGTCAGACAATGAGGGTCATGAGTCCTCAACTCTCCCAGCTCCAACAAACACATTTGACCCCCCAGCTAGCCAAACCATCCAACATTCCACTCCTAACGTCAACCAACCACCTCCTAACCTCAACCAATTCATTCCTTGGTTTCCTGATCTTCCCAAATACCTCTCCACCTCAAAAAACCGCTCCACAACTGTCTGCTTTTCTATCAGCAAACAATGCGGCACCAAGGGTTCATTCCACACCAGAACCCACTCAAATTGACAATGAACCAGCTCAATTGGACAACGAACCCGCTCAATTTGACAATGGCTGGCCCAACGTTATGAACCCGGCATATGGCCCCATCCACCCAATAAGATCACCCAGGCGCAACAGCAAAGGCAAAAGAACCTATCTCTCCACCTTTTTTGAGGCTTACCTCGATTGTATAACTACCAGCATAGAATCCCACAATGCCAACCTAGCCTTGCGTACCTCATCTCAAAACCGTGATGACAATATAAACGACCCGGGATGCCGAGGGGGAAACCAACCCTGAAGAATTGGAAAACAACCCTCCAGCCTCACACTTCTCTTTGCCGTACAACCATCCTGCGGCCCCACACATGCCCAGGAGCTCAACTGATCTGTCACAACGCCCACATTCCACTATTGTGGGAAGTCACCCACACCGGGCTCGCTACCGCTATGAAACTGCAATATTTGTTGATCCAACATCCAAAAAATCCCGGCATCACACCCAAAGTACAGACAATCCTCCCTCATGTGGTGCAAGCCCAGTCCCTCAACAGGGCTCCTCTTCCTCTCATCAACAGACTGTGCATATTGACCCAAGGCAAACCGGCCCAAACTTCCCAAGCCACCTATTCACTCCCCACCCAACTGTCATAACGGCCAAACACTTGAAAGGCATGAAGATCTCCTGCACCGCAACCACTAAGGCAGTGGAAAGTTCCAGTTCAAACCCCAGCAAGAGGTCAACAGGCCCTCCTCGCCCTGCAAGGTCCACACGGGATGCATGTGAGTCATTCCCCTCTCCTCTAAACATTAAACACTTCTCAAAATCATGTCTGTCTGTCTGTTGCAGCTGTTGAACTATTTTTACCAGGCCCACTGCTTCCAAGATCAGTGGTAGAAAACTTGAACAACAATTTGGCGCGTGGCATTGTATGGTCCATCACATCAGCTGAGAAGATGATAAAGAACATTGCCTATGTCCTCAATCACCTCCCCCGAATGCTCTCTTGTCATGGCCCAATGGACCACAATTTCAAGGAAAGAGTTTGGCGGAACTTTACAATAACTCTGGCTGCTTGCAAATTGGGTAATTCTCCTAGTTAATATCTATTTAATTAAAAATGACACTGACTAATTTTTGTGGTGCAGTCAAGAAAAAATTCTCCACCCTGCTACTTCAATGTCTCTGATCACTCATGACATGATCAACATGGATCAGATTGAAGTTGTCCGGGCCAACAAAAGCAAGACAATAACCAACCAATTTCAGGTCCACACACTGGTCTCAAACATGGCATCATTAATCTCTCCTCCTGACACAGCATACCTCCGACTCAAATCTGCTTTACATCAATGCTGGGCTTTTTGTCATCTTGAACAGCAGGGCGCCCAATGGGAACCCCTTCCACTAGATACAATAAAGGTCCACTCTGCTCACTGGGGCTTCCAACAAACCTACAAGAACCTGGGGACATTTGATGCCGATTCACCAAACCTTGGCAGCCTCATGCTTGTGTCACAGAACCTGGTTGGGGCAATGTCAGCTCTGGCGTATATCTGCACCTTATCCAACTTTACCCATCCACATCCAAAGCATACAAGGACGGATGAGTGCTCCACAAAGAATACACCTTCTCAGATCCAGATGCTAGCTGGTCTGCTCGTTTTTGGTCCAACATCAGTCTTCACATTTAACAGACAGACTGCCTACTCTGCCAATGCTTCAGCCTTGCTAGAATTTGGGGCCAAAGTCCTTAAACAAGAGGTGGATGGTGGTATTAATCTCCCAATGCCCCACTAAACTTTAGATAATCTTTGTATATATTTTCTGGAGTTCTTGTGTGCTATGGGCTTCAACAATATTGGTGGGAACGGACTCCCCCAAGTAGATTGGGAAAGAACCTACAAAGAATTTCACCACTACTTTGCTACTCACCACCTACTCCACATTACTTCTCAAGATATAGAAATAGCTTTGTCCAACTATCACTTGTGACTTGTATGGTATTTAACTCCTAGCCTGTGACTCCAGCTCTACATGTTGCATGCTCTATTTATAACTTCCATCCAAATGATACATTATTTGCCTTTTGGTTTATCTTTTTCCTACATTATAGGTGTCATTCTTGGTGTGCAACTAAAAATTATTATAGATATGATATGATACTAATAACTGATCAATTTTTTAATGATCAGTTAAAAGTATGATTACCTGTAATTCTAATATGGTCCTTCTCCTTCATCATAGGTGAAGTATTGGAAGTATTGGCAATGTGTAATGTGGCCATATTCAGGAGTAATGTTGACAGCGGTTACTCTACTTTTATTTATGGAAACAAATTTAATATAGTAATTATAAATCAGAGGAGGGGTGTTACATTGGCTTGCAAGTTTGGGAGTAAAGAAGTGTGGCAGGTTCAATGATGCTCAACCAACCAGCAGCTTGGCTCTTTGGAAATGATCTAGGTATGGACGGTGGAGGGAAAGGTACTAGGCCACGCTTGACTATAACATGTATCCAGTGATTCCCATTAATTAGTGCACGTTAGATTGGGCTGGCTGGTTTGGGGTTGGGTGCAACAGTTGAAGGGAGAAATGTGATGCAGCCAGCTGCTCAGTTGTTTGTGAGGAACATCACTGGCCTATTGTATGCATTAGCCAGAATAGGACCACCATCAAGCCTGCCCATCCACTTGGAAGTGGGCACTGGTGCCTTGGGATTCTCTACGTGAATGCTCTTGTAGGTCTTCTTGAAAATTTCTGGTCCACCTAGCTTCCTGGTCCAAAGTGGCCTGTTGATGTGCAGCTTGTGTAACATGTCCAATCGCACTTGATACCACCCATTGTCTTTAGCATACGGGCCCTTGGGGTTTTCAGCAGCCAATGCATGTGCCACACAAGAATACCCACAGTTGCCATCCCCTTTTGGGTTATAAGTTGATTGGACATACTTAATGACCCAAGGAAATTGATCAACCTGGGGGAGATGAGGGAAAATTCAGCATAAGCACAAGGGAGTGAGTAAATTGCTTTGCTCTCATGAGTAATAATAATGAATTCACACTATGTTCACTTACTGATTTATAAGACAGAACCTCTTTGGAGGCTTGATCCAGTGTCCCTAAGGTGGGACCACTTTTGACAACCATATTTTCATCCTGAATTCAACCAGAAAAGCCAATCAGTTATAATTTTGACTCATTGAATGGGCTCATCCTAAACCTTGAATTTTCCTCCAAAGTGGGTGGCCTGGGGGGGTCATTGGCCTGAAAATCACCTTCCATATGCAACATAGGCATAGCATCCTGATTTGAACAAATACAACAGAAAAATTAGGCTAATAACTATTAGGAGAAGCTTCTTGGTTTGATGAAAGGGGCTTACCAGGAAAGTTGACTTTGAAGTCCTGGCAAGGGGAATATCAATTGGATTGTCCTCTGAAAATTCACATGCATCTCCTTCAGACCCAAAGGGATCTCCATCACTTCCATCAGATTGATCATTGGACGAGTCTGATACTCCACTAGATGACCCAGACTGACTGCCATCTGCAGAGCTCCCTTTTGCCAAAGACATCTGACTCAATGCAGACAAGAATGAGCGCTTTTCTTCCATATGGCGTTGGGACTTGGGCCGGTCTGAAGTGGGGGGACTTGCTCTCCGCTTTTGTGATGTGCGGCCTGGTTGGTAGTCTTTGTTGGCTGCATACGTAGATGGTAGCTGAGACTTTGGAGGTTGGCCTCGGCGCTTGGCCACACAAGGTGAGCTCTGATTGTTTTGTTCAGAATATGTTGCGGGATTGGGAGCCTTTCTTGGTCGGCCTTGCGGTTTTGGGGCGGTCAGTCTGGCCAAGGTGGGCACAGCTCATCAGGGTCTTCCATTGATGAAGAGCTATCTTGTTGCAACTTTTCCAACCTTCTCCGGCCCGCTTGATTCTGACTGGTCCTTGCGTTGTGGAAATTATGGCAACCTTGGTGACAGAAACGGTAGGTTGCCCTGCTTCCTGGTTGGTTCCGGTGGTTCTTTGATTTCCTCTGCGGTATGAAAAACTGTTAGCGGATAATCAACTGGATTCCCTGCAACACCTTATACTTAGCAAGGGGACCATTCCTCTTGCATTTGTCTTCCTGATGTTGCCCTTCACAGTTCCGCTTGCCCGCACATGCTGAAAGTCGCTGCGAGAGTTCTAAATCAAAGAGATTTCTTATATACACTGTAGTTGATAGCTATCTACTTTTATGATAAGATAAGATAAGATCCCGCAACCCTGGTGCAACACTCTATTTATACAACAGTCCCCCCGATCATGTCCCGCAATCCCTGGTACTGTCCCTGGAGCCCTACTTGCCTGTCTCCTCAATCCCACATCGCACCGCAGCCTGTCCCCGACTGCTATACCCCGTTGACCCCCGCAGCCGTCTGTCGCTCCCCTGCGCACGACTCCACTCCTTCTGCCCCCACTCCGCTTGCGGGCCTGGCGCCCCAAACCCCGTGGTTCCGCCCGGTCCCCTACGTCGCGCATACTGAAGCGGCCTTTGTCCGCTCAACTGATTGTCCGCGCCAACTATAGAATGTCACATGCTGCGCCCCGTGATTTTCCCCGCGGAATGTCCAATGACATTTGGAAAGTACTTCCTTACCTCAGCCTCAGCCTGCCGCTGAGCCCGCGGCTGCGGGCTCAGCTTCAGTGCTGCACGTCTGGTATATAAGTTCTCCCACATCCCCCTCGCTTTTGAATCCTGTCCTCAGCGATTCCCACACTACCCACCTCTTCCCATACCCTTGATCATACAACCCCCCCCCCCACCACCTTTCCCATACCCACCATGCCCCATCCCCGACCCCCCTGTGATCGTTGCGCCGCACGATCCAGCCACGCTTCCCTCTCCTCTCCTTGCGTCCAACCTGTGCCTGGAGCTGCCTGCACGGCCTGCATTGCCAGTTCTCCCTGTCCTGCAGGAACGCGCCTTTTCCCCAGCCTTGTCCTCGATCCGGAACTCAATCCTGTCAAAAACGGCGCCACCGCAAAGATTCCTCTAAGACTCCGGACCACTTTTCCATCTCCTCTTCCACCCCTTCCCCTCCCTGACACCGCAATTGCTCCGACCGCGTGAGAACCCCTGTCGGGACTGATTGAATGATCCGAAGCCCGATGTCAGCCTCTGTGATGCCAAGGAGTAACCCTTCTAGCTACACAAGGTGCAAAATAAAATATAAAGAGCAATATAATGCTCTGGGAGGATTTATAAAAGGTAATACCAATAAGGATATGAGGTATGAGGGGTAGAAGATAATTAATTATATCAAATAAATTCAATATAATTAAAATTATGAGGGGCCTGATAAATCAGGGGTGTTTAATCCCTCAAAGGTATCTTGCAAGCAGAGGATTTAGGTACCTGAACACACTGGGGCCTGTAAACAGGGGTGTTTTAAATCCCAGATAAAAGAAGGGGGGAGAATCTCAAGAGAAATGTTTATCTACTTACTAGTAATAAATTACCTTTACAGACTTGAGGTTCTTCCAGGGGGAAATTGGGCAGTTGGAAGCGCTTGGAAAGGTTGTTGGAAGAGCTGGGTGGAAACTGGGAAATTTCAGGGGAGTAAGAAGGGGCTAAAGAACAGATACTAGGACCTTACCAGACAGAATAACAATTTGTAAAGCTATGTAAGTGGGTACAGGTGGTAGTATATATATTAAAGCATGAGGAGGCAAAATACAGGGGGAACAGGGGCTCCTTAAATGCCTTTCTGGAGCCCTGATGGAAAAACACAGGATGTATTTTTGGCTATGGGAACATTTAAAAGGAAGGGTTTAAGATTTAATACAAATGTATGTAGTTGTTTAATCAAATTTCCATATGTACAGGCTGGCTACTATGGGTACAGCCTGTCTAAGCTCTTTTGCTGGCATCTTGAGGCGCTTCTGAACCTCTGACAAAGTTAGTTAGATGTTTTGATCAAAGGTTTTAACCATATGTCAAAATGTATTGATTAAATATCACATGTACCTGTTGATCACATTTGTCAGAGTTTAATTGTTTTGTATTGTATACAATGTGAAATACATGTATTTGTTTGTTCTGTGGGCGCTTAAAGAGCTTCTTGTTTGATCCCTGTCATGCAGGCTCTTTGGGAATGCATGACTGCAGAGATCTGTCAATCAATAATTTCCCACTAAGGATGTAATACATTTATTTTGAACAGTTGTTCAATTGTTATTTTCAGAAGGTTCTCAGTTTATTTCCTTCCTCTTGTTCGTGGTCTTTGTCCCTCTGAATCATCCTTAGTGTATTTAGTATGTAATTAAATAAAATAAATAAATAGATAGATAATATAGTATATTACTAGTACTTATATTATTAATGTCATATGTATTTATTTTCTTATTTTCTTATTTAAATACATTGTTATTTTGTGGTTTTGTACATGTATTTATGGTTTTTATTCTGTATTTTAATGTATAATAATTATTTACGCGCTTTAGTGGTAATATTCTCCAAGTTGTTTTACTACTAGAAGTTTTAAGTTATCTGGGTTACTTTGGCTGAAGTACCCTAGGTTATTTTACACGCTCTTTAAGATTATGAAATAATATTTCCATTTATTTTATTATTTATTAACATATTCATTGTTTTATACTTAATATTGTATTTGTTTATTTATTATTAATGTACTATGTAATAATGTATTTATTATTTACATATTTCTTTTTTATGTTGCTTTATCTTATTATTATTCATTTATTACTATTTGTTAAAAGATTAATACTATATTTTATTTTATGTTTATTTTTTGTTCTAGTCAGGTTGTCTCTGAACTAGTAGCAAGCTGACACCCGAACGGAAGAACTTCCCTGACGGACGGGCGTTGATAAATGCAGGCCAAGCGCGCACGCCAACGCCAGCCCGCACGCCAATTTTTTTTGGCGTGCGGGCCTACACGCCCATTTTTTTTGGCGTGTAGGGTCTAAACGCCAAAATAAATTGGCGTGTAGGCCCCGCACGCCAAAAATGGCGTGCGGTTCCCACACGCCATTTTTTTTTGGCGTGTGGGCCCCGCACGCCAAAGAAAATTGGCGTGTGGGACCCGCACGCCAATTGTTTGGCGTGCGCTTCCACACGCCAAACAATTGGCGTGTGGGGGGATATCGCATGCGACATCCCCATACACATAATACATACATGTATTATGTGTATGGGGATATCGCATGCGATATCCCCTCGCTCACGTAATCGAATGGTAGGGACCATTTGATTACATGAGCGAGCCCGCCGAGTCTGATTCCTTTCAGGAATCAGACCGTCGGTCTGGTTGTTTTCAACCAGAACGACCACGAATTCAAGACACCACCACGCAAAAAAAATGTGAGTAACAAAAAAAAAAAAAAAAAAAAAAAAAAAAAAAAATGAGAAGTAAAGAAATGAGGAAAAAACCCCAAAAAACCCAAAAAAAAGGGTTTTTTTGGGGTTTAATTTTGTGGAAAAGCCCACAGGCCCAGGGCTCCAAGACCCAACTGGCCCAAAGACAGGGCCCAATGGCCGTAAGAAGGGGCCCGCCTCTGCCCATCACCTCCCGTGGGCCCACAGGCCCACTTTGATGCTCCAAAGGGGCAATAAAACATTCAAAGGGGCCATTCAACCCCCCAGGCAGCTCAAAGGGCCCCGTATAAGCCCCAGACGCACACCATCCCCCCCAAAAGTGGCCCAATGGGCCCATCTCAAACACAATCAATCCCCACATCTCTTTCTATCTTTTCAACTTTTTTTTACCAAAGATATCGTAACACGTGCTGACATACTCTCCCATTCAAATGCTAACAGATTCCGCACAAATCACCAATTTGACTTCAACAATCAACAATGTCTTCACATCAGACCAGTGAACTAGGACATGAGATTCATTCCTTTATTTTGTGTATAATATAAGTCCCTGGCTCACTCCCACCCACCCTCCCACCATTACACAGGTTTGGATCTCTGGGAAAAATGCACAGAGCTGGCGCGGCACCCTGCGTTGAAACCAGATGAACGTGAAAACCTGGAGAATTGGGCCTCTAAAATAAAGGCTGAATACGAGCAGTCAGACGATGAGAATGAACAGGTCTCCAGAACCCCGGCCGCGGCTAGAAACACCTTAGGCGCCACTAGGCCTGCTCCACCACAGTCACACCCACGCCCTGAATTTGCAACCGACTCAATGGCATACTTATATGCACACACTCCTGATCACCTACCTCCTGCAACCAACCCAATCCCCACGCTCAATCAATTTGCAAACCAAATCAACAAGGATGTTCAATATGGCCAGCCCAACACAACAAACCCACCTGATGGATCCCCACGTCGAAGCGGAGAGATGCGGTGTGGAACTACTCAAAGGACAGAATAGAGCTTGGAAGGTATATGTATAACTACACTAGTACTAATGTAGGTTATGACAAAGGTGCTGATATAAGAGCTGCCTTCCTGACTAAAGCTAAGGGGATGAGTGTAACACTAAGAATAAAAGTAAAGGTGTGGCTAATTTCTATCTATTCTTAGATGACTAGTACTGATGAGCTTTGCTACTACACTTATAAGGTGGGAGGAATGGAAGAGGGGTGTGAGTGGTAGAAAGTATATAGTATAAAGTATAATGTGGGGCAGGGTTGGCAACTCTGGAGTCAAAGTGGGTCAAGCTGGTATTTATATTTATATATTTCTAAGGGCATCTCCACCGGGGTTGCTAAACCGGGTTTCTATGCTAAATATAGCAACCCAACCCGGATATAGCAACTCCACCGGGGTTGCTATACCCCAGAAACCCATACCTGGGTTGCTATAGGAGTGCCAGATGTGGCACTCCTATAGCAACCCGATAGCAACCCATCGGCCAGATATCACACAGCAAAAAAGTGTGATATCTGGCCCCTCCCCCCCCCGGTTACTTTTCACCACACACAACCGGGAGGCTTCGGTTACACCCGAAGCCTTTCACCTCCCCAAGCTACGATATATCGTAGCTTGCGGTGGGTAGCAACCCAGCCTCGGGTTGCTAAGACTGCGGCGAGGAGCCCCGGCACAGTCGATTTAGCAACCCGGATAGCTCCACGCGGTGGAGATGGCCTAAGAGTGATGGTAACTCTACTAAGTTATGTATACTAATTATATGGGATCTGTAATGTTGGTATATGTAGGGGCTAATTTAGTAAGCTATGGGGTCCATAAGGGAACAAAAAGGGAGGAATATGAGTCCTTATATATGTGGGAAAGAAGATGAGCCATCAGGCTGGAGAAAGGAAACAAACAAGGCTATGACATGTAGCTGATGGAAAGGAAAATATGACAGATGAGTAGAAAAGAAAGTGACACATATGAAATGGTTTTGACAGTGACAGATGAGTAGTGGAAAGGTAGAGTTTATGTATATATGTAATATGTTATGTAGTATATATTATATGTATTATGTATCTTGGTTGTGAAATATATCTAATTATAATATGTACTGTATTCTATACCTTGCTTTATACTGTAACTTGCTGTATTATTCTGAGTTTGCCTGTAACTCTTGAACCATGAGGAAATTGAGGGTAGTTGTAGTGAGTGACTAGGGTTAAAATGGGGTGTAGAATCTGATAATGTAATAATAATGATGAATATATATAAGGTTTGGGATTTATATGTGTATATATGTAAGTATTTGAGTTTTATAAGTAAATAATAGTTATTAAAATATGGTAATGAAGTGGAATGGATCACCACAGCGGACAGATGTCAAAGGCCACAAGACAACCCTCAACACCTTTGGCCAGTCTTTCCTTCAAGGCGTACAAAGGGACCAAGCACTCATTGGCCAGAAGTCCTCCAAATCCCCCAATGCCGACGGGAGACGAGAAATTAACAATCCAGCCATCCGGGACAGCTCTGAAGACCCTGACGCAGAGGGGGAAACAGATGACTCTGAAGATGGTGCAGAAGACCAGCAAGTCCTCCAACAATTCCTTCATGGACGTCCCAAACCTACCTTCCACCAGGAGCCAGTCCATGAACCGGTGCCACAACAAACCCGATATCGCTATGACATGGTACGAATTGAAGATCCTACGGTTGAAGACCCGACGAGCAAACAGGCGCGCCTGGACAACTCTGCTTCTTCTTCTAAAAATACAGGCCCCATGTATAATTTCTTCACCCCTCATCCCACCTCTCACGAATTCATCACTGCGCAATGACTGCAAGGCCTCAGAATTCCACGGAACCCCCCTGTTGCTGGGCCATCAACAGTCAAGCCACCTACCCAAAGACCACCGGGCGAATCAATTCCTCCTCCCCCGGTCCTGACGCCTCCTGGTAAGTCACTCCCCATTGCTTATGCACACCCATCTTGTAATTAAAATCCCTCCTTTGCGCACAGCTATGGGTCTATTTATCCCTGGCCCAATGCTTCCAAAAGCATTGGCAGATGATTTGAATGAAAATTTGGCAGGTGGAATTGCGTGGTCACACCGTTCAGCCGAGAAAATGATTCAAAACATAGCATTCATCTTCACACACCTTCGCTCAATGGTCACACCACATCCAACGATGCCACAGGAGTTCAGCCGAGTCATTTGGAGGGAAGTGGATACACTTCTGAAGGCATGCAAATCTGGTAATTAATCACTTTTTTTCTCACTTGTTCATACATCACAAAGGCTGATATTTGTGTGGTATGCAGAGAGAATTCTTAACCCCACTCAACCTGGTGCTCTCTCTCTGATAACTCCTGAAGTTGTCAACATGGCACAGCTCGAGGCTTCCCAGGAGAACCGGAAGGCGCCGCCGTCCAAACGTGTCCAGACCCACACACTTGCGGCGAATCTGGCCTCATAATTTTCTCCAAGTGACCACGCTTATCTCCAGCTTAAAAGTGCTTTGCAAGACTGCTGGGCCCTTCGACACATGGAGCAACAGGGCAGTGAATGGCAGCCTCTCCCCCTGGATGAATCTTTGGTGCATACTGCCCATCTTGCATTCCAACGAACTTATGAAAACCTTGGAAGTCACGCAAAGGATGGATCAAGCCCCCAACCAAACACCTCCGGTCTCAAGGTCCTTGGTCTATACTTCACGGGGGCTATGTCAGCCTTGTGTTACATCTGCGGTCTCCAGGCACCAACAAGACCAAAGTATAAAAAGCTTGATGAGTGGTCAACATTAAACACGCGGGAGCAAATGCGGATGCTTGCTGGTCTCCTGGTTTTTGGTCCAACAACCGCCTTTGTCACTAACAAATACGGGTCCAAACGTCCGACTACTTCAAATGCTTCGGCCTTATTGGAATTTGGCGCCAATGTTCTGAAACATAAGGTTGATAGTGGTAATACTTCAGTGATGCCTCACGGGACTTTGGATAACCTCCGATTATACTTTCTCAACTTTTTGTGCTCCATGGGATTTAACCGGATTGGTCATGATGGTTTGCCAATGGTTGATTGGAAAAAAACCCATGAAGAGTTTCACAAATGTTTTTCTATTCAAAACCTCCAAATTTTGTTTTCCCAAGATATAGAAATAGCTGTAGCCAACTACCACTTCTGATATATGTACCGGGGGTTGTTTTTTCTTTTGTTTCCCTTTTATTTCTCATTCACATGCCCTTGAGTTGTAATTTCCACCACTGTCTTGCTCATCCACTTGAATGAAACATCAGACTTAAGTGTTTTTTAAAATATAACCCAAACAGAGTATTATTAATAGGCATCCAAGGAGTACTCATGTGGGTTTGTGGTTTCTACCTTATTGAAGGTAGGTTGTGGCCAATTCTTGATGATATATCAGCATTAAACTATAGATTATCCAGAATTGGGCTATTGGGATTCCTTAGTGGTATCATAATTATTATAGGGCATTAAGGAACAAACCCGGTTTTTCCGCGTTTACACACAGTTTTACGCAGCCGCAACCTCAAATTTGCTGTGCAGCACACCCGGTTTTCCGCTTTTAAACCCTTTTTTTTTTATTTATTTTTTTGCGGGCGGATTTTGATTTTTTTTCAACATTTGAAAAATGTTTAATATGCTTCCAGGGGTGTAGATATTTATGGTAATTTTTATTTCCCAAAAAAACAATGTCTTCTATTTTTTTTTGCCCATTAGATATCAGTTCAGGAATGTAATTCAGGCGTATATTCACCATTTGTAAGCATTTTCTAGCTGTTATCAGTAGTGTTGATAACAATTTCTCTTTCTTATACATATTATTTGTGTGCTAATAAATTATTAACTTGCAATGATGTCTCTTGCTTTTTATTTTGTTTATTTATTTTATTCATTTCATTTATTCTAGGGCATTAATGTTTTTCCGCATTTACACCCAGTTTTCTGCATTTACACCCGGTTGTTGGTTATTTAATAAACAACATGTAACACTCCAAAGCATCATGCAATGTACCATACCTCTGTGTATAATTGTATTTCCATTTCTTTGTCATGAAATCTGATAAGAAGTTAATTTTATAATCAGTATTTGTTTCCAATGAATTCTTCACCCTCTAAAGTGTATGAATCCATTTAAAAACTCCCTGAATATCTTGCAAGACAGACGTGAAGGTGTTTGGAAATAAATTGAGTCCAAAAATCATCACAATCCAACCAGTGATTTAAAAAAAAAACTGTTATTCACGTTAAATTCTACACCCCTTAAAGTGCTTAGAAAAAGTTTAAAAAATGTGAAAATGTTGAGAAATCCTGGAAATTAAGCTGTGAGGATTTTTTATGAAAAAACCGGCGGGATTGGCCAAAAAAAAAAAAAACCATGGTTTTTGAGCAAAATAGAAATTACCATGAAAGTCTAAACCCCTGTAAGTATGAGAAATAAATTTAAAACTTTGAAAAATAATGGAAATCCGCCCGCAAAAAATTAAATTAAAAAAAAACCGGGTGGATTGGCCAAAACAAGTAGAAGACACAGTTTTTTTGCAAATTAAAAATTACCACAAAGTTCTACACCCCTTTAAGTATAATAAATAAATTTAAAATTTTGATAAATAAATAATGTTTACTGGTTTTACTTATTTAAAATGCCGCCCTCCATATTTTTGTTTTGTTTTGTTTTGTTTTGTTTTTATTCCTTGTTTTGATTGTTTATTTTATTTGTTTTAAATAAAATATCAAATGAGGATGATTGGGGAGGTCATGCGCATCAAATGCCGCGCTCCACGTGCTATTTGCTTCAAAATTAACAATACAAAAACCCGGTGTAAATGCGGAAAACCGGGTGCACTGCGCAGCCGCAGCTGCGCAGAAAAGCGGGTGTAAACGCGGAAAAACTGGGTTTTTTGATTAATGCCCTTATTATATTAAAGGCCCTTTTATTAATATTAATAAAATATTAACTTATCATTGCGTATGTGTCATTTGTTATTGTCACATCTTATAAGTATTATTTATTATCATAGAGTAACCTGAATTATTCATGTGTTAGTTAATCAACGTATTATTAATTTAAGTATATCATTTATTGTAAAGATTGATTGTAGTTTAATCATACTATATTATCACTCTATTATTTATTATCACAGAGTAGCCTGAATTATTCATGTGTTAGTTAATCAACGTATTATTAATTTAAGTATATTTAAATTAAGTATATTTTTATTGTAAAGATTGTAGTTTAATAATACTATGTTATCACTTCTTAAAGTCATAATGATGAATTAATAATACTAATAATATTCACTAGAGATCTTAAAGGAATAATATTAAAGAATAATAAGAATGGTAAATATTAATAAGGATAATAATAATTAGTGTTACTTGCAGTAACTTGGTACATTTAATCATTTAGGTATCAAAGAGTGAAGAGTAGTGGAAGGGGAAACACAGTCTAGCCAAGCAGCTGCTGGGCTCTTGTGAAATAACCGGGAGACTTTAGGGAGAGGAAAGGGAATCGTGGGGGTCCGCTTGACTATCACACGTATCCAATGATTATCATTGAAAAATGATAAGAAGAGGGCTGGCAGCGGTTTAGGGTCCGGGGGAACAGTGGCGGGAATATATGTGGTGCTCCCGCCCGTTCTGCTGAGGAAGACAAATGGCCGGTTATACGCATTGGCCAGAATCGGTCCCACATCCAACTTGCTCATCCATTTGTTCATGGGGACTGATCCACGTGGGTCAGTCACCTGAACACGTCCGTAAGCGCGGTCGAATTCTGAAGGCCCCCCAAGGTATCTTGTCCAATGTGCCTTGTTCTTTTCCATCTCTTCTAACACATCCTTTCGCACTTGGTACCACCCATTGGCCTTAGCGTAGGGACCCTCTGGTCTATCTACTGCCAATGCATGTGCCACACATGCATAACCACAGTTCCCATCGCCTGCAGGGTTATAAGTGGAATGCAGGTATTTTAAGATCCATGGTGGAAGCTCCGCCTGACAAGAATGATGAGAAGTTGGTTATCAGTTAGAGTCAGTGCATTCCTCCTTGTCCGTGTCAAGCTTGAGTCACTCACTGCAACATCAGGGTTGGTATTCCCCTGTCTTGTTCGGCCAGCCTTGGGTGCAACCTCAGCATCTACATGCCGGTCCTGTAAAACATACAATGGAATCAGACCCTGATAATCTAATGTCAAAGTTATAGTACTTACCTTGGCTGTCGGGGGTGAATGTAGCCTGGCCTCACCCAGCAACTGATCATGAGAGCTTGAGGCTTTTCTTGAGGCTTCTGGAGGTGACAGCAGCTTTTCCTCAACCTGCATCTCAATAGATGAGGAGGAATCCACTGGGGGATCAGTTTCTTCATCTGATTGCCCACCTTGTGCGTTAGATTCTGCAACTGATTCCCCATCTGTGGCATCAGATTCTTCTTCTGATGCCCCATGTGGGGCATCAGATTCTTCATCTGATTCCCCATCTGGGGCATCAGAATCTTCATCTGAAACTGCATCTGCAGAATCAGAATCTTCATCTGTTACACCATCCTTACTACCATACTTGGGCTGCCACGTTTCCATGCGCCGTGATGTTCCTGAACTGGAAGACCCCCGATTCCGTTTCCCAATAGTGAGGCTGCCAATTCGTGGGGGGTGAGTTCTCTTGACTGCTTAGTAAGTCCATCAGTTATCAGCCTCTTAAAAAGACATGCAATAAAGTTGCTTACGCATGAGTGTCTCCACACTGGGTAGCTCATCCAGGTCCCCAGAGGAAGAAGCTGAGGTGTCCAATGGAGCCTGCGCGCGCTTGGACTGTCTCTTACACCCTTTTCCTTTTGATACACCGGCCTTCTGTCTTGCTTTCCTTGCCTGCGCCTTTTGGATTTGCGCTTCCACAATTTCTGCATGGGTGTCATCGCGCTTTTGAACTCGCCCACTACCCTTTCTCTTCTTCCACGGCCTTTCCAGTTTGTGTTTCACTCGGATAGGATCAGGCTCTGCAAGCAGGACCACGTGTGTGTGTGCATGGACCCTTCGTAATTTTTTCATTGTTGCTTCTAACGCCGAGGGGTGGTGGGACGCCAAGATCTCCTGCTTGAAATCCTCAAAATCGTTGTCAAAGTCGTACAGTGGTTCATCAAGAGCCTGCAATGAACATAGATGAAGATTAGCTAGGAGGGACATGAACAAGTCATACATCAGGAGGACTCACTGGACCATCAGGGTTATAGGCCAGATGCCACTGGACATGGAAATCAGAAGGCTCCACATCTCCCTTCCCCTGGACCAAACATTCAATAGTGTGCGAACACGGAATGCCCAAGCCAGCCTGGAAATTACCTTTGCATTGAAGGCTGGGATCCCCAGGCTTGGTTTTCTTCATCTTGATGAACTTGTTGTACTGAGACAAGGCCAACTTGAGCGCATGACAGGAGATTTTGCAGCTGAGGGACTTGAAGGCATTTGGTAGTCCGGTTAATCCCTTCTGTAACTCGTGTGCCAGGTTCGTGTGGGCTGTGTCAAGTTGTCGGTCCACTGCTGCAGCAATTGTAATGAAAAGTGTTGCAAAGTCGCACCTAGCCGACGTCACATAGGTTTTCAGCCAGCTGTGGGCAGATTCACATCGTGACGAAGTCAGATTTCCTAGATGGGGTGTCATTCCGGCCCACGCATTCATGAACTTCTGTCGCTCGCTCCAGACGTTCTTGCACAGGTATTCGTAGACGTTAGTTCGAGTGACTAGGTACCGTGTCAGTTGAGCCCACTTTGAGTTGCAGGTGTCCTCATTGGGGGCATGTGCGACCTCATGCCAGAGCCTCATGAATTTGGCCCATTCTTCGCCATCGCCAGCAAAGGCTTGCTTGCAGTTTGTCACAATGTTCCGATCGATGTGCCACATGCGCAAGTTCGCGGTTGCATTCGGAAAGTGCTTTGAGATAGCATTATGCAGTGCCGATTCCCTGTCTGTCACAAAGACCTTTGGCGCGTGGTCAGCGTCCCACATAGATCTATGGGTATCACACAGGCACCGGAGTACAGTCAGTTTATGATGAGAATAGGTGATTAGTCAAATATACCACCCACTTCAACTTATCAAGAGCCCATGAGTAGGCCTCATTCTTCTCGTTTCGCATCAAACAAAAACCAATCGAAAAACTGTGATTGGTTGCAGTTTGGCCAACCACATGCAGCAGGGGGTAGTTGTTCAGGTTCGTCTTGTAAGTGCAGTCAATGTTGACCACATGGTGGAACCTGCGAGCAAGAAGCAACGATCCTGGGTGCGCAAACCACAAGTAAAGGAGCTTGCCGTCTGTGTCGTAAACGTCCTCGTGTGTCCAATTGGATTCGTTGAGGCAACGTAGGAGGTACTCGATTGGGGTGTTGCCAGCCCTCTTCTCTGCCCTCAGTGCCTGCTTTGTGTTGTATATCGTCCTGTTGGTTACAAACCTTCCCTCACTGCTAGTAAGGAGTCTAGCAATTCCCTGGGGTTGCATTCCAAGAGACGATAAGCGAGCAACCTCAGTTTGGCCTTCGACAGAGGGCTTCTTGTGGATGACTACATGTTCCAGATCGATTGGACCATGATTGTGCTCAATCGTCTTTCGGCATCGGAGTTCCCATGGTGCATCCTTGAGTTTTACTGAAGTCGGTTTGTGGCCGGATATTTTGAAGCAGCACCCCAGTCGCTTATTCCTAGACTCTCGAAACCGGATAGCATCAACTGAGGTTTGGTCTTCCCCGGCAACTGTGCATGCAAAGTAGATGTTCTTGTCCCGCTTGGAAGCACAAACTTTCAGAGCGTAACCATGCTTGTGGGCCCATGTGGTGACAAAGTGTTTGAGATCAGTGACACATGTGAAAAGGAATTCGGGTGGTGCATCCATTGCATCTGGAAACACAAGCAGTTCAGCCAGTCTGCCTCAAGTGGGCGAATTAAGAAACTAGAAGAACTTACTGCCAACTGAATAATCATAAGATTGTACATCTTCAGATTTCATCAACACTTTATGCGGTTGATTGGCGGCGGGTAACATTGCGGGGGCCAGCGGTGAACGTCCTAAAGGATTGAGCGGGTATACTGGAAGATTGACTAGGTAAACATTAGGTCTTGGTAAGATGAAAACAAGGTGGAGAAATATTTGAAGACTCACCTTCAGCCACAGTTTGAGGGACTTGAGGGCTGAAAGTTGCAGGGGGAAACGGTTGAGGGCTGGGTGGTGCAGGGTGATACCTGCCGGGAGACGTAGCCGTGACGCTTGGGTATTTTACTGGGAGATTGTGCAGGTAAACATTAGTTCTTGGTAAGATGAAAACAAAGTGGAGAAGTATTTGAAGACTCACCTTCAGCCACAGTTTGAGGGACTTGAGGGCTGAAATTTGCTTGGGGAAACAGTTGAGGGCTGGGTGGTGCAGGTTGATACCCGCCAGGAGATGTAGCCGTGATCCTTGGGTATTTGACTGGGGAATTGAGTAGGTAAACATTAGTTCTTGGTAATATGAAAACAAAGTGGAGAAGTATTTGACAACTCACCTTCAGCCACAGTTTGAAGGACTTGAGGGCTGAACGTTGCTGGGGGAAACTGTTGAGGACTTGGTTGTGCGGGTGGCCAAATGTGAGGGCTAAATGGCGCCGAGGAGGTTATTTCCCCCAGAGATGGCTGCATATCTTGCATGACGGGTATGGAAGGGACTTGATTTGTCTGCGGCGGAGCGGGCACTGATGGTTGGCCAACGGGGAAATTGTGAGAGGTTGGCAGGCCTTGGAAGTGAGTGGGTCCAAGAGTGAATGGGTTGGCCGGGTGGGAAAATGGTTGGGGTCCCGGCTGCCAGTAGTTTGAGATTTGTGGTGCTTGATGGGATTGCGGAAACGGATGGGATGGTGGGGCTTGAGTTATATGAGGTGGTGCGTAGAGGGCTGGCTGAGCCAGATAGGATGGTTGGGCTGGATCAAGCTGATGGGTAGAGGCTGGAGGTCAATTGTGATAGTGGGTGAATTGAGGCAATTGTACCTCATATGGGCGGAACACAGGCTGCGCTACGGGGTGGGCTGGGGGGACAGGGTTTGGCTGGATTGCCAGTCTGCAGGTGTTATCAGTGAAGCTGTAGGTGGCTGGGTGGGCTGAGGGGACAGTAAGGGGCTGGGGGGCCTGACCATATTGGTTGCTTGGGTAGCCATAGTTAGTTGCTAGGTGGCCTGATTGATTGATTGGAGCTTCAGGTTGACCAAGCACGTGTGAATTTCCATACGCAGAGGTTTGATTTTGATACATGTTACCAAGTGGGGCGTGAGGGTGATGGTTGGGGTCAACCTCATAGAATCCGTATGGGCGTGGAGGCTGATTGCTTGAGGAGTTGTAATGACCAGTGTGAGATATCGTTTGCTGGTGATTTGGTGAATTGTGCGGAATCTGTTTGGATTTGAATGGGAGAGTTTGTCAGCACGTGTTACTATATCTACGGTGAAAAAAATGGAAATAGGAAGAGGTGTGTTTGAGATGGGCCACTTTTGGGGGGAATGGTGTGCGTCTGGGGCTTATACGGGGCCCTTTGAGCTGCCTGGGGGGTTTGAATGGCCCCTTTGAATGTTTTATTGCCCCTTTGGAGCATCAAAGTGGGCCTGTGGGCCCACGGGAGGTGATGGGCAGAGGCGGGCCCCTTCTTACGGCCATTGGGCCCTGTCTTTGGGCCAGTTGGGTCTTGGAGCCCTGGGCCTGTGGGCTTTTCCACAAAATTAAACCCCAAAAAAACCCTTTTTTTTGGGTTTTTTGGGGTTTTTTCCTCATTTTTTTACTTCTCATTTTTTTTTTCATTTTTTTTTTCATTTTTTTTTTCGGATTTTCAGACTCACCGCTTTTGTTGATTGAATCGGAGAGCGGTGGGCGGTGTTTGTTGTGGTTCTGGTTGAAAAAACCAGGACCATAAGCGAGCCCCAGTCTGGAAACAGACTCGGGCTCGCTCACGTAATCGAATGGCCCCTCCCATTCGATTACGTGAGCGGGGGGTGTGTATATCCCATACACATAATACATACATGTATTATGTGTATGGTGATATACATATCCATCCCCCCGCTCACGTAATCGAATGGGAGGGGCCATTCGGTTACGTGAGCGTGTGAGACCCGCACGCCAAACAATTGGCGTGCGGGGCCTACACGCCCATTTTTTTTGGCGTGCGGGGCCCACACGCCAAAAAAAAAATGGCGTGTGGGAACCGCACGCCATTTTTGGCGTGCGGGGCCTACACGCCAATTTATTTTGGCGTTTAGACCCTACACGCCAAAAAAAATGGGCGTGTAGGCCCCGCACGCCAAAAAAAATTGGCCTGCGCGCTTGGCGTGCGTTTATCAACGCCCCTGACGGACCTACCTGGGCCGCCGCCCTTCGAGCCTGGGCGACCTGCCACCGCATCAACGTTGGCGCCGGAATGGACCCCAACGCCCCTTGCCGTTCTCCGGTCCCTCCGCCGCGCCAATCCCCGGTTCCCCTTCCATGCCGCCAAGCCCAAACCCCTTTCCGTGCTCCTCCTCCTCCGCCATCCACCCCTCTTCCCCCACCTTCCACCCCCCCGCACCACCCTCTTTGTCCCCCCTTCCCCTGCCCCCTTTGCCTACCCCACCTCCTCCACCAACCCCCCCTCCTTCACCTACCCTACCTCCCCCTCCTTCACCAACCCCATCCCCTCCACCTATGACCTCCCTCTTGCCACCCCGCCCCGCTACTCCTCCCCCACTCCGCACTCCTTCTCCGGCTCCCGCCCCCCCTTCTTTGCGCCCGCACCCGGTTTCATCAAGTTGCCATACCAGGCCGCCATCCCTGACAATGAGTACAAGTCCGGTGTCCCCGAAGCGGACCTCCTCCCGTTCCTGGAAGGTAAAACTTTGCTGGTCAAAGGTTTGTTGAAGAAGGTGGTGACAATCCCCGCCAAAACCCGCCGAGAAATGCTCCAAGAATTCCACAGATCTTCCGCCGCGCTGTGCGCCCGCGTCTGACCCGCTGTTTTCTTGGACTGAGCGCTTCGGACTCCTCTTTTTCACTTACTCTCGTGCTTGTATCTCTTACCACTTTTTTATCCCCCTGTGCTGAAATACTATGCGCCATATGCTTGCCCCCGCTAACCTGAGACAAACCCCTGTGCCAAAGTGAGTTAATTGAGAGGAACCAAACAAAAAAGTAAGTTCCAAGTGCCCTGACCTCCCCGGATTGAGAACCACTTAGTCCCTGCACTTCCATTTTTTTTTTTTCACCCGCAACTTGAGATACTAAATCCTGAAACTGAGATTGAACTTTTGAGAAAAAATTGAAGAACCCGATAACTTGATGAAACTGATGACTTGAGGAAACTGATAACTTGAGGAAATTGATAACTTGAGAGAAATACCACGCCGCAATCCTGAGAGAAAGAGAAACCACGCCCGCAACCTAAAGATGAGAGAAAGAAACCGCGCCCACAATCTATAAAATCCTGAAACAAAAACCCAACCCGCCCGCCAAGGTACCTGGACCGCCCCAGATGGAATTCCGCACAATTCCCCGTACCCCTCGCCATCCTGAATATATATAACAAAGAAAACCAGTAAACCCATTCACAAACACAACTACATCCTGCTTTAGGGTGACTGACATCCTGGGGTGGCTAGTTTATCCAGCTGTAGACCAGCTAGCGCACCCCCTCACCAATTAAGGCTTGGCCTATGGCCCCCATCCTCCCCCCACTTTTGGCCGCTGTCCTCAGTGGTTTGTTCCTTGCACTTTGCTGAAAAGAACGCTCACCAGCCACCTCTTCATCGGTGTTGGGAGAATCCGCTCAACCCGCCTCATCGGTGGGTGGCTCCAAATCCGAATCCTCATCATTCTTGTCTTCAGATCCTGAAATGAGGGTTTCATCAAAAGATGTTGATCCCCGAGCATAGAACCACTTCATGTGAGATGCCGCAGCCCTCTGCTTCAACAGGGTTCCGTCCAATTCTTCCAACTGATAACTTCCCCCTGGAAATTTGCTGACAATGCGATAAGGTCCGTTCAAATGGTTGGCAAAAAGCTTCCCCCACTGGTTTTCCAAGATCCAATTGTACAGAAGGACTAGATTGCCCTTCCGTAACGGGTCCCACAACCGGTGAGCGCAACGCTCGTCCCAATAGTGGACCGACTTTGCCCGAGATTCCCGCAACCGCTTTGCCGCCTTCGCAACGACCTCCTCTCGTCTGAGAAGTTTCTCCGCCCACGCCTCCAACAATTCTTCTGAAGTTTTCACCTTCCACCAGTCGATAGCAAGATACGTGAGCATCTTGATAGCGAGATACGTGAGCATCTTGATATTGACCGGCAACACAGGCTGTCGCCCATACAGGAGTTTGTACGCCAAATAGCCGGTGCCCTGCTTGGTTGAGATCCGATTCCCAAAAAGGACTGCCGGAAGGAATTGATGCCACTTCCAGCTGTCTTCACCGCACATCTTAACCAGCGTGTTCTTGATTGGCTGATGTCCCCGCTCAATCATCCCAGCGCCTTCCGGATAATACTCCGTGACCCTGCCGAACTTCGCCCCGCATGACTGAACAAGCTTCATCAAACTTCCTCGGAATTCCGCACCCCCATCCACCGTGACCAGCCGCACGCATCCGAACCTTGAGAACCAGAATTCCTCCAGAAATTGGCCAACCTTTTCCGCCAACAGCTTGACCAAAGTGATGGCTCCGACCCACCCCGACAAATCATCCCTCGCAACAAGTAAGTAGGCATACTTACCCGCCTTGATATGAATGACATCCAAGGAAATCCGACTGAACAACAAATCCTCCCCTGTCGGGATGCCCACCTCCTTGGGGAGCGCCAAGCTCCGACGCTGACACACCTCACAGCTCTGAACCCAGTCACACACCAACTTTACCATACCAGGCCACCAGAAACGCTGCCAAAAGCAGGCACGCGTTTCCACTTCGCCCCAATGCCTGAGCTCCTTGTGAAGGCTCCAAAGGATGACTTCCTGACTCGCCCGACAAGTTGCCACCACCAGTGGTATAGGAGACCGCCTACGCCAAAGTTGAGCTTCCCGCACGAAAAAGTTGACGCTATTTCGACAAACCCACGCTTTCAATTCGGTTGAAGTATCATTAGGGAAATTGAGGGTACTTAGGTAGGTCTCCATAAGCTCGTACTTCCCGCTCTGGTGAAGAGGAAGTTTGATGCCCACTGTTGTTGCACCCGCCTTCATCAGCCGTTCCTCCACGTCCAACGCCTCCGCTGAGCGGAATCGCTCCTCTCCCTCCTCTTCCGCCACTCGCAACAATGCATCCGGCATTGTGAACACTTTCCCCGGAACATGGACCACTTTGAAAGAAAACAACTGAAGGTAAGCCACCCATCAAGTCATTGGAGCATTTGGGAGAGTAGGATAATAATTGATCATCCTCGCCAGCGCTTCCGCATCAACTAGGAGTTCAAAGAACACCCCCCACAACATGTGTTGCAGCTTCTGCACCACCTTGGTGACCCCGCACAGCTCAAGCTTTGGCTGAGAGTATTGCGACTTGGTTTCCGTGAAAGTGATTGACTCGTAGAGAACCGGCCGATCCTTCCCGTCCTCCTCTTGAGCCAGCACACCTCCTGCACCGAATTCGCTGGAGTTGACCGCCAGCCAAATCCCATCCTTCCCGTAGTCAAGATCCTTGAGCGTAATCTCCCTACTGACAATCTCCTTCAGCCGAGTGAACGCGCGATTGCATTCCTTGGTCCACTTCCACTCTGTCCTGTTGCAAGTGAGCCGCCTCATTGGGCTTGCGATCTCCGCAAACCGCTCGATGAACATCCGCACATAACTACACAACCCTAAAAAATGAAGGATGTGAGTTACGGTTTTCGGAACTGGCCACTCCAAGACTTTGTTCAACTTAGCCCGAGTGATGCTCCTCCCGCGAATTGAGACTTCATGACCTAGGACTTCCAAAGCCAGAACGCAGACCGCAAACTTCTTCCCGGAAACCGTAAGACCCGCGGTCTCAATTCGGAACAAGATCCGCTCCAAAGTGACCGCATACTCTCAAATGAACCGCCTGATGTCCGGGTTGTCCACCAAGACCGCTCCCCCGTAATCTGACTTCGGTCCCTTGATGCCCGCGTCATCAATGAAGATCTGGACCAGATGAGGCAAGTCGTCCTGGAGGATCCACACCATCTGCGCTTGGTACACCGCTACCAAGTTGGTGGCTCCCTGCGGAAGACAAGTCAGCTGCATCCGCCCCAACCGAGTCTCGAAAGCCGTGAGTGGCCGTGACTTGGGGTGCAATTCCCGCTGATTGTACCCGCCCATGACGTCAACCAACCCATAACAAACCCGTCCCGCCATGGAATCGACAAACTCATTGACGCGCGGAGGAAGCCCTGCATCCAGAATGGTAACAGAATTCAGTCTCTGAAGATCATGAACAATGCTCAAACTCGTCCCATCCTGTTTCAGCACCGGAAAAATTGGGCTGGAGTAGCTTGAGCAAGACTGCTCATACAACCCCGTCCGCACCCACTCCCGTACCAACTCCGTGAAGGTATTGCAAATAGACGCCGGAACCGGAATTGGCTTGATCTGCCACGGTTTGTGGGGTATCACTGGAATCTGATAAGGCTCCCCTATCCCCCTGTCCAACAGCCCGCGCTCCTCAGGAGAAAAAGCCAAAGCCCTCGCCCGCAAGGTGACGACCTGGGCTAAGAGCTTCCACTCTTCCTGGCTCACCCACCCTGGAGGTCCGAAATTGAGACTCGCCATCTGTTCCTCTGTGATGCGCTCCGTTGGCACGAAGTCCGGAGGCCAAACCCTAAGTGGGGTAAGATAGGGATCTCTCCCCCACTGGATAGGCTTCAGCGGTGAGTGCAAGCTTTGCGGCATTGGCTCATTCCGTGGCCTGAACTTCCGCGCCACCAGCTTATACTTTGCCCCGCAATTCAACCCTCCTTAGAACAATGCCCTCTTCCGCTGATATCCTGCGGACTGGGAAACCAAAAACTCTTGATTCGCTCACGACCGTGGCACATGTAGAGACTGTAAAATGGAGATGTGTCTGGTGAGATTCGAACTCACGACCTCAGCTAAGCTGAGACACATGCTAGAGTGCTGCCTTTACCAACTAGGCTACAGACGCTTGTGACTGCCAGGGTGTTGGTTGGTAGTGCTCATGGTTCAGCGGGTGATACATCATGGTAGCAGACTAACAGGCAACTCAACACCCCCCCTTGCTACATGATGTGGAGAGTGGGAATTGAACCCAAGAGGTGTGGGGATTAGACCCATTAAGTGTGGGGATGTGACCCAGTAAGTGTGGGGATGTGACCCAAGGAAGGATGGGGATTTGGACCCATGTAGGTGTGGCCGCTGTGGGAATTGAACCCGGGACCTTGATGTAGGCTTAGAGGGATTTTTGGTCTTACATGAAGCATTCACATCTTCATTCAGTCTCTTATGTAAGCAAGTAGCGCTTAGGTAGAATCTGGGCTCATAACCTGTAGAGACTGTAAAATGGAGATGTGTCTGGTGAGATTCGAACTCACGACCTCAGCTAAGCTGAGACACATGCTAGAGTGCTGCCTTTACCAACTAGGCTACAGACGCTTGTGACTGCCAAGGTGTTGGTTGGTAGTGCTCATGGTTCAGCTGGTGATACATCATGGTAGCAGACTAACAGGCAACTCAACAGCACAAGGTAGGGTTTCTCAAAACGTAGTAGATACCCTTGGCGGTGCACAATTGGGAGGACTTACTTCTGCACTGTTTGCCTCCGCCCCAAAAGAACCTTCCTCTTCTCTCTCCTCCGACACCTCCCCTTCTTCCCCCCAAACCTCCTTCTCCTGATGCGGACCAAACTCCCAAGATTCCCGCCTATGATCGGACGGAAAGGGATCGCTCACGTATGTGGCACTTGGTAGGGTTTTTCGAAATGTCGTAGAAACTCTTGGTGGTGCACAATTGGGAGGACTTACTTCTACACCTTTTGCCTCCGCTCCATCGCGTTCCTCCTCCATTCCCTCACTCCACACCTCCACTTCATCTTGCGTGTAGAGACAGTAAAATGGAGATGTGTCTGGTGAGATTCAAACTCACGACCTCAGCTAAGCTGAGACACATGCTAGAGTGCTGCCTTTACCAACTAGGCTACAGACGCTTGTGACTGCCAAGGTGTTGGTTGGTAGTGCTCATGGTTCAGCTGGTGATACATCATGGTAGCAGACTAACAGGCAACTCAACACCCCCCCTTGCTACATGATGTGGAGAGTTGGGATTGAACCCAAGAGGTATGGGGATTATACCCATTAAGTGTGGGGATTAGACCCCGTAAGTGTGGGGATTTGACCCAAGGAAGTATGGGGATTTGGACCCATGTAGGTGTGGCCACTGTGGGAGTTGAACCCGGGACCTTGATGTAGGCTTAGAGGGGTTTTTGGTCTTACATGAAGCATTCAAATCTTCATTCCGTCTCTTGTGTAAGGGAGTAGCGCTTAGGTAGAATCTGGGCTCATAACCTGTAGAGACAGTAAAATGGAGATGTGTCTGGTGAGATTCGAACTCACGACCTCAGCTAAGCTGAGACACATGCTAGAGTGCTGCCTTTACCAACTAGGCTACAGACGCTTGTGACTGCCAAGGTGTTGGTTGGTAGTGCTCATGGTTCAGCTGGTGATACATCATGGTAGCAGACTAACAGGCAACTCAACAGTTACATAACCTGATGAGCGAGACAAGGGGTCTGAGGGCGAGTGGAATGTGAGCAGAATGGATGTTAATTGCATAAGTGAGACATAGACATGATGGGAGACATCAGAGAAGAAGAAGAGAGAAATGATAAGGTACTATACCTGAGGGCGAGTGGAATGTGAGCAGAATGGATGAGGAATCCATTCTGTCACCGGCAGCTCCTCAGGTATAGTACTCTATGTGTGACACCTGTGAAACAGGTATGTAGCATCTGTAAAAGGGGCTAGAGGCCTAGCTCAACATTGCGGACCGACTTCCCGATATCTCTGCCTATGGCCTGACAAAATGGAATTGCTCACGTACGTGGCACTCGGTAGGGTCTTTCAAAAGGTAGTAGAAACCCTTGGAGGTGCACAATTGGGAGGACTTCTTCTAGACTGGTTGCCCCCGCTCCATCGCTTTCCTCCTCCATTCCCTTTCTCCAAACCTCCGGTTCTGAGTGCGGACCAACTTCCCAGGACTTCCGCCTATGACCAGACAAAAGGGATTTGCTCACGTACGTGGAACTTGGTAGGGTTTTACGAATGGTAGTAGAAACCCTTGGAGGTGCATAATTGGGAGGACTTACTTTTGGGTCTCTTGCCTCCGCCCCATCATCCCCTATTCATTCCCGCTCTTTAGGAGTCGACCGTCCGCACGATGCTAGAGCTGCCACCAAGCAGATTGACCGGCTGACACCTAAACACCCCGTGCCAAAGGGGAAGCCTCCTGCTTCTCCCTCCCTCAGCACTCATCCTCCCCCCCATCCGGTCCCAGCCAGGTCTCCCATTGTCCGCTTGACGGCCGACAGATTGTTGTTGCAAAGAATGAGACCCTCCGCCTGGTCTTTGCCACCTCCACCCACTCACTCTCCACCACTCCTGCCACCTTGGACTCATGGCCGCCGATTCCTCGCAAGCCGATGTTGGCTTGTTGGGTAACGAGATCCGCGTCCTGAGCCACCTCCGCCGGCAAAAGGTTGACCATTGACCTGCTGTTGATCATTGCCCAAACTTGCTGATCCCCGATGGTCATCTGAACATAACCAAGGGGGCAGGAGATGGAGTCCAAAGGAAACTCCTCCGGGTGATATTGGCACAAATGTTTGGCCTCCACTGAACTCACGTCGAACGCCACCCAATTACCTTCCGCCTTGAGGCCCGCACTCTCCTTGAGAGACACTATGAGCTCTTCCGCCATCAGAGGGGAAACCAAAGCCAACTCTTTGATGGAAAGAGTCAGCGGGCCATCCCCGTTCAGAGCGCGCTTGACCAACTCCGCCGCCTTTTTCTTCCCGGTGGGCACTGCCACTCCTCCAGGCTGGGAAACTTCCTTTGCCTTACCCTTCTTTGGAGGGTCCACATCCATGCGGTTGTACCCGCCGTAGCAGGCCGTCACCTCATCAGATTGGATGGCCCACACCTCCGATTGGACAGCCGGGGGTGTCCATCCAGATGACCCAACAACTATACCCATCGAGGATTTGACCTCTGCCTTTGGGCCTTCCGCCGTCTCCCCCTGCCCTGCTGCCGCTGCACGGACCACGTCCCACGGCACAGCCGCCTCAATTGGTTCACGCAATCTAGGGAGGAAATAATTGCCATTATAGATCCTCACCCGCCTACCATTTAAGTCGTCCGTCAACTCTTGACATCAAGACTTATAATGGGTATTTGACCCGCAATAAGTGCAATGAAGCCCCGGAGGCCCCGCGCGCGGAGGACCGCTCTGCTGACCGTTGGCCAGTGCCGACAATTGGGACTGCGACTCCCGTTTGACCGTCTTCTGCATGAACAAACAAAGCACCTTCAAAGTGTCAGCCAGCTCCGCCACTTCAGCAGGCGCCACTGGCGCCGGGTTCCGGGAAGATATCACCGGCCCGATTCCGCTCAAGATTGCCACCCCCAAATTCTCGGCCACCAACTCCATCATGTCAAATTCCGCCTGGACCGCTCCCCTAAGCGATGCCAAGTCGGGCAACAGGGTACCCCCATCCCTTGACCGCCGAATGAGGTTCTGTTGGTACAGCCTCCGCTGCACCTGCTCTTGAACCGGCGTGGCGAGCCCCTTGAGGAAGCTCTGCTTGACCAAAGCCGGTTCCCCAATGATCACCTCATTGCGGTTAAGGTACTTCACGATGCAATCAAAGGAAGTGACGTACTCATCAAACACCCTTCAATCATTGACCCCACCTGATGCCGCCTTGCTTGACGCGAGATTCTCCAAATCCGCCTCCCGATACCGTTCCTGACGCAGACCCCACTTCTCCAACATCTCCTCCCTCAGACGCTCCCAGTTCTTTGCCTCGTACCCCTCCATCTCCTCCACATTGCGCAACTCTTCTTCGGACTGAATGAAGTTGACAATTTGACGAACCTTGTCGCCGTCCAACGCCCCTTCGGTTTCCGCTGCCAACTTGAAACAACTCAGAAATTGATCAACCACATCGAAACTGAATCGGACTGTGGGAAAATCCTGCGGCCAAATTTTTACGCCCGTCGGCGGATCCGACGCCAACCCTTGCCTCCTCACCCCTAGCGGCACTTCCCCAGCCGCCTGCTTCCCCTTCCTATTCTCCTCCGTCCCGTCGTCCATGTTGACCTCCGACGTGCCCAGACCTCCCTTTGGAGGGAGAGGGACGAACTTGGCGGGAGCAAGAGTGAACTTGGAAGAGGACGCTCCGCCCAACGCAGTTGTAGGAAGATAAGTGTCAGAACCACTCATCCTCAAACAATGATAAACGATATATAAAGATAAACACAAAGAAAAGATGTCTCGACCTGTCCGCAGGTTGGAAACAGAAATAATTTCCCGGCCAGACCCCCAATATGTGGAAATAATGGCAACCTTGGTGACAGAAATGGTAGGTTGCCCTGCTTCCTGGTTGGTTCCGGTGGTTCTTTGATTTCCTCTATGGTATGAACAACTGTTAGCGGATAATCAACTGGATTCCCTGCAACACCTTATACTTAGCAAGGGGACCGTTCCTCTTGCGTTTGTCTTCCTGATGTTGCCCTTCACAGTTCCGCTTGCCCGCACACGCTGAAAGTTTCTGAGAGAGTTCTAAAGCAAAGAGATTTCTTATATGCGCTGTAGTTGATAGCTATCTACTTCAATGATAAGATAAGATAAGATCCAGCAACCCTGGTACAACACTCTGTTTATACAACAGTCCCCCCGATCATGTCCCGCAATCCCCGGTACTGTCCCTGGAGCCCTACTTGCCTGTCTCCTCAATCCCGCATTGCACCGCAGCCTGTCCCCGACTGCTATACCCCATTGACCCCCGCAGCCGTCTGTCGCTCCCCTGCGCACGACTCCGCTCCTTCTGCCCCCGCTCGGCTTGCGGGCCTGGTGGCCTGGACCCCGTGGTTCCGCCCGGTCCCCTACGTCGCGCATACTGAAGCGGCCTTCGTCCGCTTGACCAATTGTCCGCACCAACTATAGAATGTCACATGATGCGCCCCATGCTTTTCCCCGCAGAATGTCTGATGACATTTGGAAAGTACCTCCTTACCTCAGCCCCAGCCTGCTGCTGAGCCCGCCGCTGCAGGCTCAGCTTCAGTGCTGTACCTCTGGTATATAAGTTCTCCCACAGCGTGTTGTTTCCCTTTGGCTGTCTGTGCCTTTGCAATCTGAGACTCCACAATTTCTGCCTGAGTAGGATCTCAGGTTTGCACACGGCGGCTTCCATTATTCTTCTTCCAAGGTTGATTTGGTTTGGTTGTTTGTCTGATGGGGTCTGGCTCAATCAGTGGGACCACATGTGTGTTTGCATCAACTCTACGCAAATTGTTCATCAGTGCCGGCAAAGCTGTGGAGGGGTGAGATTCCAAGATTGACTGCTTTAGCGCCTCAAAATCATCTTCAAAGTTATATGGCTCCTCATCAAGGTTCTGCAATTGAAGCAAGGTCAAACCGGATTAGCCAATGGGTTATAGGGGGGGGGGGGGGAAGATTTATACACTTACTGGTCCATCTGGGGTGTAAGACAATTGCCACTGGGGATGAAAGTCAGCTGGTTGCCACTGGGGATGAAAGTCAGCTGGTTCCACATCACCCTTCTCTTCAAGCAACTTTTCAATCAAGTGTGCACATGGGACCCCCATTCCCGCATTGAAGTTCCCCGTACACTGCCTGACCAGATCATCATGTTTGGCCTTCTTCACTATCAAGTACTTATTGTACTCTCCAATAGCCAATTTGAGGGCATGGGTTGAGATCTTGGTGTGAAGCGGCTTGAAAACGTTTGGGAGTCTGGATAGCCCTTTGATCCTTTCATGGCCAATGGTGACCTGTGCTTTGTCCAGTTGCCGGTCCACAGCTGATGAAATTGTCAGCAAAAGGGTAGCAAAGTTGATCTTGCCAGATGTCACGTATGTTTTCAGCCAGCTATGAGCTGATTCACCTCTAGATGACGTCAGATTGCCAAAGTGCGGTGTTTTCCCAGCACATGCGGACATGAATTGTGTGCAAAATGGCAGAACATGGTTCTTAAGGTATTCCAGAACATTTGCTTGTTCCCTGAGGTCCACCTGAAGCTTTCCACAAGCTGTGTCAAAAGAGGGTTTGTCTGGAGCATATGTAACCTTGTGCCATAGCTTCATGAAATTTGTCCATTTGTCTGCCTTGGATGCAAAAGCCTGTTTGCAGTTGGTGAAAATGTTCCAATTGATGTGCTAGGCGCATAGGTTTGAGGTGGCATTTGGGAAGTGCTCCGCAATTGCATTTTGGAGAGCCACCTCTTTGTCCGTCACAAAGACCTTTGGAGAGCTCTCTGGTTCCCATACCAAACTGCAAGAATTGATAGGTGTATGTAGAATTGCCATCAGATTATCAATCTCATACTAAAAAAGGCAAACACCACACTCACTTCAACTTATTCAGAGCCCAAGAGTATGCCGCATTTTTCTCATTCCTCATGAGACAAAATCCAATTGAGAACAAGTTGTTTGTGCAGGTCTGGCCAACAACATGTAGTAAGGGGTACTTGCAGAGGTTGGTCTTGTAGGTGCAGTCAATATTAACCACATGATGGAACTTGTGAGCAAGTAACATTGAACCAGGGTGCGCAAACCATAGGTAGAGGAGCTTTCCGTCATCATTGTAAACATGATTGTGAACCCAGTTGGAGCCTTTGAGGCATTGTAGAAGATGGTTGATTGGGGTGTCGCCGGCCCTCCGCTCTATCTTCTGTTCTGCTTTTGTGTTGTAAATTGTACGGTTTGTCACAAACCGTCCCTCAGTCGTACTAAGCTGCCGGGCAATTGCATTTGGTTGCAAACTGAGAGAGGCCAGTTGAGCCACCTCCGCTTGGCCCTCTGCCCCAAGTGTCTTGTGGATGGCCTCGTAGTTGTGCTGGATGACATTGTGGTTGTGAGGGACAGTATTTCTGCGGAGATCCCAATAGTTGTTGTCACGGTTCTTGGCACATGAACAGTGGCCCGAAATCTTGAAGGTGCATCCAACCCGCTTATTACGTGATTCACGAGCCTGACAGGAGTCCACAATGGTAGTGTCTTCTCCAGCCAGTGAGCAGGCAAGGTAAATTTTCTTCCCCGCCTTATGCTCGGTCACCCATGTGGACACAAATTTCTTCAGATTGTCAACACAGGTGAACAGGTATTCAGGTGGTGGGTCCATGGGCTCTAGGAAGTTAACTCCCATGAGCATCCATTGGAAACAGTATGATGAATCAATGAGGCAATGACCTCCCACAGAATAGCCAAACAATCTGACATCCTCACTTGTCAGTAGGGCTTTGGGCACAGCATTTCCATCCGGGTGATTTGGGGCAATCAACAATTTGTTGTTGTGGTGAGCAGATGCACTGGGATCTGTATGACAAAACATTGGTAAGACACCGCAAAGGACTTTTCTGAGTGAAACCTACAATCACCTTGGGGATTTTCCTCAGTCATTGGAGAGGGAATGGACATTTCCAGGGGGATTGGGGAGGGAACAGACACTTCCTGGGCGGTTCTTGCAGAAGCCAGGACTGCAGATGGTACCACAGATGTTGTAGAGTTGGAACCACCTGATTAATCAATAAACATTCAGCTCCCAATAAAGCAACTTTACCAGAGAAAATAAGACCCACCTTGAGCTTGATCCTCATTGGTTTGGGTGGGAAAAGAGGGAGCAGGCAGGTCATTTGCAGAAGGCAGGAAATCAGGGGGAAAATCTGATGATTCACAGTTTGTCAGCTCTCAAGAAATATACATTACAAGAGAAAGTTAGACCTACCTTGAGCAGTATTGTCAGTCATTTGAGGGACAACCAAGGAAGCCAGTGGATCAATTGATGTAAGTAGTTGCGTGGATGGGGCAGGCGGACTTAATGAGTCAAGCAGAGAATTGATTTTGACAGTGGATTGGTTAGTGTTGTTTTCCCAGTAGTATGTGGGCTGGTTGACGGACGGGTTGCTGGGTATTGATGCAGACGGGTTGCTGGGTATTGATGATGGGTCTTGGATTGGTTGGGGGGCATGCCAGTTGTTGGAGTAGATTACCTGCTGTAATGTATAGGAGGTTGGTTGATTGGGTTGGTGGGTGGGAGTATTGTTTGATGCCTGTTGAAGGGTGGTGGATTTTTGTAGTTGGAAAAGTTTGTATTGAGTTGGATGGTGACTGGAATGTGAGGAAAGGCTGTACTATTGTTATAGGAGGAAGTTTGGGATGATTGGTGGGGGGGAAGGTTGTTTTATCGACTGAATAATGGTATTTGGTGCCCCATATGGGGTGCAGTGTCAGCCTTAGAGTCATCACAACTGACCTAAAGCTTGCCTTATTCCCTTTTTCTCCCAATAAATAAAGAACAATAGCCTTTTATCTTTTTATCCTCAATCTTAATCACCATTTTGACTGCAAATTCTGTTTCCTCATTAAATTTTGACCATAGTGCTCACTGAACACTTTGTAATTGCTAAACTCCTTCATAGAGTAATTAAATAATTAATTCTACGCCACAACTAGTTGAGCAAGTAAACCAAGGCCAGCCAACCACATCTACATGTGAGATTACATAAGCAAACCTTGACAATCTTCGAAGTTGGTGTATCCTCCATTGCAGGGAGGATACACAACCTCAAGACACCCAGAACCACCAACTCAGATCACCAAGGATTCACCAAGTTACAGCTCACCACTCTAACCAACCAAAGGCCTCTTTCACCCAGTAGCTCAACAGTATTGTCAGTCAGTCCCCTTTTTGAACCTTGCTCTTCTGACAGAAGTCCTTCTCTGTCTCCCCTTCTTCCTTTTCCCTTTCCCTTTCCTCATCCTTCATCAAATCAGATCAATCCAAGCACCAATCATCAGATCAGATCAGCTTCAATCATCCTCAGAGATCAATCAGCTTAGCTTCAATCTTTTTCTGTGGTTTTTCCTTGAAACAAACCACATAGGTTTCCCTCTAAAGAACCTTGACTATCCAGCTTGAAATATTCTAAAAAACTGGGCTGATTAGACTTGTCTTCTCAGATACCTTCCACGTTTCCATTGTGTGAAGAGGCTGTTGCTTTCTCAAAGACTCTGGCACAGTTCATCCAACTTTTCAAGTTGTTGATTATCATTATTAAAGAGCACTCAGATTATTTGAAACATAGATCAATCAATAATCTTTTCCCTTTTCCCCTCTTTTCCTCTTTTCTTCTTTAACAGTTGTATTCTTTATCCCTTGAAATACAACTGTTGCCCCCCATTTCTTGTGTCCTGTTGTCACTTTAGAGACCCAGGCTCACATGCAGGTTGGCCATTATTTGGAATTGGAAAGGCCATTGAGTTTGACGGGTATGCGGGGTGGCCATGGTTGGTGAAGCTGGGGTGTTGGTGTGTGCTGGGGTGTTGGTGTGTGGGATTATTTGTGATTGGGACAGCATTGTGTAGGTAATTGGGGAAGCTGGGGAATTGATCAGACGTTTGAGGGGGGATGGTGAAGTTTGATGGGGTGTGGAACCAAGGGGGTTGCCCAAATGGAACTGGTGGTTGCGGCTGATGGAGGCAGGGGGAAGGACTGTGTGAGCAAGTTATTCAAGTAGAAGCATTGGGCTGTGCGTGCTTACATGCTGTGCCAAGTGAGACTGGGTTACATTGGGCTGAACACTGGCATGTGTTATTGCATTATGGTATTGGGGGTGAGGCTGATTGTGGACGCCATATGGGTTGGGAGATATGTGGTAGTAGGAGGGGTTTTGGCCTGGCTGAGACATTTTCTGCTGTAAATAACGGCCAGAGTGAGTAATTTTGGATGATATTTACTTTGATAGACATGCACTTACACTGCTGGAGGGTAATAAAAGTTGATGCAAAGAATACTTGCTGACATCTGCGCGTTCAGAGGAACAAGAAGAAATAATCAGCTGGCATGAAAATAATAATAATGAAGATGTGGAGAGATTAATTGGATCTGAGTGGAAGAACATCAAGTGCTGGTGTGCCTGTCCGGGGCTTGAACAAGGGGAATGGGGCCCTTGGATGCCTATGTGGAGATATAAAGGGGCCCTTTGGCCTAACATGGCAACCTTGGGCGGCTGGCAAGGGCCAAAAGGGGCCTAGGGGCCACTTTTCAAGGATTGACAGCTGGAATGAGGCTCCCTACAGTTGGCTCCTTTTGCCCAGTCATAGTGGGCCCTGTTGGCCCCTTTACTAGGCCCTTTGGGGCTTGTCCCAGTTTCAATACAGGGCCTAATGGGCCCTGATTAAGTTTTTAGTTTATTTTTATCATTATCTTTTTTTCTTGTTTTATTTTATTTTATTTTATTTTTATGTTATTTTTATTTTATTTTATTTTTATTTTATTTTTATTTTATTTTATTTTTATTTTATTTTATTTTTATTTTTATTTTTATTTTTATGTTTATTTTATTTTTATTTTATTTTTAGGGCATGAATAAAAAAACCCGGTTTTTCTGCGTTTACACCCGGTTTTACGCAGCAGCGACGTCAAATTTGCTGCGCAGCACACCCGGTTTTCCGCTTTTACACCCGGTTTTTTTAATTATTTTTTTGCGGGGGGATTTTAATTTTTTTTCAACATTCTGAAATTGTTTAATATACTTCCAGGGGTGTAGAGATTTATGGTATTTTTTATTTTCCAAAAAAACAACAGCTTCTATTTTTTTTTGCCCATACACCCGGTTTTTTCAAAAGAAATCCCCACGGCTCAATTCTCAGGATTTCTCAAAATGCTAAATCTTTTTAAAACACTTCAAGGGTTTTAGAATCTAATGTGACAAATAGTTTATTTTTAATGTCACTGGTTGTCTTTTTATGATTTTTGGACGGAATTTATTTCTAAACACCTTCACGCCTGTCTTTCAAGATATTTGGGGAGTTTTTAAATGGATTCATACACTTTAGAGGGTGAATAATTCATTGTAAACAAATACTGATTATAACATTAACTTTTTATCAGATTTCATGACAAAGAAATGGAAATATAATGATACACAGAGGTATGGTACATTGTATGATGCTTTGGAGTGTTACATGTAAGATAATTATTACACATTACATATGGGTTTAGGAATGTAATTCAGGCGTAGACCACCGTTTTTAAGCATTTTCTAGTTGTTATCAGTAGTGTTTATAACAATTTCTCTTTCTTATACTTATTATTTGTGTGCACATTCTTAGTCTGTACTAATGTCTCTTTGTTGTTTATTACATTTATTATTTATTAATAAATTATTAACTTGCAATTATGTCTCTTGCTTTTTGTTTTATTTATTTATTTTATTTTATTCATTTCATTTATTCTAATTGTTTTATTTTATTTTGTTTATTTTACTTGTTTTACTTATTAACTTTATTTGTTTTAAATAAAATTTTGAATGAGGATGATTGGGGAGGTTGCGCGCATCAAATGCCGCCCTCCATAATTTTATTTTGTTTTGTTTTGTTTTGTTTATTTTACTTGTTTTACTTATTTATTTTATTTGTTTTAAATAAAATATTGAATGAGGATGATTGGGGAGGTCACGCACATCAAATGCTGCCCTCCATATGCTATTTGCATAAAAATTAAAAATTAAAAAAAAACTGGGTGCCTGCGTGGAAAACCGGGTGCACCGCGCAGCCGCAGCTGCGCAGAAAACCGGGTGTAAGCGCAGAAAAACTGGGTTTTTTTATTAATGCCCTAAAAATAAATAACATAAAAAAAAAAAAAAAAACTGGAAGATCTATGAAATTTTGGTTCATGTGGATGGGCTCACCACAGAGACTTGGAGGTCCAGGGTTAGGGAGTGCGTCAATGATAAATAAAAATAGAGAGATGGGAGATTGTATTTCCCAAAACCTCGAGATGGAACTGAGTTAAAATCCCAAAGGGAAAAGGACCGCAAGGGTGTGGATGACCATGTGTGTGTTTGAAGGTCTGTACTATGATTGTTCTTCAATGGTATAATCACTGGCATGGCTAATTTTGCCACCACCAGTCATTTTAATTGCATCTATTGATACGCTCACAATACACTGAAAAGATACATACTTTGTCTATCTAAACACACACACACACATATAGTACCGATCAACAAGAACATCTAGATACGTATAATCAATCGTACGCCGTCAACACATGAATCGTAGAGCGAAGTCGAGAGAAGGAGTCATGCTGGGCCAAAGGGAAAGGACGAAAGGGCTGCAATGGGGATAAGAGTGTTTGCAGATTGGGTAGAAGGAGGATCCTTAGAACAAGAGAGTGTGCAAGGTAATAATACAGAAAGACAAGTGTGTGTGGGCGGGGGGGAATATAATAAAATAGAAAGAGTCAGCGGGTATGAGTGTTTGAATGAGAAGGAGGGGAGGGGGGAGAGGTATCGAAAGCGGGAGGGGGAGGAGTCTGGTCAGAAACGGGTTGTTGATCGGAAGGACGAAGGATACCAAGACGTGAGAGATTGCCGATTCGACCGAGGAAGCTGAGTTGTTGAGGGGTGACGCCACCGGAAGGAAGTCTTAGTTGATGATTGACGTTATCATCTTCAATGAGCGGTTGAGAGGTAGTAGGTGTTGGATGGATGAGCGTTGTGAGTGAGGGTCTACGGGATGGCTTGTGAGTGATCTGTGAGCATGAGGTGGAAGAGGTGATGGAGCGGTCGAGATGAAGGGTGTGATGTTGTGGGTGATATGGATCGTGGTCGGTCTCATGGTCCAAGTGACTGCTGCTAGGCTCGGAAGATCCTTGTAGGTTGGATGGAAGTAAGGTACGGGATGAGGAGGATGAGTTGGGGAGAGGGTGGTTGGAGGAAGATTGCTGGGGTGGGTAGTTGGTGGATGTGTTGGTGGATAGTTGGTAGTCAGGTGGTGGTTCGGATGGATGAGGGTGAGGTTGTAGGTTATTGGATGTTGGTAAGAGTTCGGTGGTCGTAGGGGGGTGAGTGTTGTTATTTTGAGTGCGTGAGTTATGGGTGGTGGTATGGTTGCCGATAAATCTCATGATAAACGAGGTCTGAGAGGGTTGATTGTTTTCGGTTTCGCGTTGAGCATGGGCAAGGGTCATCTCAGTTTCTTGAGGGTCGACGGAGCTGTAAGTGAGAGTGAGTGGGTGGTTGAGCTTACGAGATGATCAAAAGTAGGATGATATGATGAGGATGTTAAAAAAAAGAAGAGGAATTAGGTGAACGGACTATTGAGGGACGGTGCGAACGCTATCGGATCGACTAGGTCTTGGATTGATTCCATTCATGAGCCTCCTCATTCGATCGGTTCTTCGTTGACCCTCTGGACGATCGGCGCCGGTTCCACCTGGTGGGATGATGAATCTGGGAGCACCTGATCGATGGGGTGCGTTAGGGTTATGGTCTGGTTGAGTGATTTGATTTGCGTAGAGATGGGTTCTTCGATGTACTTTTCTACGCCAATAGAGGATCGTGAGTAGGGTGGCCAGGATGGGGACGATGATGATGACGGCGATGACTGGAGGGGATAGGTTGTTAGTGGTAGGTGGACTGGATGATGAGGTCTGATGGGATGAGTCGTTGGATGAATCGATTGGCCTAGGATGAGTGGGTGGTGGGTTAGAAGAGCTCATGATGGAGCTTGAGTTGGTTGGTTGATTGTTATTCTTATTCTGTTGTTGTGAGCTTGGGTTGTTGGTATTAAAGAATGGGTTAGATGAGGCTTGGGTATCGACAGCTGGTTGAGTTTGATGATTGATGATGCTGTTGTTGTTGTTGTTTGTTGTTGTTGTTGTTGTTGTTGGTTCTTGGTTGGTTTGGTCTTGTTGATCTGTTTGAGGATTGACCATGATGATAGAGATCAGCTTCTTGTTAGGGGAGAGAGAGAGAGAGTGGGGAGATGAGACAAGTTTTGAAGAAGGTAAATACTATCATGAAGGGTTCAACACTCAACTCTCTCTCTTTCTGCGAACCCTGAACAACCCTTTAGTTTTCAGTCTGTCTGTCTGATGTCAAGAAATAAATAAATAAATATTTAATATGTAATGTTTATTTTATTTGATCATTTAAAAAAAAACATCAGAATGTTTAAAAAAAAAAAAAAAAAAACCAGAACCAGAAGAAAACAACGCTCTTCTTGTCATCCGTGGTTAGTAGTAGGACCAAGTTTCATATCCAATAGAGCCTGTATATCAAAGAAATAAACTCAATTAAATACCACAAGTCTCAAGACTATCAGAACTTGTCTCACCTGCTCCTCCAGTCCATCAAAGTAATTCTCATCATCATCATCACCACCATCAGGAGAACCAACCATATGGCTATCAGCCATCCCACCAGCTTCAGCCTGGCGTTGTTCGGCCTGTCGACGCTGAATATCCTCCAATCCCCATAGACTAATCCCATCCTGACCGATCTCAAACGGCTGAGCCATCGATCTTAAGAACCTCTTGGAGATCACCATCGCCATATCAGTTGCTAACAAGTTGGTGTTCACCAAAAAAAAAAAAAAAAAAAAAAAACTTATCAGTCACTCTTTCTAAACCAAACCTCTGTATTGATTTACTCTCACATAAATTTGATGCCGTGTCCGTAATATACGAGTTGATCCACTTGGGCAGTTTGGCTCGTTTATCAGCTTTAGCAAATCGCTGAAGATCATAAACACACATTCTGATCAATATAAAAACGTTTTCCCATCGAGATCTTTTTATACCTTGTCAGCAAACACCATCAATCCATAGTCCGTCTTCCCTCTCAAGACTCTTCCAACACATTGAGCAGCATGTCGCATCGCATCAAACGTCAGATAATCATTCTCCCGAACTATCAGGTATCTCATTCAGCAAACGGGAACCTTAACAGTCACTATCAAGAGTTCATGCCTCACTTCGATAGTTATCCCTCAGAAATTCCAACCGGGCCTTCAAGATTCGACTCTCGGTGTATTGATAGGGAATCCCAAACATGATCACTGCTCGTCCATACTAACACACAACGAGAATCATCTGGATGTTATCTTCATCGGTCTTCCGTAGTCACTTTCCGAGCAAACTAACTAAAAATAAATAAAAAATAAATAAAATTGAACTTGACCTACGTTATGATCAAAATCGATCCCTTCAGAAACTTTACCTCGCGCCACCGAGAGCAGAACTGCCCCCTTACCATTATCACACGCCCGTCGATAGTTTTCTAAGGCGATACTCGTTTCGACCGCGTCCGGCGTTTCGACAAAGATCAGCTTATACTTCCAAACTTCCTTGAGGATGTCCTATCAAGTGATTATAAATAAATAAAATAAAAACCCCCAAGACACCAGTGAGTAGGTACTTGTAGATCATTAGAGGCCGCTCATATCAGCAAACTTACCATGTCATGCCATGCGGCTACAATGGATTCCATATAAAGGTACGAGGGGAAGAAGGCCACGATCCCATCAGGAACGATCTTACAGTACTCGATTAGGATCGTCCCAAAGTTCCGAACCACCGATGGGTCTAAATAAATTCAATCCAACAAAACACACATACACACTAAGTAATCAACCATTCGTAACGAGTTTGAGAGAGATAAATACCGTTTCGGACTTCAAACCTCGAAGAAATCGCCACCTGATCGCTTCCTCGAGTCACAACCAACGGCAAGAAACAGTTCCTGGTAAGAGTCATCGAGTAGGACTCCTGGACAGTAGCCTCAAAGCCCAACATCTTTGGGTACATCTCCAGCGGACTGATCGTACCCGAAGTAATGATCACGCTGCTAAACCGCTCAAAAATCGGCTTGATCGCTAACGATGCATCTAAACAACTGTGATCGATCTCATCATATCGGTCAACCTCGTAAGCTTACTTGGCATCTAATCTAGGACACCGATCCTCAGGACTAACGTGAGGTGAAAAACCGGATTGGGAACTGTCGCATTTTCAGTTTCGAAGGGTTCCAGGATCAATAGAAATCCTGAATCGAAAGATGAAATGTTGGTTGAACGATTGATTCAACCGTTCCATCGAAACCTTGCATCTACCCATATCTAATGCCCAAGGCCTTACCTTTCTCGTATGTGGCCACGAGAGTTGCAAAACTGGCCACTTTTTGGAGAGCGTTGTACTGATCCAAGTCGGTTAATTCAAGCGTCCGAATCAGACTAGTGAGTCGGTCGGCACAGAATCTCAGCGGCTTCCGGTCGATATACGTTAGATCTTTAACATGTTGGAGAAATGATGGCGGAGTCTCGGCAACCACATGCAATACTCGCATCCTTGTCTGTACTCCACATTTAGATCATCAGTCGATCCGATTGTCTGAGAATCAAGCTCGAGTGTAATGAATTCCCTTTGGGCTGGCAATCTTACCTTGAGATATTCCACAAATCGAGTAAGAAACGCAGTAAAATGTTCCGCTCGTCGGATATTTCCAGGCACAGCCTCTTGGAGCAGGTCCTCTGGGAGGACTGGGCACATAGGGCAATGGTTTCAACTTAGTAGATCAGGCGGATCTGAGATTGCGGCAGACAAGTTGGCTGGTCATCATACCTGGATTCCCAAGAATAGCAGCTTCTTCTTCGGATCCAAGACTGCCTTCGGATTGGCCAAGCCCTCTAACCAGTCGCTCATACTCATTCTGTAGCTTGCTCGCATCGGTCCGCTTGATCTCCCGAATTTTCTCGTCCAAAGCGCCGATACTTTTTCCGGCGTTATCGAGCATGCCCTTAGTGAGATCAATCGACAGGGACTCGATGCAGACGTTATCGATGTTGTGAGCCTCGTCAAAGACGACGATCGAGTTGGGTAAAAGCTCTTTGGAGACTTGAGTGGCCACCTTCGGGTCTAAAAGATAGTGAAAGGAGTAGATAATGATGTCTGCGTGGGCAAGCTTAAAGGATATATCGACGAATAGATCAGCCAGAGGACTGTGTACTATTTTCCATTTGATTCTGTAACGTACCATCCGACGGACTGCAAAATAGGGACATATGCCGTGTTGATGACCATATGCTGTGATTTCTTCTAGCGTCCAAACGCCTCGCGGGATAAGATTTCCAGGCTCTAGTTCTCCAAGTTTCTGCCAGTAGTTTAGAGGTAGTTAGTAGGAGGAATCGGTCTATTGACCTCAATGTGTTTCCAATGTATCGCGTCTCTTTAATACTTACTTCATGAAAATCACACAAGGGCACACTTCCTGGCTCGGCTCGACCTTTTTCACATGCCCATGCAGAAGTTAAATCTCGACATCGTGCATCGACTACTTTGCCCTTTTTTTCCCGTGAGATCTAAAAAGTGAACAAGCAGCAGAGGACGATGTGATTGGCGATCCGCCTTTTCGATGAGCGTCAACAGGTTGGTGAATGGTAAAACAATGGCTAGCTGGAAGAGGATCAGGATTTGGATCAGTGGCTCACCTGAGGATGAATGCATAGGTTTTTTCGACTCGTAAGGCCCACGCCTAAAAAGTCATCTTCATTAGTCGAAGCAGCGCTATCAGTCAGCCCAGCACGAAGACGGTGCTGGGAGGCGCGATAGGCCATGAGTCTCTTGAGCTCGATCAGCGCCTTCTCGATCTCTGGCACGGTTCGCGAGCAGTAGACCAGCTTGCGTCGTTCGGGGTAGTACAGTTGGTAGGCGACGATCAGCGACAGCAATGAGATCGTCTTGCCCGTCCCGGACGGCATCTCTAGCACGCAATGGCCTCCCAAGTCGAGCGTTCGCTTAAGATCGCACATCTGCTCCCTCGACCCGGATCAGTTAGTTGACTTTGTCTTGCCTTACGAATATAAGAAGACTCTTTTTCGCGTACATAGGCATATTGTTCTATGATTTCAAAGCCTCTCCACCCAGATCAGAAAAGCGTGTATCAGAATGGTACTACATTCGATCGTTGGCTGAGAACTAAACACTTACCGGGATAGATCTTGTCGTATGGAAAAAGGATCTGGGCCAGGGAGAGATACGCAGGTTGATGAGCACAAGGTCTCAGTGCGACAATTCATAACTTTGACTGACTTCCAAATCATCGATCGTAAATATCATCGCGCCAAAGTAAAGTTGCTTCAGTCGGTTTTGGCGAATTTTGAGTTCGGGGTGCGAAGGACGCGACCACAGTTCACATTGGGCTGTCTGTCAAAATTTTATCTTGCATCAGTAAACAGTGTTGTGAAATCTACTACTTAGTATAAATCATACCAAATACATTTGCCAATTTTGACCAGGGTTTACTGATGCTTATGATGAAATTTTACTTGAAGTTTTTACAACTAAAGATTCTTTCATTTTTGACAATTGTCAGTGAAGTTAATAATTATGTTTAATTTTGTGATAAGCATCTCTAAGAGCCTGGGAGAAGTGTAAGCTGATGTCATGCGACCAACCCAACGTACAGATGGGGATTTGGTTGATTGAAGCGCAAAGGGGACTGGAGGATGAGTCGAAGATATTCTTCGAAGCAACTCGAGGATATCTTTGAGTCGAAGTATTCTCAAAGATAAATTCAAGACTAACTTTGAAGATGAGAAGTACAGACTAACACTGGGCTCAGGTGGGACTCGAAGTAATCAGGCACTGCAAAGATTATTGTATCAGATTCTCAAATCTGGCATTACATCAGTTGAAAAAATCTTTTATCATATCAGACAAAGCTGGTATTGTATCTACCACAACTAATATTATATCTACCTATTGTGATATTATGTCTATCATCAGGGATATTAAATCAGTTGAAACTATTTAATATCAACATGACTGACTTGATCTCAGATTTTTCCATCTGATGTAATACCCATGGGCCAAAATGTTATGTCAGATGCAAAAAACTGATATAAAGTCAGGGATGTTGATATTTAATTGCATCAACTGATGCAATAAGGAAAGGTAACGTAAAACAATGTTATATTAATTAAGTGAAGAAAAGAAGAAAAGTAAAGAAAGTACAGTTGCTTTTATAGGCAAATATTGACATGATGCTTTCGTGAAGATGAGTAAGGAAAGTATTTACTCGCAGTTAGATTTACACGAGTGATTGAAAGAAAGTCAAATGAAAGCATAATCGATGATATGACAATTAATTTGAAGATACAAGACAGAGATTCCCAGGTGATGTAATTGGTAAGTGCGAGGCTTGATTGAAAGGCTTAAGCGCCAAGCTGAGAGTCGAGGCATGCGAGCTAGTCCGAGTAAGGGTTATTGGATAAGCGTCGAAGAGCCGTCGAATCACCGGAAAGGGGAATCTTCGAATCAGGGACCGGATTGGGTAATGAGTTTTGATGAGTGTCCCGTTGATTAGGTATCACACATTTGGTCCTTTGAAAGTTCGAAACTGAGTGTTGCATCCAAAGTTCGATGCATATGGAAATGCTGAGCCGGGTTTGGCTGAGAGTGAGAGTTGCAGCGTGACAGATGCCGGGGTATAAAAGCCAATCTCCTGCAAAGGTCAAAGGTAAAGAATTTCCCACACTTACTACTCTAACTAGTTTAATCGAAGAAAGAAAAAGCCGAAAAAAAATACAGAAGAAAACAAAGAGAAGAGAAAAAAAACGGAAAATGTCTGTAGTAGAGGTTATCAATCGAAGATGTCAAAGATGTATTCGACAGAACCTAACCTGTTCACCAAGTACGGCGACTAGGGGAGATCGATCAAAGTGTGAGATGTGTCAAAGGGTCAGGGTGCCTTGTGTTTTCGAACAAGGGTTCTCTTTCGACTCGGAGGATGCCCTGCCAATCTTGGCTATAAGTAGTGATGCCGTGTCGACTAGAATCCCTCCCTTACCCCCACCATCCAGGTCGCCTTCCATTGTCCAAATTCAAGGTGCTCGTCCAAGAAGAGCCATTACTCGAGTAAATTATTGAATACCAAACTTATTGGGGACGCCAGAGGTGGAACAACCGGGAGATTTGAGTAAGTGACGAAGAGAAGAGAAGAGAGTGTGATTTCAAGATTGCTGATAATTTTGAGAATCTTGTTTGTTAGCTTTGTTAGGGCCGTATCGAAGATACACAACCATGACACCGCCACCGCCGCCGATGTATGATGAACCCGACCCAATTGTCTTGCTTGAACGGCCAAACAATCCGGAAGTGACTCGAGTCATCGAAGGAGCTGTGGGAAGAGTCGAAGCTACTGTCGGAGCGATCATCGAAGAAGAGAGGGTCGAGGAAAGAGGAGTCAAGGAAAGAGGAGTCGAGGAAAGAGGAGTCGAGGAAGGGAGAAGATTGGAGGAAGAAGAGAGAATAGAAGAGGAGAATGGAGTCGAGGAGGAGAGAAGAGTAGAAGGGGAGGAGAGGAGAGTGGAAAATGAAGAGAGGGAAACCAACGCTCAACTGTTAACCGAAGGTTTCGTCGAAGGGAGTAGTTCGAGGAAGCGGGTTTACGAGGAAGAGTTGGAGAGAGACAAAGGTTGGTCTTGCAAGAAGTCGAAGACCGAACAAGATTCAAAGAAGATCAGTTCGATCTTCGACGAACATCAGATGATTCAGGTTCGAATCGCGAAACGAATGTTGAATTTGGTGGTAGGAAGAGATATGAGAGAATTTATGTTATTGGTGAAGGAGTTGAAGGAAAGTTGGGAAGAAGCTGAGAAAAAATTGAAAGAGGAGGATGAAGAAGAATAGAGTGGTTTTATTTTTATTTATTTTGTTATTTAGTTATTATTTTATTAAAAGATGTTTTTGAAAGATAAGAAAAGATTTTTTTAATTTGACAATTTAAGAGAGTGGTTAGAAAAGTTAAAGTTACAAGAGAAAGAACAAAGAGAGAAAAAAAAAAGGAAAAGGGAAAAAAGTGAAATAGGATGAGATAGAGTGTTAAGAGGATTGCCGAGGTTTTCAAGGGTAGGTGGTATGAAAGTCTTGAACCAAGGCGGGAGAGTTTCGAAGATGTTGTGCTGGTTCCCAGGAGGTTCGATCTTCGTTGGACTGGAATCCAGTCCATTCGACAAGATATTGTAGTTTGCCTTTGCGTAATCTCAAATCAAGGATACGACTTACTTCCCACTCAAGGTGATCTTGAACATTAACAGGTTCTGGAGGGGGATGAGTCTTGCCCGGGAAAAGATCCTTGGCTGGCTCTAGGAGTGATACATGAAAAACTGGGTGGATAGCGCTCCACTTCAAGGGAAGGGTGAGTCGATAAGCGTTCTTCGAGATGATTGATTCGATGGTGAAAGGACCTAATTTTTGTTCGGAAAGTTTCTTGGCGGGTCGAGTTGATCGAATGTTGCTGGAGTCGAGCCATACTTTATCGCCGATGTTGTAAGCTGGGGATTCGAGTCAAAGTTTATTGGCTTGAAGCTTGTATCGTTGACTGGCTGCTTCGAGGTTGGTTCAAAGTTGATCTTGAAGAAGCTTGAGATTCGAGAGATAATCGGAGGCTGGAGTTGAAGGTGAGAGGTGAATTGAATTCAAGGTTGGATTCCGACCATAGATTGTTTGAAAGGGTGATTGTTGAGTTGAAGAGTGAGTGGCGTTGTTGTAGGAGAATTCGGCTAAGGCAAGCCATTGGCTCCAGTTGTCCTGCTGATAACTGACGAACATTCAAAGATATTGTTTGAGAATTTGATTAACTCGTTTGGTTTGACCATCTGATTCGGGGTGATAGGCAGTTGATAGGTTGCGAGTTATTTTGAGTTGTTGGCAGAGCGAAGTCCAGAAACCTGAAACAAACAATGAGCCACGATCGCTGACTATATTATCAGGGAGACCATGCTTTGAGAAAACATTTTTGATGAACAAGTTCGCAAGGTCTAATGATGTACAAGTAGTCTTGGTTTGAAGAAATAGAGACATCTTCGAAAAACAATCCACTATCACTAGGATAGCGTCATGGCCATCACTAAGGGGGAGTTGAGAGATAAAGTCCATAGAGAGAGAATGCCAAGGAAATGGTGGAATTGGAAGTGGTTGAAGCAACCCATACTTCCGATGCTTCGAGGATTTGTTCCTATTGCAAGTGTGACAACGGTTTACATAATCTTTTACATCCTTGACCATTCCTGGCCAATAGAAGTCTCGAGCTATAAGTTGGTAAGTCTTATCCTGGCCGAAGTGACCAGCTAGGGGAGAATCATGTCTTGATTCGAAGATATCAAGTTTGACTTTAGGATCATTCGGAACAACAAACCTGCCCTTATATAGGAGCACGTCATCTTTATCGACTGTATAGTCCTTCGAGTCATTTCCTCAAAGTTGACGACAAACAGGGTCATCCTTCTGAGTTCGAACTAACTCAAGGAATTCCTTGTTGAGTTGTCCCAAATGTATTGAGTTAAGAGATATACCAGGGGAAGAAGAAGAAAATATGGTTCGAACATTAGCAGGGTTATTATCAGCAAAGGCTCTCCCCTCCGAGGGACAAAAGTCGTCTTGACGTGGCAAAGCATCTGGAACTACTGCTAATTTGCCAGGTCAATAGCTTATAGTAAAATGTAATTCGGAGAGAAGTTCCGACCAACAAGCTTGCCTGCGAGTAAGAACTTTAGTGCTCGTAAAACACGTAAGAGCATTATGGTCAGTCAAAATCTCGAAAGGTTCGAGGAGACTGAGCAAATAAGAGCGCCATTTTTTCAAGCAATGGACAATTGCAAGAAGTTCCTTATCATGAATCTCATAATTGAGTTCAGCGGATTGTAGCTTTCTTGATTTGAAAGCTACAGGGTGAAGATGCTTCGAAGAAGCGGAAAATTGAGATATTACACCTGCAATGGCATAGTCACTTGCGTCAGTTTCAACAACGGTTTTACCCATCTCACTGAAGTGAGCCAGAATTGGTGCGGTAGTGAAAGCTTTCTTGAGAGTATTAAACTCCCGTTCTGCTTTGACTGTGAAGATGAAAGGAGTATCCTTTTGAAGAAGATTAGTAAGGTTCACTATGGTTTTTGAATAATTCTTTATAAATTTGCAATAAAAATTAGCAAAACCAAGGAAACCTTGGAGTGTTTTAACACTCGAGGGCTTGGGCCAGTTGAGGACTTTTTGACATTTGTCCGAGTCCATACTGATACCATCAGTAGAGATGACTACCCTAAGGAAGTGAAGAGACGAGTTGTGAAATTTGCATTTTGACAACTTGGCAAAGAGATTATTTTCTTGAAGTCTTCGAAGCACTTCCTTGATATGGGAAGTGTGATCTTCGAGGTTCTTTGAGTAACCCAGAATATCGTTGAGGTAGACGACTACGTATACTTCGACAATGTCAGCAAAGATATTGTTGACCAGGTTTTGAAAAGTGGAAGGAGCATTGCAAAGCCCGAAAGGCATTACAGTATACTCATAACTACCAAATCTGGTTCTCATAGCCGTCAGCCATTCATGACCTTCGGCGATTCAAACCAAATTATAGGCACCTCAAAGATCAAACTTTGAGAAGTGAGTAGCTCCATGGAAGAGAGTAAGAAGGTGAGCCATGGGGGGAACTGGATAAGCATTTTTTCGAGTAACATTATTCAGCCTCCTGTAGTCCACACAGAGTCTGAGGGACCCATCCTTCTTAGGGACAAAAAGTACAGGAGAACCTGTATTTGACTTGCTTGGTCAAAGGAAACCTTTTTCTACATTTTCCGCAATGTAGCCTTGAAGTTCAGCAGATTCTTGCTTTGAGAGAGAATAGACTGGACCAGGCGAAGGTGCCGGGCCTATGAGTTCAATCTGATGATCATATGGTCTTCAAGGAGGGAGTTTATCCGCTCTCGAAGAAGAAAAGACATCAGCAAATTCATGGTAGATGGGGAGAAGAGTCTTTCGGATGGTTTCGAGGTCTTCGATCTCATCATCTTCTTCGAGGCTTGGAATAGTCGTCAAGGGAGGATGTGAGAGGATCAGAGAGTACAGAAAACCTTTAAATGAAGGTAATTCCTTCTCTTTGAAGAAGGAAGGGAGAGATAAGTTAGAGCAATAAGCAATTACCCCGTGATCTTTTGAAGAAATAGAAGAGGGAGAGGCAGGATATTCGAAGTCTCCTGGCGGAAAAGTGTCATCTAACTGAATGAAATAGTTGGGCAAGCTGTTTAATTCTTTTTTGACTGGAAGAGAAGAGTTAGTGTCTGGAGATATTTTGGGTCGAAGGTTAATTACTCCTTCTTGCCAGTTAACATCTGGGTTCCAATGCACCAGAAAGTCATGGCCAAGGATGGTATCATCCATTCCTTGGGCATCCAAGACCAAAAGATCCCATTCGAAGCTGGGGAAAGATTTGAATTGAAAAGTCCACTTCGCCTTCTTCAAAACCCAGAAACTGGGTTCCTTCGAAGAACTTACCAAGAAGATCGGGAATCTTGATGTCTCAGTGAGCTGAAGGGACTGTTGTTTGGCAAATGTCAAACTAATAAAAGACACATTAGCACCAGAGTCGAGAAGGACCCTGTATGGTTGATTCGAAGAATCAAATAAAATAAATCTCGAACTTGGAACACTCTTAGTGGTCTCACAAGCTCAAAGGTTGACTTGCGGAAAGGTAAAAGATAAGTAGTTTTCTTTGCGAATCATAAGAGAACTACTCATTAATTTTTTGACAACTTAGCTGCCTCACGGGCTGCTCTTTTAGCACAAGCATCCAATTGATGTTTTCCACCGCAATACATACAAAGTCCCTCCTTTTCCCTTCTCGCCTGGTCATCTGCCTTGAGGAACCCTTTGGTGTTGAGCACCTTGGAGATCTCTTGAGGAATCTTGGTTCAAGTTTGTTGGGGGGTTGAGGTCAAAGGTTTTGACGTTGCGGGGTGGATCTTCTTTGAGGTCGAATTCGAAGATTTCTTCGAGGATTGATCTTGTGTCAAAGGAGTTGAGTCGATCTTTTTGGTTCAAGATCGGTCGTGATAGCAGTTGTCCAACTCGATAGTGCAATTGATGAGATGTTGGAGTGTCGAGAGTCAATGACCACTGACCGCAAGCTGGTCGGTGATTCGAGAAGGTAGGCCTTTTCAGAAATGAAAAAGAAGAGCCGCGTCGTTCCAGTTGATATGAGATTGTAAGACTTGGAACTGGGCAATGTAGGTTGAGGCTTTACCGTTCTCCTTCATCAAAAGAGAGTTGAGTTTGAACTCGGCATTGCAAACTTCATTGGGATCTCCGAATAATGTGAACAATTGTTGTTCAAACTTTTCCCAGTTATTGAGGGTGCAGTCCGGTTTGGTGTTGTTCAGCAATTCGTGGTAAGGCTCGAACCATTGAGAAGCTTGGCCACTGAGATATGAAGACACGTAAAGTACCTTCTGTCAATCGAGGGAGAAGGTTGCCGGGTCGTTGGAAAAGAGAATTTTGCAGGATTGCACAAAACCTCTTAATTTCGAGGATTGCTCGCCGTCAAATTTGTCGGGAGCTTTCATTCCGGGTGTCCGGAAATTGGGAGTTCCATTACCTCCTCCAGTCTTCAGGGCCTTGATAAGGGATACCAACATCGAAGTCGGTGATTCATCGGCCGCCCTTTTGGGTTCTTTGGAACCTGAAGGATTTTGAGGTGGCGAAGGAGGGGGGTTCCGTCGCCGAGGTCGCCCTCGGTTGAGCGGTTCCTGGAAAGTGAAAGAGTCCTCTGAATCAGAAAGTTGCCAAAGTGGGTCAATAGGCGCATTCTGATTTCGAGTCAAAGGAGGGATTTGTTCGATTGAGGGTCAATTGCCGATGGGAGTCGCGGGGGCTTGGCGTCGGTCAATGTCATGGTCCAGGGAGTGTTCGGCCGGACCTTGTGACCTAGTTTGAACTGGTGTACGTTGCATCACCAAGAGAGATCAACAGTCGAAGAAGTTGACTGTCGAGCAACAAGATATGATAGGGAGAGAGACCTATAAACTTGTTGTAAGACTTAATTAATATACTGTCATGTGACCAACCCAACGTACAGATGGGGATTTGGTTGATCAAAGCGCAAAGGGGACTGGAGGATGAGTCGAAGATATTCTTCGAAGCAACTCGAGGATATCTTTGAGTCGAAGTATTCTCAAAGATAAATTCAAGACTAACTTCGAAGATGAGAAGTACAGACTAATACTGGGCTCAGGTGGGACTCAAAGTAATCAGGGTGATGGCTGATTAAGGAAAGGTAACGTAAAACAATGTTATATTAATTAAGTGAAGAAAAGAAGAAATGTAAAGAAAGTACAGTTGCTTTTATAGGCAAATATTGACATGATGCTTTCGTGAAGATGAGTAAGGAAAGTATTTACTCGCAGTTAGATTTACACGAGTGATTGAAAGAAAGTCAAATGAAAGCATAATTGATGATATGACAATTAATTTGAAGATACAAGACAGAGATTCCCAGGTGATGTAATTGGTAAGTGCAAGGCTTGATTGAAAGGGTTAAGCGCCAAGCTGAGATTCAAGGCATGCGAGCTAGTCCGAGTAAGGGTTATTGGATAAGCGTCGAAGAGCCGTCGAATCACCGGAAAGGGGAATCTTCGAATCAGGGACCGGATTGGGTAATGAGTTTTGATGAGTGTCCCGTTGATTAGGTGTCACGCATTTGGTCCTTTGAAAGTTCGAAACTGAGTGTTGCATCCAAAGTTCGATGCATATGGAAATGCTGAGCCGGGTTTGGCTGAGAGTGAGAGTTGCAGCGTGACAGCTGAATAATTATATCGCAAGTGACTCAAGTGGATTGGTTGTGAATGTTCTGTGGGTATTGCAAAGGTTGAGTATTTGATTTGTGGTGGGAGTATAAATTGTAGTGGTATATTTTATTCAGGTGGGGGAGGTTATGACTGTTGTAGTCAATTACATAATCCTTACATAAAGGATTATACTTAACTGCATAATATGTCATGACTGACCTTCTCAACAAGCTTGTAATTTCTCTCACACTAATAATACACTATTTTCTCCTTTACATAAACACATACTATAGATACAAGTTGTACTTAGAGTATAGTGTTTCTTTTTCCTTATGCAATCTACAAATTATTTAGTTTAATCCAATTATACCCACACTTGAATTCTTTAATGACTCCTGTTGTGGGACTTGTTGTGGGAACTAAATATAACTTGGTGGAATATCTGCTGAGTGGGGAGTAAATTGCTAATAGGTTGAAAGGTGTTAGAGTTATAGGACAACAAGGTTACAAACATAACATGAGAATCAATCTTCAGACACATAGTAGAAGCATAGCCTTAACCATCTCACTTTAGACACATACTGCACTGCATAACTTGTATATAGTGTACCAATTGTACATGCTGGTGTTATGTCATTTTCCCATGACATTTTGTATTTTTTTATTTTCTCTCATTTTATATGTATAGTTTGTGAGCTTATGGGTTTTTGTCAGCTATGTGTATGAAACACTGGCTTAATGTCTATAACAAGCCAGGTACTATCACTGTGCTGAAAGGTTATCAGAATAATCACAAGTCTTATTCTCTCTCTATAGTGTCCAAACTATGCACAGAGGATAACCTAAACTCCTAATAACTGTATATTTGATATACAAATGAGTCAATCAGGAGAAGACTAACAGCTAACCATATAGGTTGGCTGTATTTCTGTCTTTTTGAGAGATTTGTAACAATATAAATTGTTACTAAGCAGCTGGCAAGCACTTGAGCTGATTGGCTACTGTCAGAGGTGGTAGTCTTGCAGCAACTGCTTTATAAGGAATAGTCCAAGGTCTAAGATGGGGATGTTCTAAGATAGCTTGATAACTAGTCCAGTAAATAAGGTGGGTTGGATAATAAAGGAATAACACTACTCTAAAAGTAGGAGGAGAATATTCAGTGTACTTACTAATGTGGTACTGGGGGAATATGCCGAGGATCCAATCCTAGGCCAGGAAATGGCCTCCTTTTATACTCTAGAGGGCTTCAGGGGAAGGTTCTAGAATGTTGTTGTATATTCTGCTCTAATGTATTACAATTCAAATGCACTATGATGCAATGGGAATTGTATTGAATTGAGCACAGTATTATCTATGTCCCCATGTCCCCATGACCTCATCACATGGATGTATAACCAATCACATCATGGGCCAGTTCATTTAATAGAACAATACTGGGAAATTACCACACACTTAGGTAATTTTTTTCTTATTAGCATAATTTTATTATTCTTGTATTTATGAAAATAAGCTTATTGTCTCTCAGCTTTTATGACAATACTTTCTAATCCATAATTTATACTTTTTATTCCCTTTTTCTTAAAGTATCTTTATTGTATGATAAGGTAGTAGAAGGAGTATGAATTTAGTGGTGGTTTGAGTGAGCTACCCCACTTAATTTTACCTTCTGAGTTGATTGATATACTAATATTTCATGATATGTTATTATTTACAGTAGTAATACATTATTTTTATTGTATCTTATAGTTTAGTCAGTTCTTAGGATACTCTGGATTATCTCTAGGGCTGACAGTTTTGGTCTCTCACCAACCCAAGTATGTACATAGACTTTCCATATAAATAGTCCACTTACCAAAATATATTTTCCCCTTGGGGGCCCGGTTCCAGCTACAACAGCTAGTACCGGCTCCCCTTTCTCTCTTCATTCAGTTTAGGGAGACCAATGTAGAGTTACAGGATTACACAACATTACATGACATTTAGTAATCCATATTACAAATTATACATTTCACATCATTTTACATATCACAGACATGTAACAAAACAAAGAGTATGTAATTTGTAACTGCGGCTACCCATTAGAGTTTCCTCATCTATGTTGGCACCCAAACTGGATAGTTGCAGAGCGCTTACTTTGATCATGTATCTTATAATCAATACTGAATGTGCCTGTGCTTACTGTGACATGTTTCTTCTTGTCAGGTAAGTCTCCTATTGTTGAGTTTTCATTCTTCTGTTCCTCCCAAAAAACACTACTTGTCAATCCTTTAAATATAATTTCTGTGATCAACTTGAATTAGACTAGAATGCAGCTTTTTATACTAAGTTTTTTGTATTTACAACTCTTAGTTCTAATGTTTGTTTATTCTTTTTTCTGATTCACTTTCTGATTATTAAAAACTGATTACTAGAATTAACGCCTCTTAGTATTTGTGGTTTTTGTAATATGTTTTTTCTTGATTAATATACTAGCTTGACTAAAAGAGACTGAGAAGGCCTGACTAGTTATTTCTTCCAAGTACTCATATTATACTCCTCTCAGTTTTTATTCAAATTACTCCTTATTCATTTTCATTTCTCAAACCACAAATTAACCACTTGTAACTAGTCTATAAAAACATAGCCTAGTCCAAGCAATAACAATTATAAGTTCTCCTCATAAAAACAAAGTCCCCATCTTTTGAGTATCCCAGAGTCTGTTCACTAATTCCCTTCCTTTTTTCATTTCGCCAAAAATCCAACACCTATTATGCAATTTACCAATTTTAGGGAGACCAATACCAAATGTGCCATTGCTTACCATGCTGTGTTTCTTCTTGTCAGAATCACACTTATCATAAAAGTCTACGGGTACTATGCAAAGAGTCTTGTAATCAATGTTTATAAAGACATGGCTGCTTCCAAGATAGAGCTTACTTGTATATAGAAATCTCTATCAGACCTAGATACCTCCAATTACTTTTCTTGCAGATCTGTTACAGCTTCTGATGATAATGAATATTTAATCAATAATAGAGCTCCCAATACTACTGCTACTACTGCTATTGCTAATTGTTGAACCCCAAATTTTCACATCCCTTTCATTCAAGTAAAAGCTAAGTAAAATGAGGGAAAATCATCAATCTAAACCTAAATTGTCCGAGATTCTCAAGTTCAACCAGACATTCCCAACTCATTCATAGTGGGAACAATCAATTCCCTACAACCTACTCACCCAAATCATCAAAAAACTTAATTCTCTTTTGCTCTCTTTACCTGTGCATTTCCACTCTTCTTATTTGTTCACTCTTCCTTTGCTTCCTTCTAGCCCTTCTGAAATACACCTCTCAACTCTGAAAAAAATCTCATTGATACACTCAACTATTGATCAACTTGTTGTTAAATTATAAATCATCTCAACCTGAAACCCCGCGTCATCTTCACAACTTGGTGAGAAGTGTAATCAAGAATCTCTTTTTGACTTTCATTCTCTAACTTTTCTCTCAATACTAAGATTTCTTTTTGAGTCGTCAGTCCTATACTCTGTCATTCTTAGCTATCATATCCTCTGATGTTCTCTATATTTGGGGGGCTGATATTTGCACTCCCCTGGCCGCACGCCCATGCCAGGGGCACACCCATCAAAAAAGGGGTGTGCAGCCCGCACACCCTTTTTTTGACGGGCGTGCATGCTGCACGTCCTGTATTGGGCCTGGGCACGCCCTTTATTGGGCGTGGGAATGCAGTTTGCATACCCATCTACAGAGGCGTGCAACACCCCCAAACAGCACGCCCTGCCAGGGAGTCATACAACCTCCTCGACCGGGGGGATCCCTCCAGCCAAGGAGGTTGTATAACCTCCTCAACCAGAGGGACTCCCACCGGTTGAGGAGGTTATCCAACCTCCTTGGCCGGAGGAGATCACACCGGTTGAGGAGTAAACCTCCTTGACCAGAGGGAATCCCACGGGTTGAGGAGTAAACCTCCTCAACCGGAGGGAATCCCACGGGTTGAGGAGTAAACCTCCTCAACCGGAGGGAATCCCACGGGTTGAGGAGTAAACCTCCTCAACCAGAGGGAATCCCACGGGTTGAGGAGTAAACCTCCTCAACCGGAGGGAATCCCACCGGTTGAGGAGGTTATACAACCCCCTTGGCCGGAGGGAATCCCACCGGTCAAGAAGTAAACCTCCTCAACCGGAGGGAATCCCACCGGTCAAGGAGTAAACCTCCTCAACAGGAGGGAATCCCACCGGTCAAGTAGTAAACCTCCTCAACCGGAGTGAATCCCACCGGTCAAGGAGTAAACCTCCTTGGCCGGAGGAGATCCCACCGGTTGAGGAGTAAACCTCCTCAACCGGAGGGAATCCCACTGGTCAAGGAGTAAACCTCCTCAACCGGAGGGAATCCCACCAGTCAAGGAGTAAACCTCCCCAACCGGAGGGAATCCCACCGGTTGAGGAGGTTATACAACCTCCTCAGCCGGAGGGATCTCCCCCGGTTGAGGAGGGTGTATACTCCTTGACCGGTGGGATTCCCTCTGGCTAAGGAGGTTGTATAACCTCTTCAACCGGTGAGAATCCCTGCGGTCAAGGAGGTTATACAACCTCCTTGGCCGGAGGGATCCCCCCTGGTTGAGGAGGTTGTATGCCTCCCTGGCAGGGCGTGCGGTTTGGGAGTGTTGCACGCCTCTGTAGATGGGTGTGCAAACTGCACACCCATCTACAGGAGTGCCCACGCCCAATACAGGGTGTGCCCATGGCCAATACAGGATGTGCAGCACGCACACCCATCAAAAAAAGGGTGTGCGGGCTGCACACCCCTTTTTTGATGGGTGTGCCCCTGGAATGGGCGTGCGGCCAGGGGAGTGCAAATATCAACCCCCAAGAATAACCACAGGTATTTCTCAGTCTCACTCATTTTGTCTGAAAAATACATTTCTTTTCCCCTTTTATTCGGGCGTTGATAAACGCACGCCAAGCGCGCACGCCAATTTTTTTTGGCGTGCGGGGCCTACACGCCAAAAAAAGTGGCGTGTAGGGTCTACACGCCAATTTTATTTGGCGTGTGAGACCCACACGCCAAAAATGGCGTGTGGTTCCCACACGCCAATTTTTTTTGGCGTGTGGGCCCCGCACGCCAAATAAAATTGGCGTGTGGGCCCCGCACGCCAATTGTTTGGCGTGTGGGAGGATCCCGCTCACGTAATCGAATGGGAGGTCCCATTCGATTACGTGAGCGGGCCGGCTGACGAGGTTATACAACCTCGTCAGCCAGGAGGACTTCCTCCTGGCCGACGAGGTTGTATAACCTCGTCGGCCGGGAGGAAGTCCTCCCGGCCGACGAGGCTATACAGCCTCGTCAGCCAGGAGGACTTCCTCCTGGCCGACGAGGTTGTATAGCCTCGTCGGCCGGGAGGAAGTCCTCCCGGCCGACGAGGTTATACAGCCTCGTCGGCCAGGAGGACTTCCTCCTGGCTGACGAGGTTGTATAGCCTCGTCGGCCGGGAGGAAGTCCTCCCGGCCGACGAGGTTATACAGCCTCGTCGGCCAGGAGGACTTCCTACTGGCTGACGAGGTTGTATAACCTCGTCAGCCGGGAGGAAGTCCTCCCGGCTGACGAGGTTATACAACCTCGTCAGCCAGGAGGAAGTCCTCCTGGCCGACGAGGTTGTATAGCCTCGTCGGCCGGGAGGACTTCCTCCTGGCCGACGAGGTTATACAACCTCGTCGGCCGGGAGGAAGTCCTCCTGGCCAACGAGGTTGTATAGCCTCGTCGGCCGGGAGGACTTCCTCCTGGCCGACGAGGTTATACAACCTCGTCGGCCGGGAGGAAGTCCTCCCGGCTGACGAGGTTGTATAACCTCGTCAGCCGGCCCGCTCACGTAATCGAATGGGACCTCCCATTTGATTACGTGAGCGAGGGGGGACCCGCACGCCAAAAAAATTGGCGTGCGGGGCCCACACGCCAAATAAAATTGGCGTGTGGGAACCACACGCCATTTTTGGCGTGTGGGAACCACACGCCATTTTTGGCGTGTGGGTCTCACACGCCAATTTATTTTGGCGTGTAGACCCTACACGCCAATTTTTTTTGGCGTGTAGGCCCCGCACGCCAAAAAAAAGTGGCGTGCGGGTTGGCGTTGGCGTGCGTTTATCAACGCCCTTTTATTCTAATTAGTCTTCTTTACAAATTATCTTATGTGTTTATTGTTTATCAGTTTATTTACCACTATTAGAATTTGAAAATTTACTGCAATAAAGTATTAGATCTCAAATTCCCACAAAAACCCCTGCAGTAATGTTTGCTGGAGCCAATCAATACAAGATTGGTCTGGGAGACCAATCTTATATTGGCTGGGACCACCAATAATGGCCCTTCAAATGTTTTGGTTGAATCCAGCTGATGTTACTGTGGGGGCATTTAAGCAATACAACCCATTTTGTAGTTGTTGAGTGTTCATTGCTTTTACTCCAACACTTCCACTTTCCTTCCACCCTTCTCCATATTTTTTTTTTTCCCTTTACCAATGCTACCCTTCCTACCTTACACAACCCAATCAAAACCTTATTACACAAAATCCCCTTAGTAATTTAAATGATCCACTCCTACTGCACTATCTATAAACATCCTTCTCTTGTGATGAATGTGTTTTTGTGTAGCTGCATCATTAAAGTACTACCACAGTAATGCTTTTGGAATTTGAACAGGCACAGAAAAACCCACCATTCCATATAATTTCATGGGGAAGAAGGGAAGAAAGCGCCCCTGATTATATAGCAAAATGTGAGACATTGATGCTGTAGGGCCATTCACATGAGTGATTTCAGCTGGTTTTACTTCAAAAATGAGGCATATTAGCTGGAATACTATGCAAAACACAAATTCATCAAGTGTGGCAGTGAATTCATGATAAAATCTAGCTAGTGATATAGTTACAAGTGTGGCTTACACAGCCTGCTGGTTGCCATGTAGTATTCCCAGGTGAGCTGCACAGTGTTGTGTATTTCTGTGTAGCCTGCTTGAGTGGCTTACACTTCCCCAATGGTTACTCTGCAGCTTACTTTATGTGGCTTGTGGTTTCTCAGTGGCTGTAAAAAGTGGCTTGTGGTTGCTACACAGCAGCCATTTATACATAAATACATGTTTAACATTAAATGTATAATATTTATACATACAGTCCACTTTTTATGTAAACTAGAATTAATTCTGAACAACTTTTGAGGTTATGATTGCAAACAGAAACCAGACTAAATAGAAAAATAAAGTTCAATGACATGAGGATAAACAATTAATGAAATGATTTTTAAAAGAGAAAAAATTTACCAAGAGAAAATGGAATAAGAAGGATGTAGGGTGGAGGACTTATAAGGAAGAAGACAAGGACTGAGACAATCTGAGATAGTGGATGAGGATAAGAGGGATGTTAATTCATCAACAAGCACAGTTAGAGAGAGAAGGAGACTGGAAAGAGGAGGGAAAGAAGAAAGAGAGAATGACAAACAATAAACAGGTGTGATAGAAGATTATACTAAGGATCAAGATAATATCTTGAAGTTGGTGAATCAGCTTTGAGTTTAAAAGGAATTAGACGGAAGGAGTGAGTATTTTGTATTCAGTTGTCGTCAAAAATGGATTGAACTTTACAGATTGCTACCAATGATTTTGACGTTGAAGATTGAGATCTTGAGCGTCAACGGGTGATTGTGAATCTGAAGATGGAGATCTTGAGGACTGAAGCTAAGGATGGAGATCTTGAGGATTTGAGGATGTTGAAGAGAGCGGAAAGCTGAAGAAGGAATTGAGTGCTGAGCAGACTGGGAAGGAGTCGAATTGAAGTACTGGTAATTCTCCAGTGTGAATACTTCAATATTGATCCAGTTTGACTGAAATCTCAACAAATTCCACATTGTATAGATGTGTATGAAAACTAGAATCAATGTGGAATCAAAAAGGCACTTACTTCTCCCAAATTTTTATGTAAATAAAAATAGAAAAATCCCCCCATACCAAACAGAAGCATCTATCATACTGTATGAGTTTCACCAACGGTGGGCCCGCTACGCTAACAATAGCTGTAGCGTAGCGTAATGTTAGCTTTTATTGCTACGCTAACCCAAAGTTACTGTTAGCGTTTTTTTTTTTCAGCTAACGCTACAAAATTTTTGTCAAAAAAAAAAATAGCTGTAGCGTAGCGTTAGCGACTTCAAAAAAAAAAAGTTAACGCTACAGGAATTACCTGTTAGCTGACTTGTAGCGGTGTTAGCTGGAACAAACGCTACGCTAACTGTTAGCGTAGCGCTCTTGTCAGCTACGCTAACTGTTAGCGTAGCGCTCTTTTCAGCTACGCTACATGTTAGCGTAGCGCCCTGCTCAGCTATACCACTCACCCATAGTGAACCAGAAGAGGCTCTCATAAATCAATATTAAGGAGTAAAAAAAAAAAAACTAGGGAATAAGGATAATAATAATATGAAGGCGGTCAGATAGCAATTATTGTGCCAACTATTTGTATATACGATTTTTTTTTTTTTCTCTTTAATCCATGAAACAAGGAAGAAATATTGAGACCAATGAACAAGAGCAATAAGAATTTTATTTATTTATTTATTTTCATTATTTTTTTGGGAAAAATTTGTATAGTTGTTAACAATGCCTTGAGCTTGTGCAAACTTTCCAGCCACCTGTATACCGTCTTTCAACCACATGTGACTACTAACACACCTCTCAATTTTCCGTGGGTTCAAGCTTCCTCGGCCACTTGAGCAAACATCGGCAGCAGAAGAAAATGTACGCTCTGCAGCACAAGATGATGCTGAGCTGGCCAAGTAGTCCCTGGCTAATGATGAAAGAACTGGATATGTTGATGAATGAACCTGAAAAGTTTAAGTAGCATTGTTAAAATCAATATGAGCTAACAAACACAAGTGGACAAAGCTGAGAACAAATAGAAGCTATACCTTCCACCACCTCAAAATACTATTGGGATCCTTTCCATCTGGACCGGTTAAGCGATCCATGTTCTTGACATATACTTCTAGCTCTTTGCTTTCATCCGATGTTTCAGGAGTGTTGAACAAATCAAATATATTATCCTTTTCAACATTTGAAGTATTTTCGTCCAAGATGTTAATGTTTGATTTTTTCTTCTTGTTCAACAAATCCCTTCGTTTAGAAAAAAGGCGGTCCAAAGTTGCTTTGGCTTCCTCTGCTTTTTCAGGCCAGCAATGAGAGAAGATTTTGATGTGAAACGTTGGGTGAAGAACGGTGGCCATTACAAGTGTTTCACATTCAAGCGCCTCTTCTTGGTAGACCTCAAGCTTTTGTATCATTTTCACATACATTGGATGTAATGGATGCCCTCGATTGCATCCTGCCTCTTTCTTCTTTAAATCAGAGATTGTTTGATAGTAATTTGGCAATACAAAAGCACCTGTAGGACCATTTCCCTCCATCTCCTTGGTCAAACGGTTAAACGGCTATCAAAAAAATGAGCATTATGTATGAAATATATAAGTGGATCTGTGGAATGAATATATCTTACTTCTAACTCCTGATTCAATTCATTGATCATTATCCATTCCTTGCTGGTAAACTGAATTTCTTTGAAGTAGCCAAACTTCTTGCGATTTTCTTTGCGGCTGGACCAAACAATATGTCTATCAGTACCAACACATTATTTGGAGGTGAAGCTTAATGAAATACCTCTCTTGCCCTGTAGGCCCGCTCTCGGCTTTGATATTTGATGTTCCAGCGGATTCCATAACCAGCAATCAGACCATTCACTTTTGTTCCCCCTTTTTGCTTCTGGTAATCCTCCGCACGGCGGTCAAATTCAGCTCTCCATGCACTTGATGAGGTAATCTTTCGTACTACAAAGTCCAGCTATATATCAAAAAAATAAGAAGGAAAGATTCAGTAATTGATTGCCAGTAAAATAAAAAAAATATAAAATATCCAGCTGACCGCTTTGGTTAACTCATTCAAATGATTAGAATAATTTCTATTTGCAGATGATTTCTGATTATTTTTATTCTTTAAGGTGATTTGCTCATAGTCTTCGTATCCAGATTCAGTCCCCTCATCATTTTCGTCATCGTCAGTTTCAAGATCTGGCTCATCCTCATCAACATCCGTCTCATCTTCCACCCTGTCTTCAACCAATAATTCTACGGATTGCTCTTCTTCGTCCTCTTCAATTATTGGGTCCATTGTGTTGGAAAAAGGGAAAGTTCCGAGGAATGACTTTTTGAGCTTTGGTGGAGGAGGAGCTTCAAGGCCCAATTCTTTCAATCCAGCATTGACAACGAGCGCCATTTTATGACAAAAGCACTTGATATGCATTGTCTTGTAGTTCCAATCCAAATCCGTGGTTTGGGGCAGGGCAACGAGTTTGGAGTGCATTGTTTCGGCCATTGTGTTGTTATTTGATCCTGAATCAGTTGTCTGGCAAAGCATGTATTTATAGGACAAAAAATAAATAAGTTTTTGGCAGATTACCAGTGATGAATCAAAGGGTGCTTATCTTATTATGTAAATCATGTTTCTTCAATACGTTCACAACAGGTTCAGCCAGCATGCTTCCCTTATGGTGCCAGGCAACTAGCTTGAGAGTCAGATGCAGCACTAGATAGTTCCAATCCTTATCAATAAAAGAGACAGAAGCTCCAATAAATCCAAAGCGATTTCCTTTTGTTGTCCAAACATCGTGTATCAAGTTAAACTTGCTCTCAGAATCCTGTTGAAATGTTGTTTAAAGGGAAATAAGTATATTTTTTTACATTTAATTGAACGCAATGGTATCACTCACCTTCAACTGGCATATCATAGCCTCTTGTAAATCCAAGTATACCACTCGTCCAGAAGTTGCAGCCCACTTTTGTTTAAACAAATTTGCTCCTGTTTGACAATAGGAGAAGGCAGCTCGGAGATAGGGGTCTTCAACACAGTTCCAAGGTAATGATTACCGTAACAGCCATAGAGTTATTATTTGATTGAAAACCTGATTGTCAAACTTTTCAACAGGGGCAAAATGTTTGGTGAGCAATCCAGATTGCGTAGTCTGTTTGATTCTTTCCTCTTCAAGTGCTGTTGGTGGAAGCTTGGCGCCAGAAGAGATTGCTTGATGACAATTGGGGCATCCAACAGAAATCCTTCCTTTTTGACGGGAACCATCACGATGAGTTCGAAGATTTGAAAAGCTGCTTAAAGAAACCCTGACATCCTTCTTGCACCACAAGCAGGCATATGTTGATGGCACTTTATTTAAAGGCTTTTTTAAACAGTTATATTAGTATACATTCATTTCAAACACTTATCTATCAAGAATTACACACATCACCTGGACGTCTAGTTGGTTTGGAAAAAAAATCCTTTGCATCATCAAATTCAGGGTTTTTCTTTCTACGTTTGGGTTTCGCCTTTGTGTTTTCGTCATCGGAGTCTTGAGCAAGATCAATCACCTGTGAGCTTGGAACTTCGGAGGTCGATAAGGGCTGACTCAGATTATTGTTGTTCTGTTTCTTTCCAGGGAGTGGAGGGCTTTGTTCTTCAATTGAAGATTCTGATGTAGGGCCTTTTCGTTTGTTTGATTGGGAATTTGATACAGATTCTGATGCGGGGCCTTGTCGTTTGTTTGATTGGGAATTTGATACCAATGATGCTGATGAAATGTGACTTCTTTGTGATAAAAATGATGGCACAATTGACCGGCGTGAATCTGGCGAGGGATGAATCATTCCGGATCGCCTTATTGGTGTGGTTACTCGTGAAGATCTGCGGGTATGGCCACCTGATGAATCAGACATATTTCCATCTTGATCGGGCATTGTTGCTGGTTGACTAGATTGAGATACGTTTGGTTTAACAACAAGAAATTAATTGGAGAGTTGACTGAAGTTTGGATTTGAAAAAAGTCTCCTGTTGAAGTTGAGCTCCACGTCGGATGTTTGTTGCAAATAGAAACAGTGTATCATCTTCAATTCCCCCTGTTGACAGAAAACTAATCTACACACTGCAATTATTTATTCAAGGCCCATTCCATTTGGTAATTGTTGGTTACCAGTTTTAATTCTTAAAATCAATTCCCAAGCTTATTAATTCCAGGACTCTTTTTCCCTGCTTGAATATTTATTCAAGGCACATTCCATTTGGAAATTTTTTATTACCTGTTTTAATTCTTAAAATCAATTCCCAAGCTTACTATTACTAATACCATGCCTCTGTTCCCCTTCTTGAATTGATTTTTATTATGATTAACTGGTTAGATATAAAAGAATAAACCACAAAATAACACATTCAATATTTAATGGTAAAAGCCTTGGAAATTAAGAGTTTAGAAGTCAGAAACAAAAAGAGGAAAAAATAGTAAATAAAAAAAAATTGTAAGTGAACTAGCTGTTAATGTGCTTCTAGCCATACTACAAAACATATAATAAAAATGATCAGCAAAGTAATGAGCAGAATCTTGATAAAAACCCTTCAAATATTTACTACAAGTATTAGCAAGACTAAAATTGATTTGAATAGATAAACCAAGACGAGTGAAAGAAGGGCTTGTGGAATGAGGCATAGTACAATGAGTATACTTATTAGCTTGCCAAATCATTTTAACAATACCATGCTGATGATCAAAATCAATACCAATACGGTGATCAGGAAAAATAAATGGACCAGATGTGATATCATAGTTAGAAGAGTCTACCAGGGTATAATCAGAAGTGCGAGTGGGAAGAAATAAAACAAAGGCAAATTGGGATATATCTTCAGTATCGGTGTGTGGGGGATTGAAGAAACCATTTGTAGTAAAAGTAATGTGAGGAGTGCAGGTGCTGTCTTCAGGAAGTTCACCATAAGAAAGATTGGGAAAGGAAGGGATATTATATTTCTTCATAAGATCTTGATTCTGTTGAAAGGGAGTATGAGCAAGATCTTTGAAGAGATTACCAATAATATTTCCAACTCGAGAAGATTTAATATAGTGATCATCGTATGCTTTCATCTCAGTTTCATCAAATGCCTTGATATACCGGCCAACTATTTGATGCTCATCATAAGACTTTCTCCAACCAATGGCCCACATGAGCCCACTCCAAATTCGAGCACAGGATGAGACAGAGTTCAGGAAACGTTGAGACTGGTGGAGGAAAGTGGAAATATAGTTGAGATCGTCCAATTGAGAAGGGGTGAGGTCTTTATAAGGAGTGAATTCTACAATAGCAATCACCTCAGTCTTGTCAAGAGGATCAACAATAATATTCATCCCAGACTTCATAAAGTGATAGGTGTTGATTTCATTGTATGCTAAGCTGATTTCTGATGGAGTTGGGTGGCGAGTTGGTTTGTTATTCTTCATAGGGATGGTTGGATAGAGATTGTGAGGAGTGTATTTGACGGTGTGCCATGATATGGATGCATCCTTGATTCCTAAACCCTCTCTACATAACAAACGCTTTTCCCTTTGACGCTTCATCTTGTTTTGATGCTTGGATGCCTTAGCACTCTTATTGTTATGACTTTGATGATTCAATGAGGTTCCCAGAACAATATTGTCCCGAGATCCATCATTTAACATTAAAACCAATCCAATAAGGGTAGTTAAGGCATTCAGCACTGCCAGCATAATTGCCTAGGATGAAGTCATCCCAGTTAACATGGGATGCACTCAACCAATTCAAACTTGGTTAAAATCAACTCATGAAATATAAATCCAAGGGACCCCCCTTGGTTTTATATTTCATTGGCTGAGTTCAACCTACTTTAAATTGGTTGTTTGCATCCTAGTTTAACTGGGATGAACTCAACCTAGGCAATTATGCTGGCAGTGCAGGGATCAAAACAAAAAGAATTGGAAAAGGGAAAAGAAAACATTGATTAGTATTGATATCACAATTAATATAATGAAATACATACAGTTCTCTTTTCCCCATGGCAGATATGAGACATGGTAGGGTAGGCTGGGCTGGGCAGGGTAGGCTGGGCAGGGCAGGGCTGGGCAGGGCAGGCTGGGCAGGGCAGGGCAGGCTGGGCAGGGCAGGGCAGGCTGGGCAGGCTGGGCAGGGCAGGGCAGGCTGGGCAGGCTGGGCAGGGCAGGGCAGGGTAGGCTGGGCTGGGCAGGGCAGGGTAGACTGGGCTGGGCAGGGTAGGGTAGGCTGGGCTGGGCAGGGCAGGGTAGGCTGGGCTGGGCAGGAACGATCAAACGTTGATTGCTCAACGTTTGATCGTTCAAACGTTGAACGATCAACATTTGAACGTTCAAACGTTGAACGATCAACGTTTGATCGTTCAATGTTTGAACAATCAAACAATCGATCAAACAGCAAGCTGACCGCTTGCTACCTGCCCAGCCTACCCTAGCCTACCCTAGCCTACCCTGCCCAGCCTACCCTGCCCTGCCCAGCCCAGCCTACCCTGCCCAGCCCAGCCTACCCTGCCCTGCCCAGCAACGATCAACGTTTGAACGATCAAACGTTGATCGTTCAACGTTTGAACGATCAAACGTTGATCGTTCAACGTTTGAACGATCAAACGTTGAGCGATCAACGTTTGATCGTTCAAACGTTGAACGATCAACGTTTGATCGTTCAAACGTTGAACGATCAACGTGAGGGAGGGGGGTAGAGAAAGAAGGGACTTACATGTGTGGGTGCCCCAGGGTAACGAAAAAGGGTAGCCAGCGTGGTAGAGTAGCTGGTATCTGGTGGCTGTAGGGTAGCAGAGGTGAGGGTAGTGGACAGGGTAGCAGGGTGGAGGGGACTTACAAGGCAGGTGGCCCCAGGGTAGCAGTGGTTGTGGGTAGCTGGGCAGATAGTGGCAGGGTAGGGTAGCAAGGTGGTAAGTAATGGTGGGTGGAGGAGAAGGGGAGGGGACTTACTGGTGATCCTGAGAGCTAGGTTGAGCCTGGTGGGAGGGATTTGGGAGGTTGAAGCTATTGGAGGAGCTGAGTGAGAGTGCCGGTTGAGAATTAAGAACTTATCTCAAAAAAAAAAAAATCTCGAAAAAATCTCAAAAAATAAATAAATATTGAGGATTGAGGAAGTTATCACCGAAGAAAAAAAAATTGAAAAAAAAAATCAGGTGACAAATTTTCGAAGGAGACTGGAATTGATAATAAAATAAGAACTCATCCAGGATTTGAAAAAAAAAAAAAAAATGGAACCTGAGCTGCATGGATGGGATGTACTCCCACCAATCCCTCCAACTCTCAGGGTAGCCGTGGTGTAGTGGTCAAGATTGACCACTACGCCATGGCTAACCTCCCTCTTCCTTTTGAGCACGGGATCAATTCTCACAAGAGATATAATTTGAATTACACAGCTAACAGTTGTCTTGTTAGCTGTCAAAAATCAGTGTTAGCGTGTAATCCAAAAAGCTATGTAGCGGAAAAAATATCAGCTAACAGCTAACATTTAGCGTAGCGTAGCGATGATGCCGCTACGTTACTGAGAACTTCAAAATCTGTTAGCGCCAGAAAAGTTACGCTACTTGTTAGCGTAGCGGTGAATTTTCCCCGCTAACGCTACAAAAAAATGGACGGAAAAATTTGTCGCTACACTAACTGTTAGTGTAGCGGAGTGAAATTTCAGCTAACGCTACAAATTTTCTGGGGAGAAAAAAAACCGCTACGCTAACACGTAGCGGTCAAATAGCGTAGCGTAGCGTAGCGGCCCACCGTTGGTTTCACTCCAATCCACAGGCATTGATCTGTTCTAGTGTGATGTTGATTTAAGTTGGTGATGATGGCCACTTGCATTTTTCTTCTTCTCCCTTGTTCAAATCATGATACAACCTCTTGAAAGTGTAGTTCAAGTTTGAAGATGAATAGTTCTGTCTCCAATCTATTTCACATGAGATTATTTTGTCCTTTCATATCAGAATTATTTCAGTCAATAAAAGTGGGCTGGATCAAGCCAATAAAACTACTCTAGAAGTAGTAGAAGGATAACATCCAAGGGAATTACTAGAGGTTTTCTAGGTGGATGATCCAAGGATCAAATTCAAGGAAAGGAAATGAACCACTTTTATATTCTAGAGGTCATTAGACCAAGGTTCTATGATGTTGTTCTAAATTCTGCTCTGATCTATTATTATCATTCAAATACATCATTATTTCATGAGATTTTTATTGCATCAAGAATATTATTAGGGGGTATCAAATATGACCAAATCCTTAATTAAAACCAGTGAATTGGTTTTTTCAACAAAATTTCACTTTTGAGAGTTTTGAATCATTTTATATTGGTTTTAAAAAATGGTGGATTTTCAAAACCAGTTGATTAGATAATGGTGGATTTGGTCATATTTGATACCCCCTATTTTCTATGTCCCTGTGACCTCATGTGATGTATCACTAAAAAAACAAACTATATATCACTAAAAAAACAAACTGAAGAATCTTCTGTTAGTTGAAATGTAACAGTACAGATTTTCCTTTATATAAATTTTGAATTCCAAATCCAGAAGTTTCTTGAGTTGCTATCTTAGTGTATGTATCTCTAATCACATCATGAGCCAATTAATTTTATCAAATAATAATGGGAAATTTCCATGCAATTAAGGGTGTTGATGAATTCATGATTTAAAACTCTTGTGGGACACTACATATAATGTTTTGAAAATATCCACTGATGTGGCAGTGAATTGCAAATAGCTTGAGAGGCTATTATAATTCAAGGGTAGACAAGACCTTGACAAGCACACCTTAAAAGTTGATGGCTGAGTTTGAAACAGAAATAAAATGAATGAAAAGAAATAGAAACAGAGAAAAATGGTTGGTATTTAACTAAATACATTAGTTTTTGTTTAAGTTAAAACGCTCATCTATCACCATTGACTGGTTGGTGAGGATGCTACTACTGAGATATCCCAATACAACCAAGATACCATTGTATCTCCACCTGTTTAAAGATGCAGCTATTTTGGTACAGCCACTTTGCAAAATGCACAGTGACTGTGCATTGAAGCTTTGTTGATTCACCATTTAAGAAAGTTTGGAGTAAAACCACCAGCTACCTTAGAGCTTCTGCATTTCAAATTCAAGAAGTTGAGACAGTTTTGTTTTGCAGTTCCAAGGGTTTTAGAACTTGATCTTGAGGGATTTAGAACAAACCAAGTAGAGGAAACTATGGGGCAAAAGAAAACAAAGAAGCCCTCTAAAGAGGGAAGAGACTAGCTTGAGAGGCAGAAAAGTGCACACTCTACAGGAGGTTGTATGATTGACCTCAGGGAACAGGTGCAGGCAAACTGATCATTCTACTTCTATCCAGACAGCAAAATTAAATGCTATTACAACTTTGGGATCAGGTTGCGGGACCAAAGTTGAAGGCTTACATGCATATTCATTCTCAATGAAGTGGAATGGGTGACAGGGAGTGGAAGGAATGAGTGACAGGGAAGGGGAAAATATAAAAAGATGACATTTTATTAATGAAATTCCCACAAAGGGCAAACACCTGATAAAACTGTGCTGGAAGTTTAGAGATTAATTCTACTTTGTCACACAATGCACCCATGTTTATTCTCCAAGTTTTACTTGACTTATCAATATTTTATCTGATGAGTGTTAAGATTTCAGCTCAATGAAATTAGGCAATGAAGGGGGACAATCTGGAGGGACTGAGATTGGACCAGGGAGCAAGGAACCAAGGGTGGTTCAAGTGGAGAAAGGCTCTGACTTGATGATTTTATTTCACAAGAGAGGGTCAGGATTAAATAGAAACAACTAGAGAGACCCCTTGCAAGATCCAAAGGGAGCCTAGAAATGAATAATCACTAACCAGGGGACAGTAACTGGGAACAGGACAGGAGACAGGACAGGGGACAGGAACAGGGGACAGGAAAGGACATCTCACTTGAGATGGAACAATACATCTCACTTGAGATGGAAGAGGACAGGACATCTCACTTGAGATGGAAAAATACATCCCACTTGAGATGGAACAGGACAGGAGTGGTAAAGGCCACTTGGCCATTGATAAAGAGGATAAAAGGGATGTTAAAAGGGATGTGAGCGGAAGATATTGGTAAAATTCTTACAATGAGGGCATTGGAATCAGTAACTTTGGAAATCCTTTTGAGCTTGTTGGTTGTAATATTGAATGACACTGTGCCTAGGCTTGAGTTTTCTTTGTCAACCCAGATGCACCCACCTAATTAAAAATAGGTGAATCTCAACCAGGGAAATATAAACCCAAGGGCCCCTTGGGTTTATATCTTATCAGTTGGTATCAACCAAGTGTAAAATGGCTGAGTGAATCCCAGTTTAACTAAGATGTCATCACCCTATTTAATCATGCTGGCAGTGTTTATAATTTGCTATAGTGATTGACTCCAAGCACATTTTTGGACAGCTTGGATTCACATGTTCAAATCACAGGTGGATTTGGTGGAGTCCTCAATAAACTGGGTGAATTGTTGTTCTGTTTTGATGTTTTCATGGTTGATGGTCTGAAAATGTGGGGCGTTGATAAACGCACGCCAAGCGCGCACGCCAACGCCAACCCGCACGCCAATTTTTTTTGGCGTGCGGGGCCTACACGCCAAAAAAAAGTGGCGTGTAGGGTCTACACGCCAATTTTATTTGGCGTGTGAGACCCACACGCCAAAAATGGCGTGTGGTTCCCACACGCCAATTGTTTTTGGCGTGTGGGCCCCGCACGCCAAATAAAATTGGCGTGTGGGAGCGCACGCCAAACAATTGGCGTGCGGCTCCCACACGCCAATTGTTTGGCGTGTGGGGGGATCCCGCTCACGTAATCGAATGGGAGGTCCCATTCAATTACGTGAGCGGGCCGGCTGACGAGGCTGTATAGCCTCGTCGGCCAGGAGGACTTCCTCCCGGCCGACGAGGTTATACAACCTCGTTGGCCAGGAGGAAGTCCTCCTGGCTGACGAGGTTGTATAACCTCGTCAGCCGGGAGGACTTCCTCCCGGCTGACGAGGTTATACAACCTCGTCAGCCAGGAGGAAGTCCTCCTGGCCGACGAGGCTGTATAACCTCGTCGGCTAGGAGGACTTCCTCCTGGCCGACGAGGTTGTATACCCTCTTCGGCCGGGAGGAAGTCCTCCCGGCCGACGAGGTTATACAGCCTCGTCAGCCAGGAGGACTTCCTCCTGGCCGACGAGGTTGTATAACCTCGTTGGCCGGGAGGAAGTCCTCCTGGCCAACGAGGTTATACAGCCTCGTTGGCCAGGAGGACTTCCTCCTGGCTGACGAGGTTGTATAACCTTGTCAGCCAGGAGGAAGTCCTCCCGGCTGACGAGGTTATACAACCTCGTCAGCCAGGAGGACTTCCTCCTGGCCGACGAGGTTGTATAACCTCGTCGGCCAGGAGGAAGTCCTCCCGGCTGACAAGGTTGTATAACCTTGTCAGCCGGCCCGCTCACGTAATCGAATGGGCCCTCCCATTCGATTACGTGAGCAAGAGGGGACCCGCACGCCAAAAAAATTGGCGTGCGGGGCCCACACGCCAAAAAAAATTGGCGTGTGGGAACCACAACCATTTTTGGCGTGTGGGTCTCACACGCCAAATAAAATTGGCGTGTAGACCCTACACGCCAAAAAAAAGTGGCGTGTAGGCCCCGCACGCCAGAAACACACGCCAAATAAAATTGGCGTGTAGACCCTACACGCCAATTCTTTTTGGCGTGTAGGCCCCGCACGCCAAAAAAAAGTGGCGTGCGGGTTGGCGTTGGCGTGCGTTTATCAACGCCCGAAAATGTGGGATAGTTGTGTTAAAGTTCTTGGTTGTGACATGTTAATGACAGGCAAAATACACCATGGGTGCACCCCAATACAAGCAATGTCAACTTGAAGACAAATACTTCTGCTCCAATTGAGTTTTTTTGTCTTCAAGTCAAATACAAATCTGAAGTTGTCTTCAAAAAAAGTTATGGTTTTGAAGGCAACTTCAAACCTATTTCAAAGTTTGGCTCAAAGAGCCTTCCATTTTTCTTGGTCCTCAAGTATACCTGAGAAATTTTTTGGGTTTTCAAGGCGGCTTGAGGAACCTTTCTGGTTTCCAAGCCGGCTTGGAAGCCCAAAAAGTTTCTCAGGTCAACCGAAACTCCAATCTAATGCCAACTGGAGAACTTATTGACATTAGATTGGAGACCCAAAAATCTCCTGGCTAGATGTTTGAGCTTGAGGAACCGGGAAGGAGGGATGACATTGGATATAAGAGGACTGCTTTGAGTGCAGTCCTTTACTGCATTCCACACCTCTCACAAATTCCACATCCAGTCCTATGCCTCACCACACCAACCAGCTCAAAATCTTTTATGACCCCTGGCTGTGTTACAAAATCATCAAGCTCTGTGCGCCTGAGAAGAGGGGCTTGATAAATGCACCCCCTGGCGCACACCCATGCCAGTGTTTTTACGCCCCCACCAACCGTTTTTGGCAGGCACACCAAATGGTGTTGGCGTGTCTCACGGCATGCCAACATGAGGCACACCTATGGGATATCCATTGGTGTGCCGGCGGGCATGCCAAAGGATTATGTCAGAGATGTTCAACTTGGACATCTCTGACGGTCTCGTTGGCCGGGAGGAATTCCTACCGGCCAATGAGGGTATACAACCTCATTGGCTGGGAGGAATTTTTTTCCCAAGAATCCTTTAGTTCAACAGGAAATGGGATACAAGGCCAAAGCATTGGCTGAGAATCAATACCCATATTTTCATAAGGCCAAATTTTCTGAAGATATTACAAGGCAATACCCCAAGAGCTGATAATATCCTATCCCAACTGTCAATTCAGAAAGATGGCAGATCTGAGGCTGAATGACAAGGAAATCATCAAAATGAATTCCTTCATGTTGGTGATTGGATTTGATTCACAAAATCTCATGGACTGTGCTATGCTAACATAAAACTGAATTTAGGAACAGGCCCTCTTGGCTCCCAGAAGACAAGTTATGTATTCAATCCATGTGGCAAATGCCTGGGGCCAATTCATTCTTTGTGGTAGCTGAAGAATGTCAAAGGCTGGATATCCAGGGAGATTGTCAGATGAGAATAATCAACAAGATGAATTTGTTCAAATGTATTCCAGTAAAGGTCTGTTTTCTTTTATGGAATGAGTATGCAAAAAAAACCATATAGTTCTAATTGGGAATTTAAACCAACCATTAGCAAATCAAATGTTGCCTCAATGTCCAACACAATTCTTTTGATGGTGGATGTGAATCTGTAACATCATTGGCACAGAGAGGCAACAGACAAAAAGGCACATCTGTGGCCCAGCAGATTAAGCACACAAACCTCACCAGTTACCTTTTGAATGCTTTTTCACACCATGCACCTACCTACCACAGGTATCTTCAAGGCATGCACCCAATTCATATTCCAGAAGGTAACTCGTGGACACATGATATGGAATCAATATGGCCCCCACACTCAAGTGTTCAAGGAAAAATCAAAAAGGCAGGCAGAACGTATAACACAAGCATCCAATGTGGCATCTACATCTTGTAGTCATATATAGTTCAGCCAAACAAACATTGTATTGTAATTTTTGTGGTTTTGAATAACAATAAAATATTAGAGATCAATTAATTGCATTCACGGATAGAAGTCACATGAAGCCCATGGATAACTTTCTTTTTCCAATCAGGTTTGACCCCAGGTAGTTTGCATCAATTTCACATAAATACACAATTAAGGGTATATATTGTTTTATCATCCCAAATCCACTAAAAATACACCCAATTCAAAAATAAGAACATATATTGATGACTGACCACAAAGAATGCACCAAATACACCCATAAGCCCTTATATTACTGTCTGATACTGCAATCACTTGGAATAAAGATTCTGGAAGATGTGAATCCGCTGTGAGACTCCAAAAGTAGTTTTCACCTCTTTTGGCTGAATGTAGAGAAGTAATTGTGGGGGAAAACCCTGCCTCTCTGAAAGAAAAAGACTAACAACACCCCCAGCTAGGTTGGAAGAAGAAGACAGTGGTCTAGTGTAGTTGAATATTCATAGCACAAGTTCCTAGAGTGGATTGGGTGTGAATTTTATATGTATATTGACAAGTTGTATTATTTGAAAAGTGGCAGATAATTTAAATTGTAGTACTTATTTGTGGTCAGATGAGATAACATGATATAATATCAGATGGGGAAAGTTGAAGGGAGAGCCTGCCCCTTATATAGTAAAATTGGACAGCATGGATGGAAGGATCTTCAGAAGCTGGGTGGTTGTGGCTAGGATCTTTGATCTTGATTTGGAAGTAGCCTTTCTTCTTATAGAAGTTTCCAGTAAGTTTGAAAGGACAGGAAATCTTCTTGGTCTTCCCCAATTGAGTACCATCTTTGGTCTGAAAAACCCCAGATCTGTCACATTGATAAGTGCATCTGTTCTCCCCATTTTCAGTGGAGGAATGGGTTATGCAGAGGGCGTAGCCATGCTTCTTGGCCCAAGTTTGGACAGAGCTATGCATTTCCTCCTTTGTTAGATATGTTAACTCAGGAGGAGGAGCAAGGTTGGGTACTTCGGGAGTGGTGGCGGGAGTGGTGGCAGCATCTTTGGCGAGGAAGAGGGGGTTGATGTGAGACATGTTGGATTTTGGGGTTTTTTGGATTGGGGGAAAGGTTGAAAAAATTGGTGGGGTATGGAAGATTTTGAGGTGGCGTGGAGAGGGGAAAAAAAGAAGTTTTTCGGTGTTATTTTTAGTGGGTTTGGGTGGAAAATGGATGAGGAGTAGTGGTGGGAGTGAAAATGGGTGGTGGGAGGAGTTGGGAAAATAAGTGAAATTGGTGACTGGGGTTGCGGAGAGGAGGAAAAATGGGGAATTTTGGTGTTTTTTTTAGGTGGATCGGTTGAGTGGTTGATGAGTTACGGGGTGTTGATGATTTAGGGGGGGGTGGTGTTGGTTTTTGATTGTGGTGAGTGGATTTCGATGTGGTTGATGTTGGAAGTTGGATGAGCATACCTGGGGAGCCTGTGCGGATCATATGTCACCCTCATTTTGCATATTGAATAAAAACTCGAAATTAAATAAAACCGGGTGTGCGCGCGGAAAACCGGGTTTGCTGCGCAGCCGCATCTGCGCAGAAAACCGGGTGTAAACGCGGAAAAACTGGGTTTTTTTATTAATGCCCTTTTTTTGTTGATTTTTTTTTTTTTTTTTTTTTTTTTTTTTTTTTTTTTTTTTTTGTTACTCACAAGTTTTTTTTTTCAATTGGTGGGTGGTGGCGATCGTCTGTTGCTTGAATTTGTGGTCGTTCTGGTTGAAAACAACCAGACCGACGGTCTGATTCAGACTCGGCGGGCTCGCTCACGTAATTGAATGGTCCCTACCATTCAATTACGTGAGCGAGGGGATGGATATGTATATCCCCATACACATAATACATGTATGTATTATGTGTATGGGGATATCGCATGTGATATCCCCCCGCACGCCAAACAATTGGCGTGTGGGACCCGCACGCCAATTGTTTGGCGTGCGCTCCCACAGGCCAATTGTTTGGCGTGCGCTCCCACAGGCCAATCGTTTGGCGTGTGGGAGCGCTCGCCAAACAATTGGCGTGCGGGTCCCACGCTCCAATTTTCTTTGGCGTGCGGGGCCCACACGCCAAAAAAAAAAGGGTGTGTGAGACCCGCACGCCATTTTTGGCGTGTGGGACTCACACGCCCTTTTTTTTGGTGTGTAGACCCTACACGCCAAAAAAAAGTGGCGTGTAGGCCCGCTCGCCAAAAAAAATTGGTGTGCGGGTTGGCGTTGGCGTGCGCGCTTGGTGTGCGTTTATCAACGCCCGTAAGGGGGTACCTACCAAATGTCATTGGACATTCGGCGGGGAAAAGCACGGGGCGCAGCATGTGACATTCTATAGTTGGGGCGGGCGATCGGTCGAGCGGACGAAGGCCGCTTCAGTATGCGCAACGTAATGGACCGGGCGGAACCACGGGGTTTGGGGCGCCAGGCTGCAAGCGGAGCGGGGGCAGAAGAAGCGGAGTCGTGCGCGGGGAGCGACAGACGGCTGCGGGGGTCAACGGGGTGTAGTAGTCGGGGACAGGCTGTGGTGTGATGCGGGATCGAGGAGACAGGCAAGTAGGGCTCCAGGGACAGTACCGGGGAATGCGGGGCAGGATCAGGGGGACTGTTGTATAAATAGAGGGTTGTACCAGGGCTGCGGGTCTTATCTTATCTTATCATCTTAGTAGATAGCTATCAACTACAGCGTATATAAGAAAACCTCATTGTTTAGAGTTCTCTCAGCGATTATTCAGCGTGTGCGGACAAGCAGAACTGTGTAGGGCATCATCAGGACGACAAACGCAAGAGGAACGGTCCCCTTGCTGAGTATAAGGTGTTGCAGGGAAACCAGTTGACTATCCGCTGACAGTGTTTATCCCGCAGAGGAAATCAAAGAACCACCGGAACCAACCAGGAAGAAGGGCAACCTACCATTTCTGTTACCGAGGTCGTCTTTATTTCCACATATTGGGGGTCTGGCCCGGGAACTTCTTTCTGTTTCCAACCTGCGGACGGGTCAAGACATTTGTCTTTTTCTTTATTTTTTATATATCACTTATCATTGTTCGAGGATGAGTGGTTCTGACACTTATCTTCCTACGACTGCGTCGGGCGGAGCGTCCTCCTCCAAGTTCACCCTCCCTCCCGCCAAGTTCGTCTCTCCCCCTCCGAAGGGGGGAGGTCTGGGTACCTACGGCATCACTTTGGAGGTCAACATGGACGACAGAACGGAGGAGAATCGGAAGGGGAAGCAGGCGGCTGGTGAAGCGCCGGTAGGGGTGAGGAGGCGAGGATTGGTGTCGGACCCACCGACGGGCGTCAAGATTTGGCCGCAGGATTTTCCCGCAGTCCGATTCAGTATCGATGCGGTTGATCGATTTTTGAGTCGTTTCGAATTGGTGGCGGAAACCAAAGGGGCGTCGGACGGCGACAAGGTTTGTCAAATCGTCAACTTCATTCAGTCCGAAGAAGAGTTGCGCAATGTGGAGGAAATGGAGGGGTACGAGGCAAAGAACTGGGAGCGTCTGAGGGAGGAGATGTTGGAGAAGTGGGGTCCGCGTCAGCAACAGTATTGGGAGGCGGATTTGGAGAATCTCGCGTCGAGCAAGGCGGCATCGGGTGGGGTCAACGATTGAAGGGCGTTCGATGAGTACGTCACTTCCTTTTATCGCATTGTGAAGTACCTTAACCGCAATGAGGTGATCATTGGGGAACCGGCGTCGGTCAAGCGGAGCTTCCTCAAGGGGCTCGCCACGCTGGTTCAGGAGCGGGTGCAGCGGAGGCTGTACGATCAGAACCTCATTCGGCGGTCAAGGGATGGAGGAACCCTGTTGCCCGACTTGGCGTTGCTTAGGGGAGCGGTCCGGGCGGAGTTCAACATGATGGAGTTGGTGGCCGAGAATTCGGGAGTGGCGATCTCAAGCGGAATCGGGCCGGTGATCTCTTCCCAGAACACGGCACCGGTGGCGCCCGCTGAAGTGGCGGAGTTGGCTGACACCTTGAAGGAGCTTCGTTTGTTCATGCAGAAGACGGTTCAACGGGAGTCGCAGCCCCAAGCGTCGGCACCGGCCGACAGTCAGCGGAGCGGTCCTCCGCGCGCAGGGCCTCCGGGGCTTCATTGCACTTATTGCGGGTCGAATACCCATTATAAATCTCGATGTCAAGAGTTGACGGACGACTTAAATGGTAGGCGGGTGAGGATCTATAACGGTGATTATTTCCTCCCTAGATCGCGTGAACCGATTGAGGCGGCCGTGCCACGCGACGTGGTTTGTGCAGCGGCGGCAGGGCAGGGGGAGACGGCGGAAGGCCCGAAGGCGGAGGTCAAATCCTCGATGGGTATAGTTGTCGGGACGTCTGGATGGACTCCCCCGGCTGTCCAATCAGAGGTGTGGGCCATCCAATCCGATGAGGTGACGGCCCGCTACGGCGGGTACGACCGCATGGATGTGGATCCTCCAAAGAAGGGCAAGGTGAAGGAAGTTTCGCAGCCTGGAGGAGTGGCAGTGCCCACCGGGAAAAAGAAGGCGGCGGAGTTGGCCAAGCGCGCTCTGAACGGGGATGGCCCGCTGACTCTTTCCATCAAAGAATTGGCTTCGGTTTCCCCTCTAATGGCGGAAGAGCTCATAGCGTCTCTTAAGGAGAGTGCGGGCCTCAAGGCGGAAGGTAATCGGGTGGCCTTCGATGTGAGTTCAGCGGAGGCCGAACATTCGTGCCGACACCATCCGGAGGAGTTCCCGTCGGACTCCATCTCCTGCCCCCTTGGTTATGTTCAGATGACCATTGGGGACCAGCAAGTATGGGCGATGATCGACAGCGGGTCGATGGTCAACCTTTTGCCGGCGGAGGTGGCGCAAGACTTGGATCTTGTTACCCGACAAGCCAACATCGGCTTGCGAGGAATTGGCGGCCATGAGTGCGAGGTGGCGGGTGTGGTGGAGAGTGAGTGGGTGGAGGTGGCGAAGACCAGGCGGAGGGTCTCATTCTTGGTGGTGAGGTCCGCTGAAGTCATCCTTGGACAGCCGTTTTTGTTCGCCTTCCGAGCCGGCCTTCGGTTCGATTCGGTCCGCAAGGAGGAGGTCCTTTCGGTGGCGGACTCCCAAGGGCAACGGTTTGCAACGACGATCTGTTGGCCATCAAGTGGACAATGGGAGACCCGGCTGGGGCCGGATGTGGGGGAGGAGGAGTGCCGAGGGAGGGAGAAGCAGGAGGCTTCCCCCTTGGCACGGGGTTTTTAGGTGTCGGCCGGTCAATCCGCACGATGTCAGCTCTAGCATCGCGCGGACGGTCGACTCCTAAAGAGCGGGAAGGAATAGGGGATGATGGGGCGGAGGAAAAAGACCCAAAAGTAAGTCCTCCCAATTGTGCACCTCCGAGGGTTTCTACTACCTTTCGAAAAACCCTACCGAGTGCCACGTACGTGAGCAATTCCGTTTCGTCAGGCCATAGGCGGAGTTATCGGGAAGTCGGTCCGCAAGATGAAGTGGAGGTGTGGAGTGAGGGGATGGAGGAGGAACACGATGGAGCGGAGGCAAAAGGTGTAGAAGTAAGTCCTCCCAATTGTGCACCATCAAGGGTTTCTACTACCTTTCAAAAAACCCTACCGAGTGCCACATACGTGAGCGATCCTTTTCCGTCCGATCATAGGTGGGAATCTTGGGAGTTCGTTCCGCATCAGGCGACGGAGGTTTGGGAGGAGGATGGGGAGGGTTCAGAGAAGGGAAGGGCGGAAGGTTCTTTTGGGGCGGGGGCAAATAGTGCAGAAGTAAGTCCTCCCAATTGTGCACCGCCAAGGGTATCTACTACGTTTCGAGAAACCCTACCTTGTGCCACGGTCGTGAGCGAATTGAGAGTCTTTGGTTTCCCAGTCCGCAGGATCTCAGCGGAAGAAGGTGTTGTTCTACGGAGGGTGGAATCGGACGGGGCAAAGTATAAGCCGGTGGCGCGGAATGAGCCAATGCCGCAAAGCTTGAACTCACCGTTGAAGCCCATCCAGTGGGGGAGAGACCCCTATCTTACCCCACTTTGGGTGCGGCCTCCGGAATTTGTGCCGACAAAGCGTATCACGGACAAACGGATGGCGAGTCTCAACTTCGGACCTCCGGGGTGGGTGAGCCAGGAGGAGTGGAAGCTCTTAGCCCAGGTCGTCACTTTGCGGGCGAAGGCTTTGGCGTTTTCCCCTGAAGAGCGCGGGCTGTTGGACAGGGGAATAGGGGAGCCTTATAGGATTCCGGTGATACCCCATGAACCATGGCAGATCAAGCCAATTCCGGTTCCGGCGACCATTTGCGATACCTTCACGGAGCTGGTACGGGAGCGGGTGCGGACGGGGTTGTATGAGCAGTCTTGCTCAAGCTACTCCAGCCCAATTTTTCCGGTGCTGAAACAGGATGGGACGAGTTTGAGGATTGTTCATGATCTTCAGAGACTGAATTCCGTTACCATTCTGGATGCAGGGCTTCCTCCGCGCGTCGATGAGTTCGTGGAGTCCATGGCAGGGCGGGTTTGCTATGGGTTGGTTGATGTCATGGGCGGGTACGATCAGCGGGAATTGCATCCCGAGTTGCGGCCACTCACGGCTTTTGAGACTCGGTTGGGGCGTATGCAGCTGACTCGTCTTCCGCAGGGAGCCACCAACTCGGTAGCGGTGTACCAAGCGCAGATGGCGTGGATCCTCCAGGACGACTTGCCTCATCTTGTCCAGATCTTCATTGATGACACGGGGATGAAGGGACCAAAGTCGGATTACGGCGGAACGGTCTTGGTGGACAACCCGGACATCAGGCGTTTCATTTGGGAGTATGCGGTCACCTTGGAGCGGATCTTGTTCCGGATCAAACCCGCGGGCCTTACGGTTTCAGGGAAGAAGTTTGTGGTCTGCGTTCCGGCTTTGGAGGTCCTCGGTCATGAAGCCTCAGTTCGCGGAAGGAGCATCACTCGGGCTAAGTTGAACAAAGTCTTGGAGTGGCCAGTTCCGAAAACCGTAACTCACATCCTTCAGTTTTTAGGGTTGTGTAGTTATGTGCGGATGTTTATCGAGCGGTTTGCGGAGATCGCAAGCCCGATGAGGCGGCTCACTCGCAAGGGGACTGAGTGGAAGTGGACCGAGGAATGTGATCGCGCGTTCACTTGGCTGAAGGAGATTGTTGGTAGGGAGATCACGCTCAAGGATCTCGATTACGGGAAGGAGGGAATTCGGTTGGCGGTTGACTCCAGTGAATTCGGTGCGGGAGGCGTGCTGACGCAAGAGGAGGACAGGAAAGATCGGCCGGTTCTTTACGAGTCAATCACTTTCACGGAAACCGAGTCGCAATACTCCCAGCCGAAGCTTGAGCTGTGCGGGGTCACCAAGTTGGTGCGGAAGCTGCAACACGTGTTGTGGGGGGTGTTCTTTGAACTCCTAGTTGATGCGGAAGCGCTGGCGAGGATGATCAACTCTCCTACTCTCCCTAATGCTCCAATGACTCAATGGGTGGCTTACCTTCAATTATTTTCTTTCAAAGTGGTCCATGTTCCGGGGAAGGTGTTCACAATGCCTGATGCATTTTCGCGAGTTGCGGAAGAGGAGGGAGCGGAGCGGTTCCGCTCAGCAGAGGCGTTGGACGTGGAAGAACGGCTGATGAAAGCGGGCGCGACGACAGTCGGCATCAAACTTCCTCTTTGCCAGAGCGGGAAGTACAAGCTGATGGAGACCTCCCTGAGTACCCTCAATTTCCCTGATGATACTTCAACCAAACTGAAAGCGTGGGTTCGTCGGAATAGCGTCAACTTCTTTGTGCGGGAAGGTCAACTTTGGCGTTGGCGGTCTCCCATACCGCTGGTGGTGGCGACTTCTCAAGCGAGCCAGGAAGTCATCCTTCGGAGCCTCCATGAGGAGTTGGGGCATCGGGGCGAGGTGGAGACGCGTGCCCGCGTTCAGCAGCGTTTCTGGTGGCCTGGTATGGTGAAGTCGGTCCGTGACTGGGTCCAGAGCTGTGAAGCGTGTCAGCGTCGGAGCTCGGCGCTCCCCAAGGAGGTGGGAATCCCGACAGGGGAGGATTCGTTTTTCAGTTGGATTTCCTTGGATGTTGTCCACATCAAGGCGGGTAAGTACACCTACTTACTCGTTGCAAGGGACGATCTGTCGGGGTGGGTCGAGGCCATCACTTTGGTCAAGCTGTCGGCGGACAAGGTTGGCCAACTCCTGGAGGAGTTCTGGTTCTCGCGGTTCGGATGTGTCCGGCTGGTCACGGTGGATGGGGGTGCGGAATTCCGAGGAAGTCTGATGAAGCTGGTTCAGTCATGCGGGGCGAAGTTCGGTAGGGTCACGGAGTATTATCCGGAAGGCGCCGGGATGATTGAGCGGGGACATCAGCCAATCAAGAACACGCTGGTCAAGATGTGCGGGGAAGACGGCCGGAAGTGGCATCAATTCCTTCCGGCAGTCCTTTTCGCGGATCGGATCTCAACCAAGCGGGGCACCGGTTATTCAGCGTACGAACTCCTGTATGGGCGACAGCCTGTGTTGCCGGTCGATATCAAGATGCTCACTTATCTCGCTATTGACTGGTGGAAGGTGAAAACTTTGGAAGAATTGTTGGAAGCGCGGGCGGAACAACTTCTTCGACGAGAGGAAGTTGTTGAGAAGGCGGCGAAGCGATTGCGGGAATCTTGGGCGAAGTCGGTCTGCTATTGGGACAAGCGTTGCGCTCACCGGTTGCGGGACCCGTTACGGAAGGGCGATCTTGTCCTTCTGTACAATCGGAGCTTGGAAACCCAGTGGGTAAAGTTGTTCGCCAACCGATGGAACGGACCTTATCGCGTGGTCAGCAAATTTCCGTGGGGAAGTTATCAGTTGGAAGAATTGGACGGAACCCCGTTGAAGCGGAAGGCGGCGGCATCCCACGTGAAGCGGGTCTATGCTCGGGGATCGACGTTGTTCGACGAAACCCTTGTTTCAGGATCTGAGGACGAAAACAATGAAGACTCGGATTTGGAGCCAACTCCTTCGGAGCCGCCCGCCGATGAGGTGGGTCGATCGGATTCTCCCGGCGCCGATGAAGAGGTGGCCGGTGAGCGTTCCTTGCGGCGAAGTGCAAGGAACAAACCGCTGAGGACAGCGGCCAAAAGCGGGGGGAGGATGGGGGCCATAGGCCAAGCCTTAATTGGTGAGGGGGTGCGCTAGCTGGTCTACAGCCGGATAAACTAGCCACCCCAGGATGTCAGTCACCCTAAAGCGGGATGTAGTTGTGTTTTGTCAATGGGTTTACCGGTTTTCTTTGTTATATATTCAGGAAGGCGAGGGGTACGGGGAATGGTGCGGAAATTCCATCTGGGGCGGTCCAGGTACCTCGGCGGGCGGGTTGGGTTTTCGTTTCAGGATTTCATAGATTGCGGGCGCGGTTTCTTTCTCTCATCTTTAGGTTGTGGTGTGGTGTCTCTATCTCTCAGGATTGCGGCGTGGTATTTTCCTCAAGTCATCAGTTTCATCAAGTTATCAGTTTCTTCAAGTTTTTTCTCAAGGATTCAATCTCAGTTCAGGATTTAGTATCTCACGTTGCGGGGATAAAAAAAAAAAAAAAAAAAAAAAAAATGGAAGTGCAGGGACTAAGTGGTTCTCAATCCGGGGCGGTCCGGGCACTCGTAACTTATTTTTGTTTTGTTTCTCTCAAGTACCTCACTTTGGCACAGGTGTTTGTCTCAGGTTAGCGGGGGCAAGCATATGGCGCATAGTATTTCAGCATAGGGGAACACAAGAGGGGAAAGGGATACAACGTATAGAGTAAGTGAAAGGGAAGTCCAAAGTGCTCAGTCCAAGAACACAGCGGGTCGGAGGCGGGCGCAGCGCAGCGGACGACCGGTGGAATTCTCGGAGCATTTTGTCAATATTTCACCTTCAGAAAATAAGGCTCGAGAATGGGGACAATCTTTGTGGAGGGTCTGATTGGACCAAGGAGCTGGGATCAGGAGGAAAAAGAATTTTATGCTCAGACTTGATCCTTTAATTACCACTGACATTTGGTCAGTTTAAGTAGACTACTACAAGGAGTTTAACATGTGGTTGAGCTGAAACAAATAACAAGCATATGCTACTAACTAGTAACATATGGAACAACATTGTTCAAAAGACAATGGAATTTTAGAGAGCATTGTTTTTTTTTTTTAACAATGGAATGAGACATTACAACAAGTAATGGATTATCATCAACAGAATATTGATGGAAAATAAGGTGATAAAACATCACATGTTGTGATGGATAAGTTAATAGAAAGAGTGAATAGTATACCATGTAAGAGATGTGAGCGGAGACGTAGACTGAAATTCTGACACATTTCTCGGCGGGTTTCGGCGGGGATCGTCACCGCTTTCTTCAACAATCCTTCGACCAGCAAGGTCTGACCTTCCAGGAACGGGAGGAGGTCCGCTTCAGGGACACCAGACTCGTATTCGTCGTCGGGGATTGCGGCCCGGTATGGCAACTCGAGGAAACCGGGTGCGGGAGCAGCGCCAAGAGGTTGGGAAGAAGAGGGAACGGGAGCTGGAGAAGGAGTGCGGAGAGGGGGAGGGGAAGCGGGACGGGGTGGTAGGAGGGAGGTCATAGATGGAGGGGAGGGGGTAGGTGAAGGGCGAGGAGGTAAGGGAGTGGAAGGAGGGGGGGTGGTGGTGTTGGTGGAGGTGGAGTTGGTCGGGTAGGGGAAGGGGTTGGGGGACGGACTGGGGTGGGGGGGACGAAGAGGGTGGTTCGGGGGGGTGGAAGGTAGAGGAGGGGTGGATGATGGAGGAGGGGGAGCATGGAAGGGAGTCTGGGCTCGGCGGCGCGGGAAGGGAACAGGGGATGGGCGCGGCGGAGGGATCGGAGAGCGGAGAGGAGCGTTTGGGTCCATTCCGGCGCCAACATTGACGCGGTGGCGAGTCGCCCAGGCTCGGAGGGCGGCGGCCCAGGTTGGTCCATCGGGGAAGTTCCTCCGTTCAGGTTTCATAGTCATTCGATCAGTTCCGACGGGAGTTCTCACTCGATCGGAGCGATGGTGGCGTTGAGGAGGGGAAGGGGTGGAAGAAGGGATGGAAAAGTGGTCCGGAGTCTCGGAGGAATCTTCGCGGCGGCACCGTTTCTGACGGGATTGAGTTCGGGAACGAGAACAAGGCTGGGGACGAGGACCGGTTCTGCGGGACAGGGAGCATTGGCGATGGGACCGAGCGCAGGCCGTGCAGGCAGCTCCAGGCGCGGGTTGGAAGCAGGGAGAAGAGAGGGAAGCGTGGCTGGACCGTGCAGCGCAACAATCACAGGGGGGTCGGGGATGGGACATGGTGGGTATGGGAAAGGGAGGTGGGTATGGGGGAGTGTATGATCAAAGGTATGGGAAGGTAGTGGGTAGTGTGGGAATCGCTGAGGAAAGGATTCAAACGCAAGGGGGATGTGGGAGAACTTATATACCAGAGGTGCAGCACTGAAGCTGAGCCCGCAGCCGCGGGCTCAGCGGCAGACTGAGGCTGAGGTAAGGGGGTACCTACCAAATGTCATCGGACATTCCGCGGGGAAAAGCGCGGGGCGCAGCATGTGACATTCTATAGTTGGCGCAGGCAATCGGTCGAGCGGATGAAGGCCGCTTCAGTATGCGCGACGTAATGGACCGGGCGGAACCACGGGGGTTGGGGCGCCAGGCCGCAAGCGGAGCGGGGGCAGAAGAAGCAGAGTCGTGCGCAGGGGAGCGACAGACGGCTGCGGGGGTCAACGGGGTATAGTAGTCGGGGACAGGCTGCGGTGTGATGCGGGATTGAGGAGACAGGCAAGTAGGGCTCCAGGGACAGTACCGGGGAATGCGGGACAGGATCGGGGGGACTGTTGTATAAATAGAGGGTTGTACCAGGGCTGCGGGTCTTATCTTATCTTATCATCTTAGTAGATAGCTATCAACTACAGCGTATATAAGAAAACCTCATTGTTTAGAGTTCTCTCAGCAATTATTCAGCGTGTGCGGACAAGCGGAACTGTGTAGGGCATCATCAGGACAACAAACGCAAGAGGAACGGTCCCCTTGCTGAGTATAAGGTGTTGCAGGGAAACCAGTTGACTATCCGCTGACAGTGTTTATCCCGCAGAGGAAATCAAAGAACCACGGGAACCAACCAGGAAGAAGGGCAACCTACCATTTCTGTTACCAAGGTCGTCTTTATTTCCACAACGTACGGACCGGCTTCATGCCAGCGGCCATTAAACATTTCTGAAAACCAGTTGAAAGGTAGTTCAAACCTTGATCGGTAAGGAACTCCTTTGGTGCTCCAAACGGCGTTATAATGTGGTCAAAGATAACTTGCGCCAATTCAGCCGCCGAGGCTTCTTTCAATGGCACCGCCACTGGCCAGGAGGCGCAGTGGTCTACAGCCGTGAGAATCCACTTAAAATGATTCTTGTAGCTTTCTGGCATCTGTATAAGGTCCAAGGACCATCTCTCAAAAGGCATCACCGCCGGTAGCGGCTGCTGTAACCCTGTTTCTTGATTTGCATGCGGCCTTTCATGTAGCTGACATGATTCACAAGTACGGATGTAACTTTGCACATCACGATACCTCTTTGGCCACCAGCCTCTACCCCGCAGGATTTGCAAGGTACAATCTCGACCCCTGTGGCCCAACTTGTCATCGACTGAACGTAGAAGGTCCCACCTATAAGCACACGCTACAAAGGGCGAACACTCCTTCAATCCTTCCCGGCCTAGATAAATCAAGGACTCGGCTTCCGGATCATATTCAAACAAGTCAATACTTTCTCTGGCCCGGGTGATCAAATCTTCAGGTACCCCATCTGGTAAGTCTCTTCCATCTATCAAGTAGGGGATGATCAATGGCCAGTTGGTATCATGCAGCTTACTAGATACCTCTTCCAGCAGTGCTAAATCACTTTGTCTGGATAATGCATTGGGGACGACATTGTCCACCCCCTTCTTATATTTTATTTCTATGTCCATGTCCAAGGATTCCTTGATCCACCGCAATAAGCGCTTCGTCGGCAGCAGCTGGGATGACAGGTAAGCTAATGAAGCGTGGTATTTATACACTATCGTTGTTTCTACTGCCCCATCTAAGTAGATGTGCCATTTGCGCCATGCGTGAATGATGGCTAACAGTTCCCTTTCTTGTGCAGGATAGTTCTTTTGAACTTTATTCAGCTTGCAAGACTCAAAAGCTACTGGGTGAAGAGCCAGGTCTTCACCATCGTGGAGAAGCACGGCTCCGACCGCGAAATCTGACGCATCCGTTTCCATAACGAATCGTTTCAATACGTCCGGCATAAGGAGAATAGGTGCGTTAACCAGTGCCTCTTGTAGCTGCTGGAAAGCCAATTCTTGGATTGGTAACCATTCAACCCTCTGCCTCTTCGTGACTCCCCCAGCTGTGAGGTCGTGCAACGGAGTGGCTATCTTTGCAAAAAATTTTACATACCAACGGTAGAATCCACAGAGCCCTAAGAATGACCTAACGTCAAAGACCGACTGGGGTCTTGGCCACTGTTTCACACAGGTAAGCTTTTCTTCCATGGGACGGATAGAATTATATCCAATCACATGCCCTACATATTGAATCTCTTGCATCCCGAAGTAGCACTTATTGCCGCTACAACAAAGTTCCTCCCGTTGAAGGATCAGCAATACTTTCTTGACATGTTCAACGTGTTCAGCCGCAGTCGTCAAATAGATAAGTATATCATCCAGGTAAACCTGCACAAACTCATCGATGAATTCTCTGAACAGCTGTGTCATCATCCGCTGGAAAGTACTTGGTGCGTTCACCAACCCAAAGGGCATAACCAGCCATTCGAAGTGGCCTTACTTGGTTCCAAAAGCGGTCTTTGGTACGTCCTTCTCTGCAATCCTCATCTGATGAAATCCTTGTTGCAGGTCGATTTTCGTGAAGAACCTCGCTCCCCTCAATGCGTCAAAGCATTCTTGAATTATCGGTAGTGGGTGCCGGTCCTTCTTCGTAAGTGCATTTACTTTACGATAATCAACACAGAGCCGCACTTTTCCTGAATCTGGGTGTTTCACCATCACTATGGGCGACGACCACGCAGACGTTGATGGTCGAATGAAGCCTGCCTTCTGCAAGTTTCCTAATCTCTCCTTGAGTGTGCTAAGAAACGCCGGCGACAGCTGCCGAACCGACTGATGTACTGGCTGTGCATCGCCTGTGTCTACTAGGTGCTTTATAACCCTCGGCTTGTCTGAAGCCCTTTCTGAAGGTCCAAAGACCTCTCCAAAGCAAGTCACTAAGGACTGTAATGATTCTCGGAGTTCGACATTGGGTCCAAACAGCGTGGGTAGACCCGCTTTCTGTTCATCCCTCGGTCCCCCAACTCCCTCCGACTCCATCAAACAAATGAAGGACTCCCTTGCTCCTTTGTAGAATTTGTGACGTCTAATTGCACGCGGGAGAAAAACTTCATCATCATCGGTCATTACAGCTAGCTCGTGGCTAATCAAACTGCACGCCGAGGAAGATGCGAGCTGAAATTCCACCACGTTGCCGTGAGGACCTCGCAGGTACCAAGTATTGGTGCTCCAGTCGGTGGAAGCAACATTTGATGCTATCCAATCTCGGCCCAGTATAACGTCGAAACTGGACAACGGTGCCAGCCAACAAACTGTGACAGAACTAACAGTCGCTAAATCGAGTTGGATGGTAGCTAGTTGATTATCCTGGATCCGGTCCTCAAAATCTCCGGTAACCTTAAACGGACACAGAGAACAATCAATCAGCAATCCCAGGTCCAACACAAACAATTGTGACACATACGACGATCCAGTGCCGGTGTCTAGGAGAACCCTGGCCAATTGGCCCTCCACTTGATGGTAAAATTCTGCCCAAACACCTTCAGGTTTGTTGGATTCTAAACTCACTGTGTGGCAACCATCTGCGCACAAGCAGTCTCTGAAAACATTGGTGGTAGGTTCCTCTGACTCTTCCTCAGGTCTCCCTCCATCTGGGCTGGCTATCCCCATGCCTGGGCAATTAGGTTCTGAAACAGCTGATACAATCTCAGAGCAGCATAGCTTTCTCTGAGGCTCATGTAGGTCACTTCGGTTTGCAACTTCATTTATATTGCATATGGAGAAAGGAACTACAGCTAACGTCAGTGGGAGAGACAGTTCCTCACCGACTATTCTTTTTTTTCATTGTGCTTTTTAGAATTAGCACTTTCCCACGCCTTCTGGGCATCGGTCTTCGGCTCTGGGCATTTGCTCGCCCTGTGGCCGGTCTTCTTGCAGTTATTACACGGGTATCTGGTCTTCTTTTTCCCTGACCCGCCATCCTCTCCATCCCCCCTTTGTTTGCCCAACCCCAAACCTTCTGTGATTGGCGTCGCTTTAGCATACCGATAGTGCTGGTTGTGTGCCACCGCTGTCATAAAGACTCGATCCATGTCAAGGGGCACGCCGCGGATGGTTTCTGCGGTCACAAATTCTGAGACCTTCTTGCTCAGTCCAGGATTCAGACATTGGATGAACGCTGTTTGCTCGTCGTGCGCAAACCCGATGGTCTTCGCTTTCTTTTGCCAAGTGCAGAATCTCTCGTAAAACAGCTGGACTGCTTTGTTTGGTTGTTGTCACAGACGGTTGAGCTCACTGGCCACCAATGCAGGTGTGGTGCCCAGCGGGTTTAATCGAATGAGCCATTCTTTGAAGTTTGTCCACAATTTGGGTGACATCTCGGCTATGGACGCATCCTTCCAGTCTCTGAACGACTTCCCTCCCAACCGCTGGCACACCACTAGGTGCCATATGCCCGGGTGAGCTTGTTGCAGCTCTAACAGTACCTTGAGTGTTGCTAACCAATTGGAGGCGCTGCTTCCAACTCCTCCGGTAAACTTTGGGTTGTCCTTGTCTGGCCAACCCTTGAGTACTTTGATGGGGTCGATCTCCATTGGTAACACCAGTGCCGGTTCTTCGTCGGCTGCGCGTTCTGTAGCGCCCTGGACCGCCACCCTTGACGAGGTTGTATTCCCCCCGGTTGGATGCCCAGACTGGTGGGTGTCGACATTCATCTGTTTAAATGCTGACGTCAGGGCCTTCTCGATCTTTCCTGGTGTAGAAGAGGAACCTACTGTATCCTCCTTGTAATCAATCAGATCTTCTCCCACAGTAGTTGTTGGGAGCTGGTAATTTTGCGTGAACCACTGATGTTGTCCTTCCGTCATTCCAGCCACCTCTTGGGCCGTATAGTATTTGCTGTTCAATGGTGCTGGCGGTATATCTTCTGGTTCCTCTTTGGCAGGTGTGCTTTTGCCCTTAGGGCTATGAGCTACCTTCCCAATGTTCATCTATAACAAATAGGAGACAACCTAGTAAGCTAGTTGTTCTCTATCTTTCTATATCTTTGTCACTCGTGGTGAGCACTGTGCTCCTGACACTAAGTCCCTACCCCAGGGTCGCTGACTCCTATAGTGAGCCGGTTGATCACAACCACTTCTTAGAGAAAACTGGATACGGTATCTGCCTTCTACCTCTATTGACCTATCAACTTTCAGAGAATTTAGAAGAAGTTTGACCCACCTTAATCTTCGAAGATAGTTGGTTTGCCAACTGAAACCAATTCAGGCGTACTGAGAAGTCTACACCGGTGTTTGTAGGCAGGGTAATAAAGTAATTGCTGAATGTGTAATCTCTAGTGTAATTAAGGATGGTTGTAAAAATTTTAGGATAAAAATGTATATCTCTCGCTACCACTGAAGCGGGGCTCTTCAGATAATGGGGACTCAGCGTGTAGAGGACGCAGACGGATGAGACGCGGAAGGATAAATCTTCTTTAATTTCGAAGAAGAGGAGGAAAAAACCTATGATCAGATGACTGGGTGAAAAACCCTACAAAAGAGGCCATAAATACAAGAGGAAAACTACTAAATCTACTAAGTATGCAGGGGAAGTAAATATATGATACTAAGCCCCTGGCCTAATGAGAGGCTAAGACGTGTAAATGGGTGGCTTGCATAAGATGTCGTCATAATGGGCCAAGCCTTATTTTGTTAAATGAGACGTGCGCGTCTCTAGTCTCATAAAGGGGGTGTTACCTCCCTGTCTACCTGTAGCCCGGCTACAGTCACAAAGTGTGACTCGGCTGCGGCTCAGCCAGCCGGAGGAGACTACATCTGTCTCCTCCGGAACACACTAGCCGGAATCCACCCCAATTTACCGACTACACGTTCCTACAGCGTTAGGGCCTCGCTTAGGCCCCCTTTCTTCTCTTTCTGTTTCATGTATATAAACCAGTTACCTGTTCATACACATGAAATGCATCATCTCTTCTGTTCCCGAAGTCTGAGTTCCATCACTGAAGTCGTCTCAGAACCAAGCGACCGTCTCCAAAACGACTTGTTTTCTCAAGTCGTTTCCAGGACGGCCTGTCGAAACTCAAATTATGCACCCGTGGTATAGCAAAGAGGATGGTGATACGGATGATTAGGGTTTCACTTCTTATGTTATCCCATGTACCGCAGCACGTTCTATATACCCTGTATTTGCTTAAACCGTGTTCTTCATCAGACACAGTGCCAAAATCATTTGTAACCCAGTTGGGACTCTTCTAGTTACCTCATAGTGCGCAATGTCAAATCAAACTGCACTTTAAAAAATATATACATATATATATACCCTGTAGCCTGCCCGCGCCGGTCCGGTTTCCACTTCTCTTCTTCACCGAGTTGAGGAGCCGAGATCTGGGACGCTAACATGGGCCGTCCACCATCGCCAGGCACGCCACAGAGCTGTCGTGGTTTGCTCCTAATAAGTTGCACCCCATAATACCTGTCTTGCGGCAAGTCTAGTAGCTGTACACGCCAGTACCAGCTCCCTTTTCTCTGCTCACTGAGGTGACCGATACCGAAGGTGCCTTGGCTCATTAGAACCTTGTTTCGCGAGAAAATGCCACTGCGCCTCTGTTACCATGTTTTTGGGCTCCATAACCCCATCAAATTACATATCATCTCAGGCCTTCCATAATCCTTGTGTGTACAGTAGGTGCTATCAAAACTTGGTTTGGTTAATTATTATAATATACGTACACAGCATACGTGAGTCTCGTAATCGTCACTGTGGCTAAGTAATCCATAATCCTTTCTCAAAAAATATAAAACCCCCAAATTGTCATTAGTACTCGACATATTGCTTAAGGCCTCCGTAAAAAAAAAACCCTATCCCCTTAATAAGTTGAGATTTCCCTAAAAGGCACGTTCCAGATATCCCGCCGTTATGACTGCGGTCATGGTTAAATCTTCTTTCTGTTTGATTCAACTTGCTGCAGCGGTAATTTGCGTATGTTCGTATCCTGAACATGCCGGAGCCAAAGCTCAGGTTGGCATTCTTCCAAAAGTCGCAAGCCCTTTGGGTGCAAGAGACAGGACGAACGTATCTTCAGCTCGTTGGTCGCGTATACTCAAGGGACACACTGGAGTTGCAGCTATGCAGATCACAGTTGTCAGCGATAAGTATGCCTTAATTCTTGACAAAGTAAGTCGGGTTTCACTTTTATTTTCTCTGGAAATTTTGGAAATTTCATTTTCCTTAATCTCGCTGACAGATTAGTTTTTTTGTTTATTACCAGGTTGAACATAATCCCCTCAAGATCAACGGCCATCGAGCCTGGGCATCGCTTTACAACTTTGAAACCGATGTAGTCACACCCATAGACTTGAAATCTAACTCATTTTGCGCTGGTGGAAGTTTCCTAGGTAACGGCACTCTGATCAAGTAAGATAAGGGATAGACTCTCCAGTCTTGCTGTGGTAGATTGATCTTATTCCGTTTTTTACCAAAGCTTTGGTGGTAATCCAGTTATAGGCAAAGGTCGCTTGAAAACAGGCAATTTTGGACCTACCGACGGCCTGCAATCGATTCGGTTTTATACACCATGCGATGATGGGGAGTGCTCTGTCGCCGAATATGATAATATCAAGTTGACAAGTGCCCGTTGGTATGCGACAGCAACGCGTCTTGCAGATGGCACCATCATGATCGCCGGCGGAAGTAAGACAGGGGCTTTCAGGTTAGCTCAAACTAACCTCATCATGGCTTGAAGAGAATACTCATATTGACTGGTCATGGTGAGCACAGAAATAATGCCGAGATAAACAACCCGACAATTGAATATTTCCCACCAAGACAGTTTACATCTCCGACTCATTCTGAGAAAACACAGATCTACTCACCTTTCTTGGAAAGAACTCTCATAGCCAATTTGTTTCCAATCGTTATAACCCTCCCACAGCCTGGCTTAGTCTTCTTGGCAGCCAATAGAGATGCGATCATTTACAACCACATATCGAACCGCGAGTTTCGACTTCCACGGATTCCAAATGGTGTTAGAGTCACGTACCCCATGACGGGTGGTGGCATTCTTCTTCCATTATTACCTCAGAACAAATATAAACCCGAAGTTTTGATATGTGGCGGAAGTGATTTGGATGACACTCTAGCCACAAATTTGATCAAGGTGTCTGCTCCTGCCACAACTCAATGCGTTCGAATGGTCCTCTCGAAATCGGGGATAAAGAAAGGCTGGATAGTCGAGCATATGCCTGAGGGAAGAATCATGCCCGATATGATTATGATGCCAGATGGGAAGGTTCTGATTGTGAACGGTGCCAAGACAGTAAGCTCTTTATCATATCCTTGCTCTTTTACAACCGTTCACTCAACAATAGTCTTTTTGAGTAGGGCGTCGGAGGTTATGGAAGTCTGCGACACATGACTGGAAACTCAAATGCAGACAACCCAAGTTTCACACCTGTGTTATATGATCCTGACGCGCCGTTGGGTGAAAGGTTTAGCACTGAGGGGCTTCCAACAACAAACATCGCAAGACTTTACCACTCCGTTGCCACTCTAACACCCAGCGGCCTAGTGATGCTTGCCGGAAGCAATCCAAATCCAGACGTTAGCACAAACAGCTACCGAACGGAATACCGGATCGAATGGCTAAGTCCTCCCTATGTCAAACACTCTAAGCGACCTAAAATTTCGACGCTTCCCAGGAATGCAAACTACCAGGAGAAGATCACAGTAAAACTTGATGACATGGATTTTAAACTAGCGGAACAGGATGTTGAAGCAGTCCTAATAGACCTTGGATTCGGTAATGATCTCCCGTATTTGTTGCATATTTTGGCATGATAGTCAAACTCACGCATACTAAATTTCATTTTCTGGAAATACTAGTAACTCATTCGACGCATATGAACTCTCGCCTAGTCAAGTTAATAACCAATGTTGTTTCTGATACCAACGAATTGCAAGTCACCATGCCACCTTTTTCAGGAATATATCCACCCGGATATGGCTGGCTTTTTGTCTTAGTCAACCGAATCCCCAGCCCCGGAAGAAGGATAATGGTTGGTTCTGGGAAGCTGAATTTGAATTCTGGAAATCCAGGAAGCCAAAGAATAAAGTGAAGAAATGAACGCGTGTGGAGTTTTTTCATACTCCAATTGTTGCACCCCAGCCTGAATTTATTTTTGTTGCATGCGGACAATTTTCCTATTATGTAAAGTGCCTTCTCCAACTCCAGGACCAATGTAAAATATAACCCAGTGCATTTTAACCCAAACATTGTTGGAATTTCAAGGCTCCTGCTCTGCTTTCTCTCTTTTCCCCCATCTGTCACTCATTTCTTCCCTTCAGATGAATATTCATGTACACCTTCTGAACCACATTCTTGCCTCTCAATGATGTAGTAGTTACAACCCCTGAAGATACATAGTAATTAATCATGAGTTTTCAGCGCGCTCTTTCCTGAGACCATCTCAATCCCTTGTAGTGAGGAGCCTGTTTTTCTCCTCACAAGCTAGCTACTTTGGCCCTGGTTGAGGGATTCCTTGTCTTGTTCTCAACCTCAGACCTTTCTTCCATGAGCTCCTGTTCCAAATATTTTTCTTCCTCAGCTTCACAGCTTCAACAAACATGAATCCAAGAAAATTTTGAGATTCAGCAACAAGTCACGTAGGTGTCATTGGCGGTGTAAGGAGGACTTACTGCGGCTCAACTATATTCATCATCTACTGAAGTTTAGTTTGTATGTAGATATATAGTTGTACCTCATTTGAGTTCCTGTTTTCATGTCTTTCCTTACACTCTCTGTTGTCACCATTGGCGCACCTCACTTTAGGATAATACCAGAATGGGAAAAAATTAAAGAACACAAGCCTGATTCTTTCCAAACCTAAGTGTTAGGACAAAACCCTTTGTGACTCAAAAAGTGAGAAGACAAGAAACCCTGTGGTTACAATTGAACAGAGAAGGAACACCAACATGAGATGAGGTTCAAACAAAAGAAATTTGATGAGAAAAGAGCAAACCTCTTTGTTGAAAATGTGTTCTTAAAGCATGGTTTTCCTTATATATTCAGAGATTTTGGCTCATTGTTTGTTTCAGGTTTCTGGATTTCACTCTGCCAACAACTGAAGATTACTCTTTATTCAACACCCTTGGCACAGGTTCATCCTGCTCAAAGTCAAAACGTTCTAGGAACCCCTCAATTTTGAGAATCTGTCTGTCTTTGTTGAGCCTTGGGGGATCCTGGGCCTGCCCCGGGTGACAACACTCAGGAGGAAACACCACTTGCAAGTTTGAGATACAGATTGAGTGTAGGAAAGTGAGCAGCTCTGTTTAAACTGGAGGTGGTTGATTTTTTGGGCTTTGATTCCGCTTGCATGTGGGAAATGAATCCATGCCAGGTGGGTGAAATTTGAATACAAGATAAGACCTTTTTTTTTGTGCTTGGGGGGAACTCACTACTCATAGGGAGCCACAGTGGGCCAGGAAGATTTTCATTAGATCCCAATAGCATATCTCTGCCACAGGAGGAGTTTCCCCCTGTGCATCCAGCAGGAAGCAGATCCCTCTAAGGCACAGGGCCCCAAGGAGTACCAAGATATAGAACCAGATATGTGACTGGCACTGCAGGGGGGTGATATTTGGAGCCACATATTTTTCACCCAAAAAATATCAAAGCAGAGTAATGATTAGCTGACCAGATGGTTCCCCATCTGTGGAAGGCTGTGCATTGGACCACTTGGGAGAGGACCTACTGCAACAATATTGGCCTAGATGTGACACCTTCTCAGCCCCAATGACTGAGATGGTGCATACCTGTACCTCTTCCGATATGAACTGAGGAATCTTGGAGGGGTGATACATATCCATGCCAGGAATTTCATACATCATTTCTTGGCTCCAAAGATACAAGCACTCTGCTAAATTCTCTATATTATCTGCTATTGTCCACTCTTTTTTCTGCATGCCTGCACACTCAAAAATGATGACAAATAAAGACAGAGGATTAGTCTAAAAAGAATCAACAGCTTCAAACAGACTAGTCACTTTTCCTTCAAGCAACAAAAATCAATAACCAGTTCAACCTTATTGGCAACTGGATAATTATTCATTTCTAAAACTGCTTCAGGGAATAAAACTTGTAAGGTAATAAGCTCAATGAAACAAGTGAACTTGGATTCAATCCTGACATACCTTTCTCACTCCTGTCTGCCCAAATTCCTCTCCTTCTAAACTCCTCTCCTTCTAGACTGAGTATCTCAGTTCCTAAATTCTTTTTGAATCTGTGTAGTGATTTATGGAACTAATTGCGCACTGTGGGAGTATTTATATACAGGTGGTGCAGCACTGAGGCTGATCCCGCAACCGGGGGCTCAGCGGAAGACTGAGGAAGGGGGTATGTACCAAATATCACTAGATGTTTCGCGGGGAAAGCACAAGGGCACAGCATGCAACATTCTATGTTTGGTGCAGGCAATTGGTTGGGCAGATGAGGGCCGCTTCAGTATGTGTAACAACGGCGGGGCCGGCTGGAGCCACAGGGCTTGGGCAACTTGGGCCGTGAACAAAGCAAGGGCAGAAGAAGCAGGGAAGCAGGGGCAATTATCATCTGCAGGGGCCAACAGGGTATAGTAGTTGGAGGCATACTGTGGTGCAATGTGGAATTAGGGTTCCAGGAAAGGTACCAGGGATTGTGGGACATGCCCAGGGTGTGGATGTTGTATAAATAGAGTTTTAGTACTAGATTTTAGGGATTTTCTTATCTTATCATCAGAGTAGATAGCTATCATCATCAGCGTAAAATAAATATCTTATACAAACAACCCTTAGTATCTTCAGCATGTGCATACAAGTGGAAAGTAAGAGTGGAAAACAAGGGGAACTGTGAAGGGCATCACCAGGGAGGTTATAGCAAGCAGAATGGTCCACTTGCTAAGTAAAGGTGTTTCAGGGAATCATCTACTAACAGCTGTTCATTCCGCAGAGGAAATCAAATAATCCCCAGAACCAACAAGGAAGAAGGACACTCAGAGTTTATCAATGAGGACTCAAGGCAGAACTTAAAATTTCTGTTTCTGTGGCTGTCCTTATTTACAAATTTCTCCAAAGTACACTCACACTCTTTCACTATGTCTTCCCTAGGCCTAAATTAACATTTCCTCTCCTTTCTTCTTCCTTCTCTACTCTCTCTCTCTCCCTCAGTCACTCATCTAACTCAACTCAATTCTCCCTAATTCACTACTTGACCCTGTCAATTAGCTTCATCTTCTACTCTCAACTTAACTACTCAATCTCATTGACTATTCATCATATCAGCAATTCATTAAACTACTTGACTTAGGTTGACTATAAATATCACCACAACAATCCTCCGGTCTTTATTCCCAGAATAGTAACACTACACAATCTTCCTTGGGTGAGAAAGAACCAACACCAATCCTTACTCACTCATCCTTGGATTGACTGACCTCTTTGCTTTTTCTAGTTTCATTATCTTCCTCTATAGTTCCAAACTCTCAAGTATAAACATTATCCTTTTCTTGCAGTTCATTATCATTTATCTTAGGGGTGATTACTTCTCATTCTTTTCATTATTTTTTTCTTATTAAATCATTCTTCTCTTTTTCATATGTAACTTTATTATTGTTTAGTCTGGTGTTGGTTTACAGCAATAAAAATCTTCAGGGTAAACAATTCTTCCCCATTTCCTTTCTCCTGATGAAACATCTATCAAGGCCCTCTTGCACTTTTGATCTTCCTTAATCTCATTTCTATCTTCCTTATTTATTTTTTTTCAAAGAAACTAATATCATCTGATCTTATCTTGTTTTCTTCATTCTTCTTTTTCTACATCCTCAAAAAATCATCTTTTACCTCAAATATCCCTCAACAATATCTTCATAAAGTTAATTGGTGGTATGCCTTCCTCATATCTCTTCTTCTAAGTTTTTTTTTTCAGCTCTGATGGTTTTATTGTGTTTTCTCTGCTCTAGTTCAGGAGTGTTTTTTTTAGGTTTAGAAAATTGAAATCTCTTACCAATGGTGGGCCCGCTACGCTAACAATAGCTGTAGTGTAGCATAATGTTAGCTTTTTTTGCTACGCTAACACAAAGTTACTGTTAGCTAAAGATTTTTTTCAGCTAACGCTAAAAAACAATTGTCAAAAAGAAATTGCAGGTAGTGTAGCATTAGCGACATCAAAAAAAAAATTTAACACTACAGAAATTGCCTGTTAGCTTATGTTTAGTGGTGTTAGCTGGAACAAACGCTACACTAACTGTTAGTGTAGCGCTCTTGTCAGCTATGCTAACTGGTAGCGTAGCGCTTTTGTCAGCTACACTAACTGTTAGCGTAGTGCTCTTTGTAGTGCTCTTTTTGGCTACACTAACTGTTAGTGTAGCACTTTTTTCAGCTACCCTAACTGTTAGCATAGTGCCCTTTTGCGGTGAGCTAACTGTTAGCTTAGCACTAAACTAACTGTTAGTTTAGCACTATACTTGTGGGAGTATAGCAATCATGTCTTTTCTTGAGTATTTGATGCTTTTAAATTAGTATTACAATGACTGTGATGGTTAAAATCAGGTCCCCAGAACAGTATTATCCCAAGATCCATCATTTAACATCAAAGGCATTTCAATAAAAATACATTAGACATCAACATAAGGACATAATCCTAAATTTTGAGGCCAAATGACGTTCATTTTATAGCTAACAGGGGGATGGCCAAATGGAGATTGTTTTTTATGGGCTAAAAGCCACATGGAAAAACAATTTGTGTTGAAAAAAAAAAAAAAAAAAAAAAAAAAAAATTAAAAATTAAAAATTAAAAAAAAAAAAAAAAAAAGAAAAAAAAGAAAAAAAAGAAAAGAAAAAAAAGAAAAGAAAAGAAAAAAAGAAAAAACTTAGAAATAGAAATTAAAAATAAAAAAAATCAGAAATAAGCTGTTTTGATTTCTGTACTTTCTGAAGTACAGCAGTTGAAGCAGCATTTTGATTGGTTTGCTTGTGCAAGTAAAGCTTTTTGATTGCTTTTCCTGTGCAAGTACAGGATCCTAATTTAGCAGAGTGGACCAGCTTTGACCCAAGACAGGGGAATTTATTACTCCTGCTATATTAAAAGTGAGTGCAAAATACCTAATTGGTGTCAACCTCATCACAAATCCTACTCACCAATGAGGGTGACACTGATGAGGTATGTTTCAGTTACTTATAGTATAGCAGGAGTGATAAAAACCCTTGTCTGAGGTCAAAGCTGGTCCACTCTGCTCAATTAGTATCCTGTACTTGCACAAGTAAAGCAATCAAAAAGCTGTACTTGCACAAGTCAATGAATCAAAATGCTGCTTTAACTCCTGTACTTGAGCAAGTACAGCAATCAAAACAGCTTATTTCTGATTTATTTATTTTTAATTTCTATCGCCAAGTTTTTTTTTCCTTTTTTCTTTTTTTTTTTTCAAAAAAAAATTGCTTTTCTGTGTGGCTTTTGGCTCATAAAAAAACAATACCCATTTGGCCATCCCCCCTGTTAGCTATAAAATGAACTTCATTTGGCCTCAAAATTTAGGATTATGTCCTTATGTTGATGTCTAATTTATTTTTATTGAAATGCCTTTGATGTTAAATGATGGATCTTGGGACAATACTGTTCTGGGGACCTGATTTTAATCATCAGGGTCATTGAAATACTAATTTAAAAGCATCAAAGCTGAAAAACAAGACATTTTGTGCAAGGGAAAAACTTTCACCATTCTCACATCCTTTTCTTTGCCGGGCGTTGATAAACGCACGCCAAGCGCGCACGCCAACGCCAACCCGCACGCCAATTTTTTTTGGCGTGCGGGGCCTACACGCCATTTTTTTTTGGCGTGCGGGGCCCACACGCCAAAAAAAATGGCGTGTGGGAACCACACGCCATTCTTGGCGTGTGGGTCTCACACGCCCTTTTTTTTTTGGCGTGTAAACCCTACACACCAAAAAAAAATGGCGTGTAGGCCCCGCACGCCAAAAAAAATTGGCGTGCGGGTTGGCGTTGGCGTGCGCCGTTGGCGTGCGTTTATCAACGCCCTCTTTGCCCAACCACCTCACACCAACTATTGGTAAAATCAAACAATATGTAATCCATCAAACAAAATTCTTTTCAGATTGTTTACTTTGCTGGATCTAAAAGTTTGGTCCTGGTTTGAATTAAAACACAAGAAAGAAGTTGGATTGCTCTTTGAAGAGCTTTAATGCAGCAGGATTTTACCTTCTGAAGCCATAAAAACAGCTTTTATGCAGCAGCCATGTTACCTTGTGAAACTAACAGTCAGCAAGAAAAAACAACCACCATTTAAGCATAGTGTAATGGGAAAAACTTCAGCTAACAGCTGACATTTTGTGGGAAAGATATCAGCTAACAGCTAATATTTAGCGGGAAAATATCAGCTAACAGCTAACATTTAGCATAGTTTAGCAATGATCTGATGCTGCTACGCTACTGGAAACTTCAAAATCTGTTAGCGGAAGAAAAATTACGCTAATGAATTTTCCCAGCTAACACTACAAAAAATTAGCTTGAAGAATTTGTTGCTACACTAACTCTTAGTGTAGCAGAGTGTAATTTCAGCTAATGCTCCAGATTTTCTGGGAAAAATAAACCCCGCTACGCTAACAGTTAGCGGTCAAATAGTGTAGCGGCCCACCGTTGCTCTTACCCTCAGTAGTGATACAAACCAATCACCAGTAGTGTTTAGGGTTATCTTTTAATCTGTTGGCCCAATGGTCCATATAAATAGAGGTCATTGTGTCCACAGAAACACAAGCCCCACATCATGGTTCACGCTACATCCTGGATTTGCATCTATTTGGCATCACACCCATACTTTTCTTTAATGTGCTGGGTGATGTCTGCAACTATCCTAGCTGGATATCTTACAATCAAATCATCCTGGGGCTGATGCACAAGCTTGTATCAGTATAACTGGACTCTATGGATGTTGAAGATGAACTTTCCAGGACTTATATTGTGAGAAATCCATTCTTGAGGCCATTGGAGCACCACACAAACAGGACCATAATTGATGGCCAAGCTGTTGTTTTGCACTCTCTCCTGGAAATTTGAACAATCAGCCAGTGGTCAGAATTTTGTTGGATTTATAGTGGAAAGTTGCAGCAAGTGCTCAGTTGACATTAGAGTGGGGCAGTAGGCTGAGGAAAGGACTCAAAAATCATATGCATGCTTATGTAGGTAAAAGAGTGGAGCAGTCATCTTACATACTCATGATTTTCTACTTAATTCACTGGCAGTAACATATCCGGAAAGGATATTCAGACACACACAGGGAAAGCATGGCAGTTGCTTCAGGGTGTGATGATTTCTGGTTTCTTATGGGCAGGAAAGTACGAGTAGCAAAGCTGAGGATCCATTGCTTCAGGGAGAGAAGGGATCCTTTTATAGGAAAGAGAGTATATAGAGAATCCCATCTGATAGGATTCTGTTACAAGTACATGGAAAAGGAAAACATTAAGCTCTGCCGGGTTATAGTTAATATACAAGGTGGATATTTGGAGTTTGGATTAGTGCTGTATAAGGTTCTATTGGAAAGGGCAATACATGTAGAGAGAAGGCCAAGAGCGGCTAGCTTACCAAGTAGGATGAGCACGGTGAAGTACTGGGTTGGGTACCTGGAAATACAGGGGTGAGGCTCAATGCCTTAGCCGGAAGTGAGATACTTCACAAGGGTTGGACCTTCACATAGTGCATTCAAGGATTGTATTATTTTTCTGGAAAATATACATACAGTCTTCAGGTGTTCTAGCCCACGCACTTCCTACAAAGAATACACATGAGGTTAACTAGAGCATTGGCAGATATTAACGGCAGGGAATCTGTATTTCCACACCATATTAAATTCCCCCCACTCAGAAAGGCAGATTACTCACTGCAAGGAACTCCTTATCCAACTTGGAAGGGCTCTCCATTGAGATCTTTAGCACCCCTTTAAATATTGGGCTGGCTGTGACAGCATCCACAAAACCTGAAAATCTGTTTTCAGAGGTGACAAAGTGATTTTTGTTTGCCTGGCATGTTGATCTCTTGAACAGGATGCACTGTCATCTGAGCAGCTTGGTGCTATCCAAAGCACAAATGTGGCTGCCCAAATTCACATGAATGGCCTTGAGTACTTCAATGACATTGGCCTTGAACTTGTCCCAAGTGAATTGTGCAATCACACCATGCCGTTCAACCTCCTTTCTTGGATATATCTTCTCCCATCCTTTTGGGTTTGAGCTAGCTGAATTGGACAATATAATTGATTATAAACCACACATATGAGTCAACATATATAAAACTCAAGATGTTTCTGAGGCTCTTGTGGCTGGATGACAGGATTCTGGGTGAAAGGGTTGATGAAACAGTTGCTTGGGGTTGGGGCAGAAGGGTGTGGGGGAGGGATTTTTGGCTGTAGTGGTTGGGATTGGGGGGGGGGGGGGGGCATGGTAGGCTGGTTAATGGAAGGATGGGAGTGAAAGAGAGAGGTGAGGGAGAGGGGGAGGAAGGATTGGAAGATTTAGAATTCCAATACAGGTTGAGGCTGCAGGGCTGAGACTGAAAATCTCAATTTGGTTTTTTGAGAATTTTCAGCCTGCCAAACTGGAAAGCATTCCTGTCCTAGCTGCATGAAAAGAGATCATTAGTATTTCCTCTTTTAATGACCATGAAATGAGATTGAGTCATTTTTTTTTCCTTAATATTTGATATATTTGATTGATTAAAGAAAGAAGAGGCTTGAGTTCTGCAAGTTTTTGATTGATTGGATGATATGGCTGCTGGATTGCATACATTTTTGATTTATGTATGCTTGGCCTGATTGGGATTAAACAGAAACAGGTTGAACAGCACTGTGCTTAACTTCAGGGTTGGTGAGTGTCACACTACAGCTAATGGCAGCTTGCTATGGCCCAACTTGACCATATTTGAAGAACTTCAAATGCTCCTCAACTTCAAAAAACATTTTACCTTCCATTTGCATGACCCCAAACCAAGGTGGACATTCAACTTCATCTTTAACAATCACCCAAATCATCTAAGCCAACACTATAGACTACTATTCCCATAAATTCAACTTGGCTTCAATGCTTATCCAATAACCCTTTCCTGGCACTGCCAGCATAATTGCCTAGGTTGAGTTCATCCCAGTTAAACTAGGATGCAAACAACCAATTTAAATTAGGTTGACCTCAACCAATGAAATATGAAACCAAGGGGGGTCCCTTGGATTTATATTTCATCAGTTGATTTCAACCAATTTTAAATTGGTTGAGTGCATCCCAGTTTAACTGGGATGACTTCATCCTAGGCAATTATGCTGGCAGTGTGGACTAGCTCAAATGCACAAATCAACTCTGAGCTTGGTGATTACCCTTTCCACTAGCCTTGCATTTTAATTGTTAAGATTTCAGCTCAAGTCACTGGGGAGGGGACTGGGACCAAGGAGCAGGTTCTGAGGAAATAAGGCTCAGACTTGATGCTTTTATTTCATACATGAGGAGCGGACTTAAGTAGAAAACTAGAGAGCCCCCTTGCAAGATCCAAAGGGGGCCTAGACATTACTAATGAATAAACAGGACAGGTGATAGGTGACAGGGGACAGGGGATAGGACAGGAACAGGAACAGGAACAGGAACAGGGAACAGGAACAGGAACATACTGGGGACAGGGACAGTGTACAGAACATCTCACTCAAGATGAACTGGTGACAGGAACAGGGGACAGGCAACTGGAACAGGGAACAGGGAACTGGGAACTGGGAACTGGAACTGGGAACTGGGAACTGGAACTGGGAACAGGGAACAGGAACTGGGAACTGGGAACTGGGAACTGGAACAGGGAACAGGGAACAGGAACAGGGAACAGGGAACAGGAACTGGGAACTGGGAACTGGAACTGGGAACTGGGAACTGGAACAGGGAACTGGGAACTGGAACAGGGAACAGGGAACAGGAACAGGGAACTGGGAACTGGAACAGGGAACAGGGAACTGGAACAGGGAACTGGGAACTGGAACAGGGAACAGGGAACAGGAACTGGGAACTGGGAACTGGAACAGGGAACAGGGAACTGGAACAGGGAACAGGGAACTGGAACAGGGAACTGGGAACTGGAACAGGGAACAAGGCCACTTGGCCATATAGGAGACAACAAGACCACTTGGCCTGACAGGAGGGGCGTTGATAAACGCAGGCCAAGCGCGCACGCCAACGCCAGCCCGCACACCATTTTTTTTTGGCGTGCGGGGCCTACACGCCCTTTTTTTTTGGCGTGTAGGGTCTACACGCCAAAAAAAAAGGGCGTGTGAGACCCACACGCCAAAAATGGCGTGCAGTTCCCACACGCCTTTTTTTTTGGCGTGTGGGCCCCGCACGCCAAAGAAAATTGGTGTGTGGGACCCGCACGCCAAACAATTGGCGTGCGGGTACCACACGCCAATTGTTTGGCGTGTGGGGGGATATCGCATGCGATATCCCCTCACTCACGTAATCGAATGGTAGGGACCATTTGATTACGTGAGCGAGCCCGCCGAGTCTGATTCCTTTCAGGAATCAGACCGTCGGTCTGGTTGTTTTCAACCAGAACGACCACGAATTCGAGCAACACCCCCACTCACCAATTAAGAAAAAAAAATGTGAGTAACAAAAAAAAAAAATCAAAAAAAAATCAAAAAATGAGAAATAAAAAATGAGGAAAAAACCCCAAAAAAACCAAAAAAAAGGGTTTTTTTGGGGTTGAATTTTGTGGAAAAGCCCACAGGCCCAGGGCTCCAACACCCAACTGGCCCAAAGACAGGGCCCAATGGCCGTAAGAAGGGGCCCGCCTCTGCCCATCACCTCCCATGGGCCCACAGGCCCACTTTGATGCTCCAAAGGGGCAATAAAACATTCAAAGGGGCCATTCAAACCCCCCAGGCAGCTCAAAGGGCCCCGTATAAGCCCCCAACGCACACCATCCCCCCCAAAAGTGGCCCAATGGGCCCATCTCAAACACAATCAATCCCCACATCTCTTCCAATTTTTTCTTTCAATTTTTTTTTACCATAGATATCGTAACACGTGCTGACATACTCTCCCATTCAAATGCTAACAGATTCCGCACAAATCACCAATTTGACTTCAACAATCAACAATGTCTTCACATCAGACAAGTGAACTAGGACGTGAGATTCATTCCTTTATTTTGTGTATAATATAAGTCCCTGGCTCACTCCCACCCACCCTCCCACCATTACACAGGTTTGGATCTCTGGGAAAAATGCACAGAGCTGGCGCGGCACCCTGCGTTGAAACCAGATGAACGTGAAATCCTGGAGAATTGGGCCTCTAAAATAAAGGCTGAATACGAGCAGTCAGACGATGAGAATGAACAGGTCTCCAGAACCCCGGCCCCGGCTAGAAACACCTTAGGCGCCACTAGGCCTGCTCCACCACAGTCACACCCACGCCCTGAATTTGCAACCGACTCAATGGCATACTTATATGCACACACTCCTGATCACCTACCTCCTGCAACCAACCCAATCCCCACGCTCAATCAATTTGCAAACCAAATCAACAAGGATGTTCAATATGGCCAGCCCAACACAACAAACCCAGCTGATGGATCCCCACGTCGAAGCGGAGAGATGCGGACAGATGTCAAAGGCCACAAGACAACCCTCAACACCTTTGGCCAGTCTTTCCTTCAAGGCGTACAAAGGGACCAAGCACTCATTGGCCAGAAGTCCTCCAAAGCCCCCAATGGGGACGGGAGACGAGAAATTAACAATCCAGCCATCCGGGACAGCTCTGAAGACCCTGACGCAGAGGGGGAAACAGATGACTCTGAAGATGGTGCAGAAGACCAGCAAGTCCTCCAACAATTCCTTCATGGACGTCCCAAACCTACCTTCCACCAGGAGCCAGTCCATGAACCGGTGCCACAACAAACCCGATATTGCTATGACATGGTACGAATTGAAGATCCACCGGTTGAAGACCCAACGAGCAAAAAGGCGCGCCTGGACAACTCTGCTTCTTCTTCTAAAAATACAGGCCCCATGTATAATTTCTTCACCCCTCATCCCACCTCTCACGAATTCATCACTGCACAATCACTGCAAGGCCTCAGAATTCCACGGAACCCCCCTGTTGCTGGGCCATCAACAGTCAAGCCACCTACCCAAAGACCACCGGGCGAATCAATTCCTCCTCCCCCGGTCCTGACGCCTCCTGGTAAGTCACTCCCCATTGCTTATGCACACCCATCTTGTAATTAACATCCCTCCTTTGCGCACAGCTATGGGTCTATTTATCCCTGGCCCAATGCTTCCAAAAGCATTGGCAGATGATTTGAATGAAAATTTGGCGGGTGGAATTGCGTGGTCACACCGTTCAGCCGAGAAAATGATTCAAAACATAGCATTCATCCTCACACACCTTCGCTCAATGGTCACACCACATCCAACGATGCCACAGGAGTTCAGCCGAGTTGTTTGGAGGGAAGTGGATACACTTCTGAAGGCATGCAAATCTGGTAAATACTCACTTTTTTTCTCACTTGTTCATACATCACAAAGGCTGATATTTGTGTGGTATGCAGAGAGAATTCTTAACCCCACTCAACCTGGTGCTCTCTCTCTGATAACTCCTGAAGTTTTCAACATGGCACAGCTCGAGGCTTCCCAGGAGAACCGGAAGGCGCCGCCGTCCAAACGTGTCCAGACCCACACACTTGCGGCGAATCTGGCCTCATACTTTTCTCCAAGTGACCACGCTTATCTCTGGCTTAAAAGTGCTTTGAAAGACTGCTGGGCCCTTCGACACATGGAGCAACAGGGCAGTGAATGGCAGCCTCTCCCCCTGGACGAATCTTTGGTGCATACTGCCCATCTTGCATTCCAACGAACTTATGAAAACCTTGGAAGTCACGCAAAGGATGGATCAAGCCCCCAACCAAACACCTCCGGTCTCAAGGTCCTTGGTCTATACTTCACGGGGGCTATGTCAGCCTTGTGTTACATCTGCGGTCTCCAGGCACCAACAAGACCAAAGTATAAAAAGCTTGATGAGTGGTCAACATTAAACACGCGGGAGCAAATGCGGATGCTTGCTGGTCTCCTGGTTTTTGGTCCAACAACCGCCTTTGTCACTAACAAATACGGGTCCGAACGTCCGACTACTTCAAATGCTTTGGCCTTATTGGAATTTGGCGCCAATGTTCTGAAACATAAGGTTGATAGTGGTAATACTTCAGTGATGCCTCACGGGACTTTGGATAACCTCCGATTATACTTTCTCAACTTTTTGTGCTCCATGGGATTTAACCGGATTGGTCATGATGGTTTGCCAATGGTTGATTGGAAAAAAACCCATGAAGAGTTTCACAAATGTTTTTCTATTCAAAACCTCCAAATTTTGTTTTCCCAAGATATAGAAATAGCTGTAGCCAACTACCACTTCTGATATATGTACCGGGTGTTGTTTTTTCTTTGGTTTCCCTTTTATTTCTCATTCACATGCCCTTGAGTTGTAATTTCCACCACTGTCTTGCTCATCCACTTGAATGAAACATCAGACTTAAGTGTTTTTTGAAATATAACCCAAACAGAGTATTATTAATAGGCATCCAAGGAGTACTCATGTGGGTTTGTGGTTTCTACCTTATTGAAGGTAGGTTGTGGCCAATTCTTGATGATATATCAGCATTAAACTATAGATTATCCAGAATTGGGCTATTGGGATTCCTTAGTGGTATCATAATTATTATAGGGCATTAAGGAACAAACCCGGTTTTTCCGCGTTTACACACAGTTTTACGCAGCCGCAACCTCAAATTTGCTGTGCAGCACACCCGGTTTTCCGCTTTTAAACCCTTTTTTTTTATTTATTTTTTTGCGGGCGGATTTTGATTTTTTTTCAACATTTGAAAAATGTTTAATATGCTTCCAGGGGTGTAGATATTTATGGTAATTTTTATTTCCCAAAAAAACAATATCTTCTATTTTTTTTTGCCCATTAGATATCAGTTCAGGAATGTAATTCAGGCGTATATTCACCATTTGTAAGCATTTTCTAGCTGTTATCAGTAGTGTTGATAACAATTTCTCTTTCTTATACGTATTATTTGTGTGCTAATAAATTATTAACTTGCAATGATGTCTCTTGCTTTTTATTTTGTTTATTTATTTTATTCATTTCATTTATTCTAGGGCATTAATGTTTTTCCGCATTTACACCCAGTTTTCCGCATTTACACCCGGTTGTTGGTTATTTAATAAACAACATGTAACACTCCAAAGCATCATGCAATGTACCATACCTCTGTGTATAATTGTATTTCCATTTCTTTGTCATGAAATCTGATAAGAAGTCAATTTTATAATCAGTATTTGTTTCCAATGAATTCTTCACCCTCTAAAGTGTATGAATCCATTTAAAAACTCCCTGAATATCTTGAAAGACAGATGTGAAGGTGTTTGGAAATAGATTGAGTCCAAAAATCATCAAAATCCAACCAGTGATTTAAAACAAAAAACTGTTATTCACATTAAATTCTACACCCCTTAAAGTGCTTAGAAAAAGTTTAAAAAATGTGAAAATGTTGAGAAATCCTGGAAATTAAGCTGTGAGGATGTTTTATGAAAAAACCGGCGGGATTGGCCAAAAAAAAAAAAAACCATGGTTTTTGAGCAAAATAGAAATTACCATGAAAGTCTAAACCCCTGTAAGTATGAGAAATAAATTTAAAACTTTGAAAAATAATGGAAATCCGCCCGCAAAAAATTAAATTAAAAAAAAAACCGGGTGGATTGGCCAAAACAAGTAGAAGACACAGTTTTTTTGCAAATTAAAAATTACCACAAAGTTCTACACCCCTTTAAGTATAATAAATAAATTTAAAATTTTGATAAATAAATAATGTTTACTGGTTTTACTTATTTAAAATGCCGCCCTCCATATTTTTGTTTTGTTTTGTTTTGTTTTGTTTATATTCCTTGTTTTGATTGTTTATTTTATTTGTTTTAAATAAAATATCAAATGAGGATGATTGGGGAGGTCACGCGCATCAAATGCCGCGCTCCACGTGCTATTTGCTTAAAAATTAACAATACAAAAACCCGGTGTAAATGCGGCAAACCGGGTGCACTGCGCAGCCGCAGCTGCGCAGAAAAGTGGGTGTAAATGCGGAAAAACTGGGTTTTTTGATTAATGCCCTTATTATATTAAAGGCCCTTTTATTAATATTAATAAAATATTAACTTATCAATGTGTATGTGTCATTTGTTATTGTCACATCTTATAAGTATTATTTATTATCATAGAGTAACCTGAATTATTCATGTGTTAGTTAATCAACGTATTATTAATTTAAGTATATCATTTATTGTAAAGATTGATTGTAGTTTAATCATACTATATTATCACTCTATTATTTATTATCACAGAGTAGCCTGAATTATTCATGTGTTAGTTAATCAAGGTATTATTAATTTAAGTATATTTAAATTGGGCATTAATAAAAAAACCCGGTTTTTCCGCATTTACACCCGGTTTTACGCAGCGGCGACGTCCAAATTGCTGCGCAGTACACCCGGTTTTCCGCATTTACACCCGGTTTTTTTATTTAATTTTTGCGGGCGGATTTGCATTGTTTTTTGAGATTTTAAATTTATTTATTATACTTACAGGGGTGTAGAATTTTATAGTGATTTTTCTTTTTGCAAAAAAACTATGGCTTCTATTTTTTTTGGCCAATCCACCCGGTTTTTTCATAAAAAATCCTCACAGCTTGATTTCCAGGATTTCTTTTATTCATTTCATTTATTCCATTTATTTTGTTTAATTTAATTTAATTTTGTTTATTTTACTTGTTTTACTTATTTATTTTATTTGTTTTAAATAAAATATTGAATGAGGATAATTGGGGAAGTTGCGTTATTCATAAATCATTAACTTGCAATTATGTCTCTTGCTTTTAATTAATTGATTAATTTTATTCATTTCATTCATTCTTATTTGTTTAATTTTATATTATTTACTTTTGTTTATTTTACTTATTTAAAATGCTGCCCTCCATATTTTTATTTTGTTTTGTTTATTTTCCTTGTTTTAATTGTTTATTTTATTTGTTTTAAATAAAATATTTAATGAGGATGATTGGGGAGGTCACACGCATCAAATGCCGCCCTCCACATGCTATTTGCTTAAAAATTAAAAATTAAAAAAAACCGGGTGTAAGTGCGGAAAACCGGGTGCACTGCGCAGCCGCAGCTGCGCAGAAACCCGGGTGTAAACGCGGAAAAACCGGGTTTTTTTATTAATGCCCTTTAAATTAAGTATATTATTTATTGTAAAGATTGTAGTTTAATAATACTATGTTATCACTTCTTAAAGTCATAATGATGAATTAATAATACTAATAATATTCACTAGAGATCTTAAAGGAATAATATTAAAGAATAATAAGAATGGTAAATATTAATAAGGATAATAATAATTAGTGTTACTTGCAGTAACTTGGTACGTTTAATCATTTAGGTATCAAAGAGTGAAGAGTAGTGGAAGGGGAAACACAGTCTAGCCAAGCAGCTGCTGGGCTCTTGTGAAATAACCGGGAGACTTTAGGGAGAGGAAAGGGAATCGTGGGGGTCCGCTTGACTATCACACGTATCCAATGATTATCATTGAAAAATGATAAGAAGAGGGCTGGCAGCGGTTTAGGGTCCGGGGGAACAGTGGCGGGAATATGTGTGGTGCTCCCGCCCGTTCTGCTGAGGAAGACAAATGGCCGGTTATACGCATTGGCCAGAATTGGTCCCACATCCAACTTGCTCATCCATTTGTTCATGGGGACTGATCCACGTGGGTCAGTCACCTGAACACGTCTGTAAGCGCGGTCGAATTCTGAAGGCCCCCCAAGGTATCTTGTCCAATGTGCCTTGTTCTTTTCCATCTCTTCTAACACATCCTTTAGCACTTGGTACCACCCATTGGCCTTAGCGTAGGGACCCTCTGGTCTATCTGCTGCCAATGCTTGTGCCACACATGCATAACCACAGTTCCCATCACCTGCAGGGTTATAAGTGGAATGCAGGTATTTTAAGATCCATGGTGGAAGCTCCGCCTGACAAGAATGATGAGAAGTTGGTTATCAGTTAGAGTCAGTGCATTCCTCCTTGTCCGTGTCAAGCTTGAGTCACTCACTGCAACATCAGGGTTGGTATTCCCCTGTCTTGTTCGGCCAGCCTTGGGTGCAACCTCAGCATCTACATGCCGGTCCTATGAAACATACAATGGAATCAGACCCTGATAATCTAATGTCAAAGTTATAGTACTTACCTTGGCTGTCGGGGGTGAATGTAGCCTGGCCTCACCCAGCAACTGATCATGAGAGCTTGAGGCTTTTCTTGAGGCTTCCAGAGGTGACAGCAGCTTTTCCTCATCCTGCATCTCAATAGATGAGGAGGAATCCACTGGGGGATCAGTTTCTTCATCTGATTGCCCACCTTGTGCGTCAGATTCTGCAACTGATTCCCCATCTGTGGCATCAGATTCTTCTTCTGATGCCCCATGTGGGGCATCAGATTCTTCATCTGATTCCCCATCTGGGGCATCAGAATCTTCATCTGAAACTGCATCTGCAGAATCAGAATCTTCATCTGTTACACCATTCTTACTACCATACTTGGGCTGCCACGTTTCCTTGCGCCGTGATGTTCCTGAACTGGAAGACCCCCGATTCCGTTTCCCAATAGTGAGGCTGCCAATTCGTGGGGGGTGAGTTCTCTTGACTGCTTAGTAAGTCCATCAGTTATCAGCCTCTTAAAACGACATGCAATAAAGTTGCTTACGCATGAGTGTCTCCACACTGGGTAGCTCATCCAGGTCCCCAGAGGAAGAAGCTGAGGTGTCCAATGGAGCCTGCGCGCGCTTGGACTGTCTCTTACCCCCTTTTCCTTTTTATACACCGGCCTTCTGTCTTGCTTTCCTTGCCTGCGCCTTTTGGATTTGCGCTTCCACAATTTCTGCATGGGTGTCATTGCGCTTTTGAACTCGCCCACTACCCTTTCTCTTCTTCCACGGCCTTTCCAGTTTGTGTTTCACTCGGATAGGATCAGGCTCTGCAAGCGGGACCACGTGTGTGTTTGCATGGACCCTTCGTAATTTTTTCATTGTTGCTTCTAACACCGAGGGGTGGTGGGACGCCAAGATCTCCTGCTTGAAATCCTCAAAATCGTTGTCAAAGTCGTACAGTGGTTCATCAAGAGCCTGCAATGAACATAGATGAAGATTAGCTAGGAGGGACATGAACAAGTCATACATCAGGAGGACTCACTGGACCATCAGGGTTATAGGCCAGATGCCACTGGACATGGAAATCAGAAGGCTCCACATCTCCCTTCCCCTGGACCAAACATTCAATAGTGTGCGAACACGGAATGCCCAAGCCAGCCTGGAAATTACCTTTGCATTGAAGGCTGGGATCCCCAGGCTTGGTTTTCTTCATCTTGATGAACTTGTTGTACTGAGACAAGGCCAACTTGAGCGCATGACAGGAGATTTTGCAGCTGAGGGACTTGAAGGCATTTGGTAGTCCGGTTAATCCCTTCTGTAACTCGTGTGCCAGGTTCGTGTGGGCTGTGTCAAGTTGTCGGTCCACTGCTGCAGCAATTGTAATGAAAAGTGTTGCAAAGTCGTACCTAGCTGACGTCACATAGGTTTTCAGCCAGCTGTGGGCAGATTCACATCGTGACGAAGTCAGATTTCCTAGATGGGGTGTCATTCCGGCCCACGCATTCATGAACTTCTGTCGCTCGCTCCAGACGTTCTTGTACAGGTATTCGTAGACGTTAGTTTGAGTGAATAGGTACCGTGTCAGTTGAGCCCACTTTGAGTTGCAGGTGTCCTCATTGGGGGCATGTGCGACCTCATGCCAGAGCCTCATGAATTTGGCCCATTCTTCGCCATCGCCAGCAAAGGCTTGCTTGCAGTTTGTCACAATGTTCCGATCGATGTGCCACATGCACAAGTTCGCGGTTGCATTTGGAAAGTGCTTTGAGATAGCATTACGCAGTGCTGATTCCCTGTCTGTCACAAAGACCTTTGGCGCGTGGTCAGCGTCCTATATAGATCTATGGGTATCACACAGGCACCGGAGTACAGTCAGTTTATGATGAGAATAGGTGATTAGTCAAATATACCACCCACTTCAACTTATCAAGAGCCCATGAGTAGGCCTCATTCTTCTCGTTTCGCATCAAACAAAAACCAATTGAAAAACTGTGATTGGTTGCAGTTTGGCCAACCACATGCAGCAGGGGGTAGTTGTTCAGGTACTTCTTGTAAGTGCAGTCAATGTTGACCACATGGTGGAACCTGCGAGCAAGAAGCAACAATCCTGGGTGCGCAAACCACAAGTAAAGGAGCTTGCTGTCTGTGTCGTAAACGTCCTCGTGTGTCCAATTGGATTCGTTGAGGCAACGTAGGAGGTACTCGATTGGGGTGTTGCCAGCCCTCTTCTCTGCCCTCAGTGCCTGCTTTGTGTTGTATATCGTCCTGTTGGTTACAAACCTTCCCTCACTGCTAGTAAGGAGTCTAGCGATTGCCTGGGGTTGCATTCCAAGAGACAATAAGCGAGCAACCTCAGTTTGGCCTTCGACAGAGAGCTTCTTGTGGATGACTACATGTTCCAGATCGATTGGACCATGATTGTGCTCAATCGTCTTTCGGCATCAGAGTTCCCATGGTGCATCCTTGAGTTTTACTGAAGTCGGTTTGTGGCCGGATATTTTGAAGCAGCCCAGTCGCTTATTCCTAGACTCTCGAAACCGGATAGCATCAACTGAGGTTTGGTCTTCCCCGGCAACTGTGCATGCAAAGTAGATGTTCTTGTCCCTCTTGGAAGCACAAACTTTCAGAGCGTAACCATGCTCGTGGGCCCATGTGGTGACAAAGTGTTTGAGATCAGTGACACATGTGAAAAGGAATTCGGGTGGTGCATCCATTGCATCTGGAAACACAAGCAGTTCAGCCAGTCTGCCTCAAGTGGGCGAATTAAGAAACTAGAAGAACTTACTGCCAACTGAATAATCATAAGACTTGTACATCTTCAGATTTCATCAACACTTTATGCGGTTGATTGGCAGCGGGTAACATTGCGGGGGCCAGCGGTGAACGTCCTAAAGGATTGAGCGGGTATACTGGAAGATTGACTAGGTAAACATTAGGTCTTGGTAAGATGAAAACAAGGTGGAGAAATATTTGAAGACTCACCTTCAGCCACAGTTTGAGGGACTTGAGGGCTGAAAGTTGCAGGGGGAAACGGTTGAGGGCTGGGTGGTGCAGGGTGATACCTGCCGGGAGATGTAGGCGTGACGCTTGGGTATTTTACTGGGAGATTGTGCAGGTAAACATTAGTTCTTGGTAAGATGAAAACAAAGTGGAGAAGTATTTGAAGACTCACCTTCAGCCACAGTTTGAGGGACTTGAGGGCTGAAATTTGCTTGGGGAAACAGTTGAGGGCTGGGTGGTGCAGGTTGATACCCGCCAGGAGATGTAGCCGTGATCCTTGGGTATTTGACTGGGGAATTGAGTAGGTAAACATTAGTTCTTGGTAATATGAAAACAAAGTGGAGAAGTATTTGAAAACTCACCTTCAGCCACAGTTTGAAGGACTTGAGGGCTGAACGTTGCTGGGGGAAACTGTTGAGGACTTGGTTGTGCAGGTGGCCAAATTTGAGGGCTAAATGGCGCAGAGGAGGTTATTTTCCCCAGAGATGGCTGCATATCTTGCATGACGGGGATGGAAGGGACTTGATTTGTCTGCGGCAGAGCAGGCACTGATGGTTGGCCAACGGGGAAATTGTGTGAGGTTGGCAGGCCTTGGAAGTGAGTGGGTCCAAGAGTGAATGGGTTGGCCGGGTGGGACAATGGTTGGGGTCCCGGCTGCCAGTAGTTTGAGATTTGTGGTGCTTGATGGGATTGCGGAAACGGATGGGATGGTGGGGCTTGAGTTATATGAGGTGGTGCGTAGAGGGCTGGCTGAGCCAGATAGGATGGTTGGGCTGGATCAAGCTGATAGGTGGAGGCTGGAGGTTGATTGTGATAGTGGGTGAATTGAGGCAATTGTACCTCATATGGGCGGAACACAGGCTGCGCTACTGGGTGGGCTGGGGGGCCAGGGTTTGGCTGGATTGCCAGTCTGTAGTTGTTGTCATTGAAGCTGTAGGTGGCTGGGTGGGCTGAGGGGACAGTAAGGGGCTGGGGGGCTTGGCCATATTGGTTGCTTGGGTAGCCATAGTTAGTTGCTAGGTGGCCTGATTGATTGATTGGAGCTGCAGGTTGGCCAAGCACGTGTGGATTTCCATACGCAGAGGTTTGATTTTGATACATGTTGCCAAGTGGGGCGTGCGGGTGATGGTTGGGGTCAACCTCGTAGAATCCGTATGGGCGTGGAGGCTGATTGCTTGCAGAGTTGTAATCACCGGTGTGTGACATCTTTTGCTGCTGATTTGGTGATTTGTGCGGAATCTGTTTGCATTTGAATGGGAGAGTTTGTCAGCACGTGTTACTATATTTACGGTGAAAAAAAAATGGAAATAGGAAGAGATGTGTTTGAGATGGGCCACTTTTGGGGGGGATGGTGTGCGTCTGGGGCTTATACGGGGCCCTTTGAGCTGCCTGGGGGGTTTGAATGGCCCCTTTGAATGTTTTATTGCCCCTTTGGAGCATCAAAGTGGGCCTGTGGGCCCACGGGAGGTGATGGGCAGAGGCGGGCCCCTTCTTACGGCCATTGGGCCCTGTCTTTGGGCCAGTTGGGTCTTGGAGCCCTGGGCCTGTGGGCTTTTCCACAAAATTAAACCCCAAAAAAAACCCTTTTTTTTGGTTTTTTTGGGGTTTTTTCCTCATTTCTTATTTCTCATTTTTTGATTTTTTTTCGTTTTTTTTGATTTTTTTTTTTGATTTTTTTTGATTTTTTTTTTTTTGATTTTTTTTTTTTTTTGTGATTTTTTTTTTTTTTTTTTTTTTTTTTTTTTTTTTTTTTTTTTTGGATTTTCAGACTCACCGCTTTTGTTGATTGAATCGGAGAGCGGTGGGCGGTGTGTGTTGTGGTTCTGGTTGAAAAAACCAGGACCACAAGCGAGCCCCAGTCCGGAAACAGACTCGGGCTCGCTCACGTAATCGAATGGCCCCTCCCATTCGATTACGTGAGCGGGGGGATGGATATGTATATCCCATACACATAATACATACATGTATTATGTGTATGGGGATACACATATCCATCCCCCCGCTCACGTAATCGAATGGGAGGGGCCATTCGATTACGTGAGCGTGTGAGACCCGCACGCCAAACAATTGGCGTGCGGGTCCCACACGCCAATTGTCTTTGGCGTGCGGGGCCCACACGCCAAACAAAAATGGCGTGTGGGAACCGCACGCCATTTTTGGCGTGTGGGAACCGCACGCCATTTTTGGCGTGTGGGGCCTACACGCCAATTTATTTTGGCGTTTAGACCCTACACGCCAAAAAAAATTGGCGTGTAGGCCCCGCACGCCAAAAAAAAATGGTGTGCGCACTTGGCGTGCGTCTATCAACGCCCTGACAGGAGGAAGGTGAGTGGAGAAGACAACAAGCCTGATATTCTGACATTAATCACTACATTCTGTCTAAGGCATTTCACCTTTTACTTGAAGACATTCACTTGAAAACTCATCCTTGACTATCATGTGATTTCCATTTCAATAGTTCATCTTCAAACATCATGTACTCTTCTTCAAACATTTTTGTGCCTCTCATCCTGAGTACATACTCTATCATTTGTCTTCAACACATCTTCTACTTATCTTCAATACATCATAGCCTTTTCTTTTATTATAAACAAATGTATAGCCCCTAATTTTGGGGAAGCTCTTTTCTGAGAGGTCAATGGTGACTTCTGAAACAGATCAACACCAATCCACAATCTGTGTCATGCAACCCAACGGGTCAATGTCAACCCGTTAGGTTGCATGTATTGATGCATTACAAATGGTCCATGGTTTGTTTGGCTCCAGGAGCCTATTTTTTTTTAGCTTTACAGTAGATGCTCTTTTACTTTTCAACAATCTCTCTTCCCTCAGTTAGTTAATATAACATTGTTTTACACTTACTACTGAACTTCCAAGAAATTATGTCTTCTCCATCTTGCACTTTTGCCAACTAAATCCCCTCTTAGTACATTGGTTTGGTTGTATGACAGTGAGAGATTCCTGGTGTGATAACTTGGTTAGCCTTGACTAAATCACTGATGTCAATCACCAACTGTTGATCATCAATACCTTCCCCAACATTAATAAACCACTGAGACCTAGACTCAGAATTATGTTTTGTTGAGATATAGGCTAGTAAAACTCTGTGCTGTGCTTCTATCAGTACATGTGGGAACAACTCATGTGACACTCTGGTGAAAGTAAGTAAACCATTCCATTCCTTGCTCCATTCCTCCTCTCAGTCCTTTACTCTTGAAATTAACTCAACCATCTTATCTCATCAAGACTCATCTTCAACAAATCCATCACTCAATCATCAACATCAAGTCATGGCCAAGCTTTTAACAGTGGAAAACCTTTTTAGCTTCCAACTTGGTGAGAAATCCACCAACATGATTTCCTACTCTCATTATCTCACCCAGCTTTCTTTACTATTGCTAATCTTTTATCTTGTTTCTCCTAGTTCTTCTCACATCAGATCTTGATCTCATCTCTCCTCTTGAATATATTTCTAGTTCTTTGACTTCTATCTTTTTACTCTTTACATCTCTTATCATATCTCTCAATTAAATCTAATCTTTGATCATACATATAACTTACTATCTACATCTTTAACTTGTCTTCTTATTTCTCAGTTTCTGTCCTGAATATCTTGGTTAGTTTTCTATTTCACTGTTCTCTTCCTACTTGAAATTCTCTTGTTCTGATTCATTTCTTTTCTAGTTTCTGGTCTTTGTCTTTAAGCAATAACAGTCATTTGACAATCATCATCTCAGAGTGCAGTGCCCTAGTACTAGCCTTTTTTTTCTTCTGTTTCTCATCATTTCAACCCTCCCTTGAACTCATCCTTGTTCATTTATCTTTCAAAAAAAAACACAATAGGAAGAAGAAGAAAAAAGGTATGAAGATCGATTCAGTTCTTTGAAGCTTGTCATTCAGCTTCCTTTACCTTCCCCCCTTCCGGTAAGCGTTATAGATGTGTGCGGTTTGAGTGTTCACCATCGATCCCCATCGAGCGAGAGTTAATGTTGTTGATTAATTACAAAATGTTATTAGGTATCATGACTATCGTGTGATATGGGTGTTGTCATCAAGTGAGTAACTGTTGATCATCATCAGTAGATCCCCTTCTAGGTTTATCTATCTATTTATCTTAAGGTCAATTCAGGTTACTGTAATCAATAAAAAGTTATAGATTAATATTCTCTCGGCAGTCATCAGCTATCGGCTGATGATGATGATCAGTCAGGCATAGATCAAGTGGTTGCGAAGGCCGAGGCTTCTGAAGCGTTACCTCCAACATGGTTACGAGAGAGCGAGTGAGTGTGTTGGTTATAAAAAAGATAAAAAGCGTTAAGAATCCTTGGGTAATGAGCCATGGAGACCGGAGATTGGAGGATGGTTATTGTTTGGATGGACATGATGGGTTCTTGTAAAAGTTTCTCTTGATCTCCATATTCCTTACCATCTAAAATCCAAGTATGTTGGTTGTTGTACAATCCACACGGATGAGCTCATGACTGAGAGACAGACATAAAGAAGTAGAAGTAGAATGGGTTGCTTCCTTCCATTGAACTTTGAGACCTTGCTCCCCTGAGTTAACCAGTCCAGCCAGTTCTGTCTGAGTAATAATTAGTGTACTTACTCTTCTTCACTAAGTCTTAATTAATTATAAACTCTGTAAAATTTTGTTGATAACCGATTTATAAATCATCAATCCATCTTCCCCTGCAGAGGGTTCAACTGTTAATAAGTCCATAACTCTAGCACAACATGTTTATGTATATCCATACTATCCACACTAAAGATTATTAACAAACTCCCTCAACTTCTCCTCTTCTCAACTCCGACCTATTACTACTTCTTTCCATTCGCTTCAGGCCTCTACTAAAAATTAAAATTGTCTCTCAACAACAACCTTCTTACAAATTTCTCCCCTTTCGTTTAGACTAACTCCATCGGCTCTTGTTTTGGTGATTACTATCTCTTGTTGATCCGATTCACAGCTATCAAATATCTTCTATTTTATATATTATATCAAAACTTCCCTCTGCCCCATAATACTATTAAATAACCCCACCCACACACCCACCTTCAAACCTTTCCTCGGTATATGTATATCCTAGTCACTCTTTCTCTTCCGACTTCTTCCCAAAGATTATCATCTTCTTCTTCTCATACATAGTTGATCACCCCCCAACTTGCAATCACATTTACATATTTAAATATCACCATCAAATCAAAAAACAAAAAGAAAAACAATTTCAATCTTCACCATGTCCACCCCCCACAATCACCCTCCTCACAACCGACCTCAACGTCAGCAACCACCACTCTCATCACCCTTCGTCTCTCAACCCGAACTTCGACCACCTCGTACCGCACCACTCATTCATCAAAATCCTACCTACAACCGCTTTCAAGACGACCGGGAAATTAATCCCGAAAAGGATGAGGTATAGCTCTCACCTCACCATCTATCTATCGATTCCCCCCCAAGATACTTAGACTAATCTCATTCTCATCCTCATCCTTGCTCCTTCAACCCTAGGGCTCCTACTCCCCTCCTCACCTCGACCCATCCGAACCGATCCTACGTCCACCATCCAGGAATAACCTCAAGTCGGCCGTTCGTTTCGGAGTGGCTCATTCGAGTTATGATTCACATCCACACCTCTTACCCCCTCAACACGCTAACCCTGATATGCGCCGAAAGAAATCACTCGTCCGACCCGATCGTGCTCCTATCGACCCTACCCATCGTCTCTACAACTATCGTAATCACGCAGCTGCCATGGAAGCAGACGAACGGGGTCGAGTCGAGGTGAGCGATACCGGTGCAACGGCCATCGACGGATCAGCTGCTCTCGCCCAACAAGCCTTTGACTCAAACCCTCATCCGCCCGAAGATCATTCTCCAAACTTAAACTCTCCAGGTCCTACCAACACAGCACCCGGTCGTGCCGGCCTCATGGCTGCCCTAGGCCGTCCAGCCCCTCCATCAGGCTATTCAGGTCTCGGTAATCCTGGTGCTGGTGATGGTGGTGGTGGTGGTGTTCGTTCGACTGGCGCCAGTGGACTACGACGAGGTCAAAGCATCCTTGCCCGTCGACCTGGTGAAGCTGAGGAATCCGGTCTAGCAATCCTCAAACGAGGTGAAACCCTAAGGCGGACTCGAATGAAGCGTAAATCGGGTATTATTGAAGTCTCAGAGAAGGTAAATGCCCCATGTTCAATCTTTCCTTTTCTTAATCCATATTATCCCTTCCAATATCTTACTAACCAATCTCACTCTGTTGGCTTAGAATTCAACTCCCAACCAACTCGTTTCACCCTGGGCAGTCTACTGCCGCACGATCACCTGTTGCTTCCCAGCATTTCTACTCTCGACATGTGGGATCAAATCCGCCGATCGAGTCAGTGCTTGGAGGGAGAAGATGGGAATTCTCTTTCTGATCTTCACACTCATGGGTGCAGTTGCTTTTTTAACCTTTGGTTTCACTCAAGTGAGTCATCATCGCTCTTGGTCTTGTTGGCTACAGCGCTGAACTCTCTTTACAATCTTAGACGGTTTGTGGTAAACCACCTCTCCGGTATCACAGTGGTACCATTCAACCTGGAATGATCATCTTCCACGGAGAAACATATGATTTCGACAACTTCAAGCATCCTGCAGCCCCCGGAATCAATGGTGGTGATAACCCAGCCTACAGTGCCTTCAATGCAGGTGGAATGGACGGCAGTTTCCTGTTTCAGCGTGTTAACCAGCGTTGTCAAGACATCATCACCCCGGCTGCTCGGACTGGTATTCCTACAGATGGCTCCGGTAAACTCTCGTGGTATTTCCCATGCAATCTATATAGTCAACATGGTGCTAGTGCAATCAACAAAACGGTATGTCCTTCTTAGCTTCAATTCACACAAGAGCACCCACTTGAATCTATAGATCGAGCTCACAACCACACCTTGAATCAATCACCAGGGTTACGCCGAAGGTCGCTTGTGTCATACCAAGGATAACGCTCGTCAAGCCCTGGCCAATATGAAACCCCTAGGTCAAGTTTATTACACGTGGGACGACCTGAAGAACTCGAGCCGGAACCTAGTAGTCTATGATTCGGTTGTCCTCGACCTGGACCTTCTCAATTGGCTTGATCGTAGCCAAGTTTCGTACCCAGACGTTTTTGATGATTTGAAGCAGAGCAATAATCCATTCTCAGGACAAGATATCACAATGCAACTCTTGCGGGCTGGAGGTCAACAACTTGGCGGCTGTCTCGTGGATATCATTCAAGTGGGCTACATTGACACCAACACGCTCGGTTGTGTAGCTTCAACGGTCGTGCTATATGCATCCTTGGTTGTCATCATTGGAGTTGTGCTTATCAAGTGGGCGATGGCGGTATGGTTTGCCTGGTTTTTCGGTTGGCGACTTGGCTCGTTCGGCAAGGAGACTGCTGAGCAACGAGCTCAGCGTGCAGCTGCCATTGAAACTTGGTCCTCTGACATCTATCGCCCTGCGCCCGCCAGATATCGCCCCAACGCAAGGAATGCTAAAAAATCTCTTCTTCCGAATACCAGTCGGTTTACAGTTATGGGTAAGCCAGGTGGTGGCTCTGGTTTAGGCTTGGTTGGTGGCGGAGCTCGTCCTATAAGTACGTATGTTGGCGATATGAATCGTAAAAGTATGATGGCTTTTCCAACCAAGCCAACTGGGTTCGCCATGAAGAACTCTCCTCCTTCGACACCCGGTGGTTTGAACCCATCCTACAGTGTAGCATCTCTCAGTCAACAGGTTGGTTCTCGACGTTCTTCCTTTATGGTTGGAACTGTTGGTGGCGGTGGAGGTGGGAGCACTGAAGGCTCTAATATTAGTCAACCACCCGGCTGCCCATTTCCACTCTATAACGTCGTTCCACAGCCTCCCCCGGACTATGAACCGTTCAACTTCCCCCTCGTTCACACAATATGTTTGGTCACTGCCTACTCGGAATCTGTCGAAGGTCTTCGTACTACGCTCGACTCTCTGGCCACAACCGATTATCCCAATTCCCACAAATTCATCCTGGTTATTGCCGATGGCAAAGTCAAGGGTTCAGGCAATGATATGACTACCCCAGAAATTTGTCTGTCGATGATGAAGGATCTTGTCGTGAGACCTGATGAGGTTGAGGCGAAAAGCTATGTTGCGATTGCTGATGGTCATAAACGACACAACATGGCCGAGGTCTATGCCGGTTTCTACTCTTATGACAACGACACGGTCGAAGTGGCCAAGCAACAAAGGGTGCCGATGGTCCTGATCTCGAAGACCGGTAATGCAGATGAACAGCACGAGTCTAAGCCCGGAAACCGTGGCAAGCGAGACTCTCAAGTTTTGCTGATGAGCTTTCTACAAAAAGTGATGTTCGATGAGCGGATGACGGAGTTTGATTATGAATTTTTCAATTCTATCTGGCGAGTTACTGGTGTCAGTCCGGATCATTACGAGATCTGCTTGATGGTAGACGCCGATACCAAGGGTTCGTGAACTACCTGTTTCCATGTACACTCAGACATGCTAACGATGTATTATCCATTCGGCTCTCTCTCTCTCTCTCTCTCTGTCTCTCTCTCTCCATCTCTCCATTGTTAGTCTTTCCCGACGCCGTGTCCCGCATGGCCGCATGCATGGTAAGAGACTCAGAAATCATGGGTCTATGCGGGGAGACCAAGATCGCGAACAAGAGTGATAGTTGGGTGACCATGATCCAAGGTATGTTCATTTTGGTTTGGTCCCACAAATTGGGTGAGACATAAGCTGATCTACTTTCCATCAGTCTTTGAATACTACATTTCTCATCATCTGCAGAAATCTTTCGAATCGATGTTTGGGGGTGTGACCTGTCTCCCTGGATGTTTCTCCATGTATCGGATCAAGGCTCCCAAGGGTGGCGAGGGGTACTGGGTTCCAATCCTGGCCAATCCGGACATCGTCGAACATTACTCTGAAAACGTTGTAGACACTCTACACGCCAAAAATCTCCTATTACTTGGAGAAGATCGGTTCTTGACCACTCTCATGTTGAAAACGTTCCCGAAGCGCAAGATGATGTTTTGTCCGCAGGCGGTATGCAAAACAATAGTACCCGATACATTCCGAGTCCTTCTGTCACAGCGTCGAAGATGGATCAACTCGACGATACATAACTTATTTGAGCTGTTGTTCGTTCGAGATCTGTGCGGCACGTTTTGTTTTTCAATGCAGTTCGTTATTGGAATGGAATTGGTCGGAACACTCGTCTTACCCGCCGCCATCTCATTCACGGGCTACATTATCATTCTGACAATCATACCCGGAACAGAGAAGCCGATCATCTCACTGATTCTACTAGCCTTCATCCTTGGACTACCTGGTCTATTGATTGTCATCACTTCTCGACGGATCGCATACGTCGGATGGATGCTGGTCTACCTCTTATCACTTCCGATTTGGAACGCCATCCTTCCAACCTACGCCTACTTTCACATGGACGACTTCACGTGGGGAGAGACGCGGAAGATAGACGGTGCTAAGGAAAAGGCGCACGGTGATAAGGAAGGCGAATTTGATTCATCACATATTACCATGAAACGCTGGGTTGAATTTGAACGCGAACGTCGTTGGAAGTCAGAACAATCAGCTGCGGGTACTCTTAACGATACTGGCTTCCGCAATGCTACCTCACTTGCACCACCTTCGGGGCGGTATAGCCTCAGCAGCAGTGTTGACAACTGGAGTAATGCAACAGTCAGTGATCCATACGCTGCCAGACTTCCTTCTATCCAGCAACTGTCTTTACCTCAACCACTGGCTCGAGAAGAATCCAGAGTCACCGGGGGCGGTTATTATATGAGCAATCCCCGAAACCAAATGCCTCCCCGACAAACCAGTCAAGATAGTTTAACGGGGCGAATGACGGATGTCGAGGCCAGTCGGGAACCGATCCTACCTGCGTTCAGAGCTACAAACGAGTCGAAGAACAGTCCGTTTGAAGATGAAGAACGAGTATCTCCCAATCACGAGTTCTCGCACTTATTTCAGAGCACTCACCCGGATGATGACCAGCAATCCTCTTCTCATTCCACCGTGCTCGGAGGGAGTGGTGGAAGTAATGGACTTGAACTCAAAGCGGGCTTTGCTAGAGGAGTCACCCTCTCTGATACCGGTGCCGTACCCGACTCGATGGGCGCCATGCGCCGAGTCGACCGGCCTACCCATTCTAATCTCCCCCCCATTCTCCCCAATCATCCTCCCCAACAGACTAGAAGTAATCCGTTCAAAACCTCGACGAGTTTGGATGATGACTTGCCTTCTCCCCCTGGGTTCACTACCTATAAGAGACAATAATCTCCCAATCCCTTTCACTATTTGAAGACATATCTTTTTAGAATGTTTTTCTTTCTTTTTCTTTTTTTTTCATTACTCGTTTCCTGTGTACCTGACATCCCCGCAATTCCTACCTATTCAAACATAAACACATTTATATAACATTCAATATCAAGTGCAAAAAAACTAACTTTTCTCCTTTTTTTGTTTGTTTTTGTTTTTGGTTTTATTACTGCTAAACTTACTAATACTACTCTCACTTATAAATTTTTGCCTTCTTCTATACAGAGTTGATTGTGTTTTAATTGAGAGACTGTTTATTTTGCTCACAAATTTCCTTTGTTCTTTCTTTGCTGTTTATTGATTTACCACATTAACACTCATTCTTCTTCATCTTTTTTCTTTTTTTCACAACCATTCATCCACACATTGGTAACGTTTCATATGCACATTATAGCTACCTACTTATTTATTTACAAACACACATAGTATATGCTATTCATCAATTTGAATCACTAGTACTTCTATCAAACTTAACTTATTATTATTATTATTGTTGTTCTTCTTTCTTTTTTTTTTTCTTGATTTGGTTTCATTCAAAAAACAACTGGACAAAATACAATTGTTTGATTATCATTATTGATTGGCCAATAGCCTCTGTGACATGTGTATTTGGGTGTTATTTGGCTGGTATTCGGTACACAACATGTGTAGTAGAAACTGGTCGATTGAGGTTGATATAGTTTGGGTTATCCCACATCTTCACATATCTTCCACAGCCAGCAATAATTCCAAGAAGGGAATCTTGTTGGCTCGACTTGGATCCATCATTGAACACTCTGTACCCTTTGGATCAAGGTAAACAAACTCAAGATTCCCCTTTGATACACATTGTGATATCATGGAGGTCAAGCTTATTTCTATATTATAAGACCATAATTATTGGTACATTTCATGTCATAACGATACATAATCACCAATAACCATTACAGTACTAACAATAACCGTTACAGTAGCACCTCATCATCTGAGGAAAACCGGTTGGACTACTGCTGGCAATCAATCAAGAAAGGCCTGAGTAGTACGCAGTTTACATCGCTTCAAGAACTTTGACAGGTCAGTGCCACCCGTGCCTTTCAGAACCTCTGTTTGCCCTTGTGCACTTGTGGCCAGTGTCTCTACTGGAGCTTTCGCCGGGGAAGTATGATTATCTGCAGGGTGTTGTTCAAGTAAATTAGTGGGAGATTCTTGCTCGTTTGTTTTCTCCTTCCGATATGTACGATCTTTGAGTTTTTTATCGAGCGACTCATCCGGCTGGACGTGTTTCTCAGCCTGGATAGATGTGGGATGTATAGTTTCGAGTGAGATCGAGGCGAAGGCGGAGGCTAAGGAATGAATCGAAGGCGATGAATTTTTCTGACAAATGATGAAGAGAGAAACAATTTGAGTATGTGTCTTTCTTAGATTTTCTAAAGATTGGATGCATGAATTATAGTTTTCCTTAAGATTGTTTGGGCCCGATTTGAATGGTTGGTCTTGATGATTGATGACGATGGATCGGATCAAGTTAGCTTGGCCAGGGTTGGTCAAACAGGACCGAGATAGTTGGTCGAGGAAGAGTCGATGATGATGGGGCATATAAGTTGACATCCTCTTCATAAAAGTTTCTTCATCCTGAATTCCACTCGAAATCTCCTCTCGAGTAGGTTCGTGGTTGACTCCCAAGAAGACATCGATGGCATGAATCAAAGTACTTTGTCCAGCACTTGGCCCTCCAAACTCGGTCACTTTCCATTGATGTTCTTCTACTGATCCATCTGCTTCGTCCTCGCTCTCATCGCATCGATCAACTCCCTCCCACCTCCATCGTCCCGCTATAAACCAGGGCCTGATCTCCCAGTAGAACGTTCGTGGATCACAGCCAGCTCGGACGCCACTGAGAACGTTGGAAATCCGATCGATCTGTTTGGCCAGTCTTCCTAGATTGTTGCCGATCCGCTTGATCGAGGTCTCATCCTCCATGAATGCTTCATCCAACGATGATCGCATCAACCTCAAACATTCTGGCCCGAGAGCTTCGACTAGGACTGAAGTCTTATAAAAATGTCTTTCGGAGTCCGTCTGGGTGAAGGTGGTAGTTATTTCAAGATTTCTATCTTCATCAAACAGATCACCGGCCACTATCAGGATATGATATACGAGAGGTCAAGCTGGAGAACCCACTCAGCTATAAATCCAAGTTTGGGTTCTTTGAAGGACCAGTTATATAGAACCGTGTCGGCATAAGTCAGAACAGGAGGCATGTCCAAGGCTAGACTGATGGCAGTGAATGGGACGGCCAAGGAGAGAGGGATGAGGGTCTGGGCCTGAAGGAGAGACGAGGATGAGTTGGAGGAGAGAGAATGAACAAAGGCATGGGTCAAGAAGGCGAGGACGAGATGGGCTCTGCGCATCTCGACGATATCATGGATCAGAGGATCGATCTCCAAGGTCGGCAGTTCGCAACTGATAAACTTCCTCCACTTGTCCACTTGGATGAGCCTTTCAGCTGGATCTGTGGTCTGAGAGACCGACTTGCAAATCGTCTCTAGAGCGTCCTCCCATGGCTGATAGACTGGGTCGGTGATTCTTGTGAGTGGTGCTGAGGGAGAGAGGAAGCCAGATCGAACATCGACATCAAAATCCGCCAGGGCGAAGGCCAACCGGAATCGGTCGTTGGATTTGTCGGCCATGCCGACTCTGAAAATTAAGTTGGAATAATTTGCCAGTCAAGATATGGATGTCGAACATCCAAACTCTTATGTATCATATTATGATTCCTAAACTCGGTCAAGACTGGTAATATGAATGAGTTAACCCTTAATGGACCCCCCCCCCCTTTTATATTACATAAATATTTATCAACTCAGCTCTTTCCTTTCCATCAACATAGAGTAAACTAATTTAAATATGTTGTTGGTTTTGGAATTTAAAGTCTGAGATGACAAAGACAACAAGTAAATATGTTTGAAATCTCTTCTCTGAACACACTCTAGTCTCCCCCTAAGTTTGATTTGCAAAGTCGAATAGATGGTTGTACAGAGGTTATGGATAACATAAATATTTTAATACTATAATTATGTAGATTCTTCTTCTTTAATCTTAAGAGAGGCATCCTTTTCCAAATGATGTCAATCATCTTGCTAAACTCCCCGCAACTGCAACCCCAGCTAAGAGCATCGCCAGAAGAGTTGCTATTGCACTCATCGCTATCCAAACTTTTAGCACCCCAGCTCAAACAATTAGCTCCCACCAACGGCACCAAAAATGGGTGCTTAATATAACTCATGAGCTATAAAAAAAACATTAACCAGTTTCTAGATTCAGCAATTCTCTTGCATCCCTAGTGATAGACACAGACACTCACATTTCACGCCTACACGTTCCCGCGGAATATCCTTCATGGACACTATACATATCCAACATTGTGCTTGAAAACCTTAAACACAATGGGACACCAAAAAACGTACCTGTTGATCCACTTCTTATGGGTAAGATGTAGTCTTGATTTTCTCCAACCATAATTGTCAGGATAATGTTTTTTCTGTTTTGTTTTTTGGAACTGAAAATGTTGAAAGAAGAAAGTAGATTGAAGTCAACTCAAGCAAGAAGAGACATTGATCTCTTGGAATTCACTTGAACCAGAAAACAAGACTTGCCCATAAAACAAAGAAGAAGAAGAGAGTCAATAAATTCCAAAGCCAAAATCTAAATCCAAAGTCCAAAGACAAATTAAAAGGAACTTGTGCTTGGGATTATTTGGAACACAAGGATGTGAATTGAATATGCAAGTCCTGGCTTATACATTTCTCAGATTATCTGTTAAACTCAAACAACCAAGCCGCCCATACCTTCTGGATGTAAGAAGGTCACCAAGGAGGCAATGCAAGACACCACTCCAGATGCAGTCCGCACCAAAAGTCAATATCAAAACTCTTCAGCATGCCATCAATCAATTCTCTTGCTGTATGAAGCAGGTTGAAAAATCTGATCAAAGCAGAAACACTGTGGGAGATCAACTTAGTGGTGCTCTCAAACTCTGTGCTGTGTGATTATATCATCCAAGCCATCGGCACATCTTTGGTACTAAAACAAAGCTCCAAAAATGGAACAAAGATTGTACAAATCTGGTGAAGACAAAGGTTGAGGTTCAAAACAGTAAATGTGTCTCGGTTGATTTTGGAAAAATTTGCCATATATTTGAGGTATGCATTTTGAACTCAAAAACAAACAAAAAAAAATCAATTGGTCTAAAATTGCAGGTTTCTGAAATTTTGATAAACTGGGTAAGTAAGTGGTGTCCAAGATCCTGAAGTTTCAGGTCTTCAAATTATTCTACTTGAGAAAGAGCTAGACTGGTGTTGCTGATTTCACAGCAGAAAAAATCCTCCCCTAGCAAAGCTTGGAGATTCTTTCAAGCCCAATTGAATGAGAAAAGTACAAGTCCTTTGCCTGAAGAAAAGATATTGATGCTATGAATTCTCAACAGGCTGGAACTTCTAAATACCAAAGCAGGATATCAGATTTGTATTATTTTGGTTGATTTACAGAAACTATTTGTGGATGCTTGTGGATGCTGGGAATTATTTGAACAAGAGGATGAACCCACCTCATATAGCATAGCAGAATAATAATATTCTCTGGTTCTGGGAAAGGAAGCTAATTAGTTATAACAGGATTCCATACAATTAGAAATGGACAAACATTGTAATGCCTAGGACTACTTGAGGTCTTGGGTGATGGGGGTCCTAGAAGGTGGCTGTAAGTAGATGTGATTCCACAATAGTCATCTTCTAGATAAGAATTTTGGAAGGTAATAAATCACCAAGTTATTTGGGGTAGGATAGGAAATTGGTGGATGATTATTCCACAGAAAGGAGGGGTGAATCCTAAAAAGAGTGATAGGAAATCAAATGGTCTCTGTGAATTAGTTCTAGGGCCTTTTGAATGGGGTTATCTTTCATTAACCAGTAATACATCTGGGGTATAATCTCAGGTGTTCTTTTTCTTATTCTAAAGGAATTCCTTCCAATTATTCATAAGGAAGAGTAAAGGGGAGATACTGCTCAAAATCACCAGGAGGTAGTTGAGTAGAAAAGCCACAAAGGAGTATTAAGGAAAATACTTGAGAGGAGGGTTCTTATGGCTTTTTGATCCAAAAAAGAATTCAGAAAGATAGCAATAGCTTCTTTGAAGAATTTCCTATTATAAAGAAAAACACTATGAAAAAACAACAACTAAAGAGACTGCTTTCAGTTTACATGTGAAAGTAAAAAGGTGCCTTTGTACTTTTGCATTCCAAATCCCAGCTGATATTTCTTCATAGTGAAAGGTGTCTTGAAGCTGATTAAATAAGAAAGACATCCAAAACAAACTTTTTTTGTTCTTGTTCATGCACACACCAGCATAATTGGATGTGTTGAAGCTATCCCAGTTAAAATGGAATGCACTCAACAAGCCAATTTAAAATTGGGTGATCACAACTGATGAAATATCAATCCCAAGGGGGCACTCTTGGTTTTATGTTCCATTGCATGAGATCAACTGATTGTAAGTTGTTTCATCCTAGTTCAACTTGGATGAACTCAACCTAAGGAGTTGTACTGAAAGTGGAAGCCCCTTATCCTCAGGGGAGTGGTACCCTTTTATAATGACGGTGGAGCCTCTTTAATACCATCCATAAACACACCTGTTTTAATGAATAGCATCTGTTTTATATTGTGAATTTCATATTCAAGAGCTGGGTTCAGTAGGAACTTCTCATTCTGCCTTTGTAGTTGTGCATTTCAACTATCAGCAGTTTATGAGGTTTGTTTTTGCAGACCTTGAGCTTAGAAAATTAAACTCCGTTTTTCATCCAGATATCTATTCTTTCTTTTAATGAATTTTTTCAATGCAAAAATGAAATTAAAAAAAAAAAATCACTGCACATCCTGAATCACCCTGATGCAGCCAGTTTGAGGTTTATTTTTTTCCCTGTTTGAATTTACAAAAGTAGGAGTTGTTTTCATGTTAGATTCTCATTTATTTCTGTTGAATTGAACTCTTGATAAATTTCTTGTTTTTGTTTTTTTTCAGAATTCTGTAGATTACATATTGTTCCATCACATTTGTGATGAGATAACCATTAAATTCCATCAATATTCAAATTGATGTCTTCCATTACTAGGTTGTAATGCCATTAAGTTCCATTGTTAGTTTACAATGTTATTCCATATGTTGATTAGTTATTAGCATATGCTTGTTTGTTTGTTTTAGCTTGACCACATGTTAAACTCCTTGTAGTTCTCAACTCAAACTGACCCAGTGGTAATTAATCATCCAGTCTGAGCCTTTTCACTTCAAACCTGCTCCTTGGTCGTTGTTCCCTTTTGTTTGGATTTCAGCAAAAAGAAAAGGGGAAAGGTTTGGTGAACAGACTCTGGGGCAACCCAAGATGGGGAATTCAATGTTTATGAGGAGAACTGATGCTTAAATTTCTATGACTAGACTATGGTTTAAATAGAATAAGTACATGAGCACAAAAAGTGGTTTGGAGAAAAAAATAATGAATAAATGAAATGGAATTAAATTTAAGAGACAGAAAAAATAAGTTCTTGTAATTAATTGACTAGACAGGCATCTCATTCTGTTTTAGAAAAACCAGACAAATTAATCAAGACAAAATATTTTTATAAGTCACGTATAGTATGAGGCATTAATTCTTACTACTTAAATTTTAATAATCAAAAAATGAGACAGAAAATAGAAAAAGGAATCAGTAACACTAAGAGTTGTGATAACAAAAAACTAGTATTTTATGATGCGTTCTAGTCTGTTCAAGTTGATATTGACAGATTAATAAATGATGGTATTTTGGGAGGAACAGAAAGCAGTGAAAACTCAACACCTTTGTTCCTTGAACAGCCCCCCTCTCTTGCAACTTGACCTCTGAAGCTGAAATCCTAACTCTCTTGCATTGAATACATATGGTAAAGGGAATTTAATATGGTCAAGGGAGTTCAAAAGTTTTTGTGAATGGGGTGAGAAATTGTGGTAATGCCACTGCAGCATGAGTTCCTGACTCTGGCTATGATATGATGAGTCAAGCCATTCCGGCAACAGGTATTGTAAGAAAGGTTTTGGAAATTGAACAGTCAAAGCATGTGGAAATAGTTTTGGAGGTCAGGCAGCTCAAAATAGAGGAGGAGAAGGTGATGGTTGTGGAGGAGGGCAACATGGGTTTAGTGGAGGAAGTCATAGTAGCAGTGCCAAATCACTTCTTCTATATTCATTTTATGACATTGACTCTTGAGATTAAACTTGTTTTTAGTGATCTAAATTGTACATTTTTGGTGGCCTTTGTTTTTGTTAGAGTCATGAGGAATAGCCTCTATTCTCCCTCTTATCCAAAAGGCAATTGATTTTTTTATTTTTATTTTTATTTTTATTTTATTTTTATTTTTATTTTATTTTTTATTTTATTTTATTTTTATTTTTATTTTTATTTTATTTTTATTTTTATTTTATTTTTATTTTTATTTTTATTTTATTTTTATTTTTTTTTATTTTATTTTTATTTTTATTTTTATTTTTATTTTTATTTTTATTTTTATTTTTATTTTTATTTTATTTTTATTTTTATTTTATTTTTATTTTATTTTTATTTTTTTTATTTTTATTTTATTTTTTTTTATTTTTATTTTATTTTTATTTTTATTCAATGTTATAGTTTAATTAGACAACCTAACATTCAAGATATCCTTGGGATGACTGGTAGATGTGCCCCTGTTTTCTCATGAGCTGGTCTCCGAGCTGGCCAGCTATCTGTCTTAATGATCTCACTTATCAAATCCTTGTCTACAGCAGGGCTCCATGATGGGCCAGCTGATTCTGACTATTAAGGCCTCTTGAGTCAAGCTCCCAAAGTTGAGTGGAAACTCTCTTACAAATAATAACACCAAATGCTGCCCACAGGTTCATTGTTTTGATTATTTTTTAGAAACGACACGGCATACTATGTTCCATCAATCGTCATCTGGAGGTTCTTTCCTCATGTAAGCATCAATCGCCCCGCTGAAGGCCGCAAACCCAGCCGCGCCGAAAAGCATAGCTTTCATGCCTGATTGCCACGAGCATCCCTCCAGCTAACACCACCACCGGCCAATGAGTTCCATAGATCACTTTTAGCACGATACTGTTTGTTAAATTTGATTGCAGAATATGTTTTTTCAAAAGAAAATTTCATTTAGATTAATTATTATGCACCATGGTGAATCAAGTGAACTTGTTTTTTTCTCTTATGACATAAAAAAGTAAAAGGCGTTTTACACTTTCAACACAACATTCCAATCCAGCATACAGTGCCCCAACTTTCCCAAATCCTTTTCCAGTCGACCACATCCCCCGACCCATTTCCTTGAACATGACCCTAGCCTTTTTGTCGAATTTCATCGTATCGAAGTTAGGGTCTCTCCGAAGGGGATCTTCGTAAGCAAATGAACTCGACATCAGGCTGAACATTGCCCCTAGACCAAGGCCCATCGCTCCTGACAGGATCGTCTTAGCCACACATGATTCTTGGCCGGCTTGACCGAGCCGGGTCCAGTGTAGGTACTTGTAAATTTCCTGTCGCTCTTCTGCTGTCGTCCTGGCTCTTGCCCGGGTATGATATAGGGTGCTAAGAAGGAAGTCTCAGAAAAGAGATTTGTTAGTCTTGAGAATCGAAGGGTTACATCTGTCAGGCATTTATCTCCTGTTTACTGATAAAATTTTAGGATTGGAATTGGGAAAGAGAGTTACTTACGAAGGAAACCTGAGGCCATTTCGGAATCGTTGGTATAATATTGTGCTTCCCGCGTGGACGTTAACAGTCGGAGCCAACAGTCTATGTAAATTTCTTCAGGCGGAGGTGTCGCGGGTTACGCTTACGTCAGCAGATCGGTGACCATCTGTGAGCATGAGATGACGAAGATAGGAATGCTCCACCACATGTGTGTGTACATCCATATCTTCTTAGCCAGCTTCAACCAACTTGAACACTCGATTCATCCTTAGCGTTTCTTTAGACATCATCAACAGTCATGAGTCGTTCATACGATAGAGGTCAGTAAGTCTCAATCCACCTAGACGATCGCCATCCCACGAGCTCCTCACTCACATCCGATCTAATCAACTCCCTCCATCGCTCTGTAGCTCTTACCGTCTTCTCTCCTGATGGTCATTTGTTTCAGGTGGGCCCATAATGTTCTTTCGCGCGCTCCTTTTTTTTTCTCCTTTTGACGCTGTCCGGTATTAAAATAATTTAACCAACCCGACTTGAATTAACTGATTCTGTTATGCCCATTATCGTTCTCCGATTCCCAATCGGCCTTTCTCGATAAATTGGTTCGAAAATAGGTCGAATACGCCCTCGAAGCCGTCCAGAAAGGAACCTGTGCGGTCAGTTGAATCAGCGATCCGTCTAATTTGGTCTTTAAGGGATTGGACGTTATGTGTTAATTTCCTCCATGGTCTTGACTCATAAACAGGTTGGTGTGCGTGGTAAATCATGCGCGATCTTGGGTGTAGAAAAGAAATCAGTATTGCAATTGCAGGATCCCAGGACCGTCCGAAAAGTAGCAATGTTAGATGATCACGTCTGTTTGGCGTTTTTGCGGGTAAGTAGCACAGCCTTTTGTTTCTTTTGATTATTCTTTTTGCCTGATCCCTAATTTTAACCTTTGCCATCGATGGCACTTATTTTTTCTTCTTCCTGGACAATGAACTTCATTCGACACCCTCCGCTCTCTCCATCCAAATCGGCAAAATCAAACCGTCAGGCTTAACGGCAGATGCCAGGATATTGATCGATATAAAGCTCGAACGGAGTGCCATCCCATCGATTGATGTTGAGGACCCGGTTACAGTGGAATACATCACTCGTCATATTGCACAAATCCAACAGGTTTGTGCTGTTTTTTTTATCCTTCATCCGGGCTAGTCAGTTGTCAAGTAGCGCGCTGCACTCCCATGCGTCTTGTTTTTTGCTGTTCTTGGATTTCTAGCGATACACTCAATCAGGCGGTGTCAGACCGTTTGGAATCTCGTGCCTTATCATAGGATTCGATGCCAA